>BLSH010224685.1:1170420-1208334 GCA_018402905.1 Glandirana rugosa
ACGACGAACCATCCATTCCCAATTGAGACGATTGGTCTGAAAGGGTTCGAAAAGACTCCTCGTGGTGGGAGACGACCTGTTTCGTATATTTTTCCCCTTGACATAGATCCACTCTCCACTAGTGACGAGAGACGTACCCTCCTCTTCCTACTACATCGACGGTGAAACGATGGAATGGTGGGGAACACTCTCGAGTAAACCCCCAAGACCCTATACCTGAGTGTACCTGAATTCGATGGTCGATAGCTAAACGACGGTTAGTACCTGATAACGGGATGATGTCTGAGATTAACTGAAATGTTGGATTGGGTCCATACTGATGGAGTACCCCCTAGATACAGTTCCCCTTTTTATATGCTTTGTCCAGCAGAGGGTGGTGCTCCTCAGAAAAGCTTGGGAAAGTCTGGTTAGCAGAGTTAACCCTTACCTACCAAGCAGCACAGATTCTGTTCGACAACATTCACTAAGCAGTGCAACTAACACAGCAGAAAATACATTTCACCAATGAAATAATTAAGAGAACCAACACAAATAATACCTCATTTGGCACCCGCTTACAGACAGCTATTAGGGCAAGCTGGGACTTGTGAGAGAATCAGTATACAACTTTTCTGAGAAAGCGTAAGCTTGTTCACCCAAATGGGTTGTGGGCTGATGCATTTACCTGGGTTTTAGATGCTTTTAAACTTTTAAAGCATACGTTTACATTTATTAAAAAAAATAATAAATGCACGTCTTTTTACAGATAGAAAAATGTGTGTTTATTATTTTTTTTTACTAGGAGCCTGGAACACATTGCATCTTCAATCAGCAGATCGCCGGGGCCATGCATGACTCCTGCAGGCTGTCAGTGTAAGCCAGTGGTTCTCCACTCCGGTCCTCGGGACCCCCAACAGACCAGGTTTGCAGGATAACTGAAATACATCACAGGTGCAGTATTCTAGTCTGCATCTCCCCAAGGTAATACGTAAAATCTGGCCTGTTGGTGGGTCCCAAGGACCGGAGTTGAGAACCACTGGTGTAAGCCATTTGCTCATACCATATATGAGCAAGCAGTTATACACTGACAGGAAGAGACAATGAACTACTTAGAGTGCTCAACGGCACCTTGGTAGTTCATTGAAAACTACAAGCCAACAGCCGCAAAGGCTGTCCGTAGTTGTAGTTCTCCCACTCACAGAAATCTGTGAATGAATGGCGCAGAGCTCCGCACGGTCGTGTTTTTTAAAAAAAAATAGTGACAGCGAGTAGAGAAGATCATCGGCTCGCTGTCACTAGAGGCAGCAGGTCAGGGAGAGGCTGCAGGAGTGGAAACATGTTACATTTTCCCAAAGGTGAACTTATCCTTTAACCACTTCAATACCAGGCACTTATACCACTTCCCGCCCAGACCAATTTTCAGCTTTCAGCGCTGTCACATTTTGAATGACAATTGCGCTGTAGCTAAACAATTTTTTTTATCATTTTTTCCCCACAAATAGAGCTTTCTTTTGGTGGTATTTGATCACCTCTGGGGGTTTTATTTTTTGTGCTACAAATAAAACAACACAGAAAATTTAAAAAAAAAAGTTTTTCTTTGTTTTTGTCACAAAACTTTGTAAATAAGTATGTTTTCTCCATCACTGACGGGCACTGATGAGGCTACACTGACGGGCACTGATGGGCACTGATGAGGCAGTACTGATTGGCACTCATGCGGTGGCACTGATGATGAGGCACATACATGCAGCACTGATAGGCGGCACTGATAAGCAGCACTGACGGGCACTGATAGGGGGCACTGATGGGCACTGCTGGATACTCAGAGGTGGCACTGATGGGCACTCATAGGTGGCACTGATGGGCACTGATAGGTGGCACATGGCATTGATAGGCAGCAATGCTAGATGGCACTATATTGGTGGTCCTTCCCTGGCATTCCCTGGTGGTCCTGGGTGGAATCCAAGATGGCACTGAATGCCATCCCTGTTGGTCACTGTGCCCCTTACATACTGGTCCCTGGGTGGGCTTCCTGGTGGTCAGGGTGGGCTCCCTGGTTGTCTCTCTAGTGGTCCCTGGGTGTGCATTCCCTGATGGTCCTAGGTGGGCTTCCTGGTGGTCCTGGGTGGTGATCCTGGGGGGGGGGGGAGCCGCCTGTCGGCTCTCATCTAGTCACGTCTGCAGACGCGAGTAGAGGAAAAGTGGCTTTTCCTGTTTACACTGTGATCAGCTGTGATTTGTCCACGATTGGAGATGCAGTGTGTCAGACTGATACTTCACACCACCGATCGCCGCGCTGCGAGCCCCTGCAGGCGAGTTCCGGCTTGTTTTTCTGCTGGACATCATATGACACCCAGTCAGGATAACTAAACCACTTCCTGGCCGTCATTCTGTACATGGTGTTAGGGAAGTGGTTGAATTGTCACAATAAAGAGAATTAGAAGCTGTGAGCGCCCTGAATATTTCTTTTAGGAAAATACCTTGTTTAAAGCGGAGGTCCACTCAGCCCAGCAAAAAATTAAAAGCCAGCAGCTACAAATACTGTAGCTGTTGACTTAAATTAATAGGCCACTTACCTGTCCAGGGGTCAATGTCGGCACCACAGCTGATGTTTCCATCAGCTGTTGGGTGCTGCCACCGCCATTGCGAGTAAGGGAACATGGCAGTGAAGCATTACGGCTTCACGCCGGGCCCCTACTGTGCATGCGCAAGGCTCCGCTGCGCCGCTGCTACTGGCCCGCCAGCAAAGGAGGGGGGAGGAGAGAGCCAGGCCGCTGACGCAATTTGCTGTGGCCCGGACTCCCAGAAGTGGGGACACAATACCTGTCAAAGACAGGTATCCGCTCCCCCATCTCCCCCCTCAAGGTGCCAAATGTGGTACCGGAGGGGGGGGGGGGGGAATCCAAGAAATGGAAGTTCCAAATGTGGGTGGAACTCCGCTTCAAAAACAGAACTGAAACCACTGATTTAACTGTTTAACAAAACAGTTACATTCAAGGCATGACATAAATGATAACTGTCACAGTTAGCTTTTGCTCTCAACTGACCTGTCAAGCAATCAAATGATCAAGCAGAGGGTAAGATGAAAGCTTCCTGGCCTGTAAATGATAGGAGGGTTTAGTTTCGCTTTATTGTACGGTCACCTTTAAGATGGTCCTGAAGTTTAAAGTGAAGGTGAAGATGTGCTACTTTATACAGAACATCTAGAATGTTCATTGTACCTACAGTAAGTAGCATCCTGAAAAATTTAGATTTTGCCTTTATTTTCTCCAAAAAAATAGCTGTCCACTTCTGTGCTTAGAGCCTCGCAGTTGCACTGTATGTCTGCAATGTAAGATCATCTAAGGCAGCGTCCCCCAAACTTTTTTGCACCAGGGACCAGTTTCACGGTAGTCAATTTTCACAGGGACCAGGGGTGGGGTGTGGATATTCACGGAGTCTGTCCTCAGTTCCCCTTAACATCACAGGCCCCTTTTACATTACAGTGCCCTTTTACAGTGCAGTCCCCTTTACATCACAGTGCCCCTTTACAGTACAGTCCACTTTATATTAAAATGGAGACTACTCTGTAAAGGGGGCACTGTGATGTAAAGGGGGGCACTGTAACGTAAAGGGGACTGCAGTCTGCCCATCATAGTATCCCTGCATTGTGCCCATCACAGTACCACTGCCCCCCTCCTCCCTTCCTCTCTAACATCACTCTTCCCTATTCTGATCTCTGCCTCTCCTGCACGGGACTCCTACCTTTGGCAGGGCAGAGGCTGTGATCAGTCCGTGTGTCCTTTCCTACCCTGCCCTCCCACCTGACAATGTCATCCTATCAGCAGGGGAGGGGGCAGGAGGAGCTCTCCATTCCGATCTGCAGCTCCTCCCGCCCCCTGCCCTGTTGATTGGTTAACGTTGTCAGCAGGATGGGCGGAGGAGCCAGGAAAGGACACACAGGCAAGGCCGCACAGCAGGAGATGAGCAGAAACCGTGATCTGAGATAGACCACGGTTGCTGCTTATCGGCTGCTGTGCAGCACAGTCATTAACAGGCCACAGGCCGGCACCAGTCCAGGGCCTGGGGGTTAGGGAGCCCTGATCTAAGGCACTGCTGTCTATGACTGTCAGTGTTATGAGATCTACAAAAGAGGTTGTGGTGAGAGTCTGAAGCTATGCCATCATCCCAAAAAGGCAGTAACAAGAACAAGAAATCCCCCAAAAAGGGATTTTAAAGGCATATACTGAACTAATTAGATTTTGTAAAAATATATTTATTGGTAGGAATAAAAGATACAAATTGACCCTATGCAGACAAGGCCTATGGTACAGATAAAATATGATATGAGAATGCAAAAGGACGCACATTACATGGCATTATGACATATTGACATGGGCTGAATATGTGTAAAGGGACCTCCTATGATGGAGGGTCTATAGTGCATCGAACGCGTTTCGAGATTTTTGAAAAAAAAAAAAAATGACAGCTCTTCTTCAGGGATGATAGCTAGATGGAGGAGGAGGTCATATCTGACGGAGCAGAGAGGAATAGCCCGGCAGCCTAATTGGACGTAAAACAAGATGGTGGAAAGATGTAAAGCACAAAAATAGGGACCACTGATAAAAAAGATCAAAAGGATGATCCAAGAGAGACTGGCTGAAGTTTGAAACACTGCGAGTATATATCCAAAATGCAGAGTTAATGATGAATGGATCCTGAAACTCACACACAAGGAGTAGCAGCTGAGCTATGTAGGTCCAACTAGAAACTATCCGTGTATCGGTAGTGGATAGGGGAGCCAACCAAGGGCACATCCAGAACTCCAACAATGGGAATCTAACCCAATTGAGTCCCAATCACTTAGGGGACAGGGCAGAGAACCACTACACCGAAACTGGTAGTATAAATAGTACTGCAAAGAAGAGCGGGCAGCACCAAGGCTGCAACGTAGCATCCCATCAGTGCAACTGACCAGCCTGGCTAATCATTAATTCTGTATTTTGGATATATACTGACACTGTTTCAAACTTCAGCCAGTCTCTCTTGAATCATCCTTTTGATCTTTTTATCAGTGGTCCCTACTTTTGTTTTTCGAAAATCTCTAAACGCGTTGGATGCTCTACAGCCCCTCCATCATAGGAGGTCCCTTTACACATATTCAGCCCATGTCAAAATGTCATGTATTGTGTCCTCTTGCATTCTCATATCATATTTTATCTGTACTATAGGCCTTGTCTGCATAGGGTAAATTTGTATCTTTTATCCTACCAATAAATATATTTTTACAAAATCAAATTAGTCCGGTATATGCCTTTAAAATCCCTTTTTGGAGGATTTCTTGTTCTTGTTAGTGTCATGAGATCTGGTAATGTCAATACTGTGCTGCTTGCTGGATAGTAAAGTATACCTAAGGGCTTAAAAGCACATGACGCTCCTGGCTTCTGTTTTATTTCTTATGTGAATCTGTGCTTATTAAACCTCTTGTTCGGAACAGTTTCACCTGTTGGTGGCACTGTAGCCCCCAGACCTATGGGCCGCAGTTCCGGTGTCCACCAGTAGGTGTCTCTCGGCAGTCAGGACCTGACATCATCTCCTGCAATCAGGCATCACCTGAGACTGTTTGCAGGAAGTGTATTTAAACCTGGGAGTGCTATTTAAACCTGGGAGTGCTGTGTTAGTTCGTCTTGGTATTGCTCACCTTGTGCCTCTTAAACCTGCATCCTGAAAACCTGCATTCTGAAACCTGCATCCTAAACCTGAAGCCTGTACCCCTGAATCTTGTCTTGCCCTGCTCCCGATTCCCTCTCACTGATCGTCCGTGCATGGCCCCAGCTTGACTTAACGTTTATGGTTTGGATAATTCCTTTTCACGTTTATGTTGTTTCACTAGCCCTGTGCCTTTTGGTTGGCTATACCGTTTGCTATTTGGTTGTGCATTTTAGTTCACTGTCACATATCTTGTAATGAATCATCTTATTTCCTTTACCCTTGTGTTCGGTATTTTCTGTGCAGTCCACACATTTCTGGTCACACCGGTTTCTGATACCTCTCCTGCTGCTTTTTTAATATTAGCCCATCAGTCACCATATCACTGGGCACTGGGGGAAGAGAGGGGGGTAGTTCTGGCATGAGGAGGCAAAGCCCTGCTCCTCTTCCAAGATGGAACAAAGCAATACTGGTGACCAGGGATGAGCTCCAGTACATTCGAACACAAGTCCAAACCCACCTGAGCTATCCCTCCAGGAAGCCCTCAAAGTGGACATCCAATCATGAGCTGCAGAGGCATTCCTTGCCCCATAGATGCATGTATACACATCCGCCTTGTATACGTGCGGTTGAGGGGCAGTGTATGCTTCCAACACCTATAACTGACAGCTTTCCTGCTGGGATAGTTCAGGCGAGTTCTGACTGTTGTGCAGAGTATTGATATAACGCTGGAAGCTTCTTGTATGCAGAGGATACTTTACTTTCATGGAGCAATATCAGAACATGAACAGGAACAAACAGGAACTAAATACAAAGAAGTGCATATAACAGAGATAGACCATATACGTAGAATACATTCACTATACACTATAATACGGCAGTGCCACCTGCTGGTATAGACAGGTATAATGCATATGTATACAGTTCAGTTTATATAAGCAGATTGCTATTGCTCTTCCAACACCCCTTCTCAACAGCATGTGCTTTGTCAAATTATGTTCAGCTTCTGCTGGAAATAACTGTGATGTTCCTTCAACAAAGGCTTACTCTTGATTGTCCCTCAATAGGTGATACTTGATGTCAATGTGTTTGGTCCTAGGATTGACCCTTTCTGATTGTGTAAGCTGTATACATCCCTGGTTGTCTTCAAAAATGGGAATTGGTTTTGACATGTCTATCCCAAATTCCACAAAAAGTTGACAAATCCATATCGCTTCTTGACAAGCGTACTCTGCTTCAGTTGAAGATAGAGCGACAGTTGCTTGCTTTCGACTAGAACAACTTATGGTTCCTTCCCCATACTGAAAGATAAATCCAGTTCTGGATTTGCGATCTGTGCAGTCCCCAGCTCAATCAGCATCCACATATCCGTAATTTCATCTGAATTGTTCCCTTGAGTTACTGAATCACTCTTTTTACTGCATTCCAGTCACACTGACAGGGAGCTGAAACTTTCCTGCATAGTATTCCCATTCCTGTGGCTATGTCTGGCTTACTGATTGCTTTGCGATACATGTCATTGATGGGTAGCAAGTTGTCTGCTTCATTGCTCTTTAGATAGCCTGGTTCCATAGGAGTTTTGACTTTCTTGTATCTTGCATATGGAATCCTTCCAAGGTTTCAGAGATTTTCTGATATTGGTTGAGAAGATAACTTCCATCTTCTGCTCTCTCTATTTGGATTCCCAGATAGTAGCTAATGTTCCCTAGTTCTTTGATTTCAAAATTTTCTTTCAGCTTTTGAACTATCTGATTTTTAATCCCCTTCTTGTTCGAAACAAGTTATAATGTCATCAACATAGATAAGGATGTTGATCCATCTGTCTTGGTTCTTGGAGTAGAGATAGGAATCTGCTTTACTTCTTGAGAATCCCTCTCTAGTAAGCACTTCATTAAGTTTCTCATTTCACATCCTTGCAGATTGCTTAAGACCATAGATGCTCTTCGGAAGTTTACACACAAGGTTGTCTCCTTGTTCAAACCCTGGTGGGTGCTCCATGTATAGATCTTCCTTAATGTCTCCATATGGGAAAGCAGTTTTAACATCATGGTGTTTCAATTGCATGCCCTTCCCGACTGCAACGCTAAGAAGTGCTCTGATGGTGGAGTGTTTTACGACGGTAGCGAATGTTTCATCATAATCTTCATCAAATTTCTGGGAGTAACCCTTGGCAACTAGTCTGGCTTTCTATTTGTGTATATATTTTCTTCTGTGTCTGACTTTACTTTGAAAGTCCATTTACTTCCTATAGTTTTACAGTTAGGAGGGAGTTCTGTGAGTATCCAGGTTTTATTTTCTCGACCTTGACTTTAATTCTTCTTCTGCTGCCTTACTCCGTTTATTGACTTCACATTTTAGCATTTTTTCTATGTCTTCCCAGGATGTTGGTTCAAGTGTGCTGTGTGTTTTGACAGAGTATGACAGCTTACGGGGTGGTATCCCCTTTGTAGTCCGATTAGATCTTCTGATTTCAGGCAGTTCAGCAGGATCTGGTGGGGAACTTGTTTTGGGCATTGTGAGTTCCTCCTTTTGTTCTCATTCCTGCACAGGTTCACTTTGATCAACCTTTTCTTCGGGTTTGTTGGGCATATTCATTTCACATCTTTCAGGGATCTGGTGATGGGCTCTCATCAAAATAAACACTACGGCTTATTGTCACTTTGACAGTCTTTGGGTGTAGGATTCTGTAACCCTTAGTTTGCTCGCTGTAGCCTACTAGAATGCCCTATATGGTTCTGTTCTCAAGCTTGGAGGTCATGACTGCTGTTCCCCAGTACTTGTGAGGTAGGTTGGCATCCGACAACATGCATCTGGCCATTTCTATAAGAGTGTGATTTTTCCTTTCTGCTACACGGTTTTGTTCAGGAGTGTATGGTGTGGTTGTCTGGTGTACTATTCCTTGTCTCTTCAGATATGAGGCCACTTCTTTGCTTATGTATTCTCCCCCATTGTCGGTAGGTATTATTCATGGTTTGCATTGGAATTTGTTGTTAGACATGGCAACAAACTCTTGAAGTTTCTCTGATGTTTCATTCTTGTGTTTCATCAGCTAAGTAGTTGTGTACCTGGAATAATCATCAATGAAAGTCAGTAGATATCTGTTCCCGCCTGATGTGGGAGTTTTATTTGGACCGCATAGGTCACTGTGTATGAGCTGTAGGGGTGGGTAGTTTTTCTTTGAGATGCCTGTGGAAGTGGAGCATGTGTGGCTTTTGCTTCAATACGGCACTTGCATTTCATGAGCACTTTGCAAGGCACTATTGTCAAACCTTTCCGATAAGCCTCTCTTTATAATTAGGGATAGGGGAACGGTTCGGCCCGAGCATAAGTTCGGGCCGAACGTTCCCTGTTCGGTGAACAACAGAACAAACGGGAACCGTGTGTTTGCCCCCCCCCCCCAACATACCAAAATGCAATATGGCACTGAACAATGCATTGCAAGCCCTGGTTGGTTGAAGCTGTGAAAGCTTCAGCCAGTCAGGGCACAGAGCACTGTCAGAGTCATGATTGTACACTGTCATTATGACTTTATCCAATCATGGCTCATTCACGCCCACAGTATAAAAGTATTCTTTCAATGGCAGCCATTTTCAGTGTGATTTCGCCTGGAGAGAGATAGAACAGGGCTCTGTTCAGTGCTATTATTTAGCTAGTGTGCTAAACTGTGCTATTTTGCTTCAACTGTCAGTGTAGAATATTAAATAGTTTGCTTAAGACAAGCAGACTAAGGACATGGATTACTGGAACCATGTCCTGTGGTCTGATGAGACCAAGATAAACATATTTGTTTCAGATGGTGTCAAGCGTGTGTGGCGGCAACCAGGTGAGGAGTACAAAAACAAGTGTGTCTTGCCTACAGTCAAGCATGGTGGTGGGATTGTCAAGGTCTAGGGCTGCATGAGTGCTGCTGGCACTGGGGAGCTACAGTTCATTGAGGGAACCATGAATGCCAACATGTACTGTGACATACTGAAGCAGAGCATGATCCCCTCCCTTTGGAGACTGGGCTGCAGGACAGTATTCCAACATGATAATGACTCCAAACACACCTCCACGATGACCACTGCCTTGTTAAAGAAGCTGAGGGTAATGGTGATGGACTGGCAAGCATGTCTCCAGACCTAAACCATATTGAGCATCTGTGGGGCATCCTCAAACAGAAGCTGGAGGAGCTCAAGGTTTCTAACATCCACCAGCTCCGCGATGTCATCATGGAGGAGGGGAAGAGCACTCCAGTGGCAATCTGTGAAGCTCTGGTGAACTCCATGCCCAAGAGGGTTAAGGCAGTGCTGGAAAATAATGGTGGCCACACAAAATATTGACACTTTGGGCCCAATTTGAACATTTTCACTTAGGGGTGTACTCACTTTTGTTGCCAGAGGTTTAGACATTAATGGCTGTGTGTTGAGTAATTTTGAGGGGACAGCAAATGTACAAATACTGTAGTTCTAAGTCCGTTACTGCCAATTTAATGCCATTTACTTCTGTGTGCATTACTGCCAGTTTAACGCCATATAGTTCTAAGTGCGTTACTGCCAGTTTATCGCCATTTACTTCTGTTTGCGTTACTGCCAGTTTAACGCCATATAGTTCTAAGTGTGTTGCTGCCAGTTTAATGCTATATAGTTCTGTGTGCGTTACTGCAAGTTTAACGCCATTTACTTCTGTGTGCATTACTGCCAGTTTAACACCATATAGTTTTGTGAGTTTCTGCAAGTTTAGCGCCATATAGTTTTGTGCATCACACGTTTGGGGTATTATATTGCAGTATATTATAGTGTATCTGTGGAGTGTGTCTGTTTAGTGTGGGTACATTAAAGTGCACCAAGCACCACTTTACATTGATTAAAGTGCATTTACATACAGAATTCCACTTCTTCTGAACATTTGCTAATAAGTACCGCCCCTTCCCTCCCAGTAATGTCTGGGAGGACAAGAAGGAGTGGCAGATGTTCCCTTGGCACTATAAGGGGGCCAGCAACAAATGTGTCCACAGGCAAAGGTGGACGTAGTTGTCAGTACTCAGGCAGGGCATCATTTCCTCAGTTTGGTGAGTTTGCCCGTGCTATCCAGCCACAGCATGCAGAGGAGGTGGTGGACTGGCTTACTAAACCTTCCTCATCCTCATCATCCTCTGTCACGCAAGCAGAGACAAGTGTGCAGTTTCCTGCAGTTGCCAGAGTGGATAAACAAACAGCCAAGGAATAAATCCAAGGAAAAACCAAGCTCACTTACCGACCAGCTGTGACCATCCAAATTGACCTGTCTAACAGTATGCGTTAAAAGCAGGGGATTGGTTACACACATTAATTAATGCATGTGTAAGCTGGAGGGCCCCGTCAAGGCTCCCTGCGTCCTCCAGACCTATCTCTGACTGAAGAGACTCCACAGTGGAAGCACATGCATCTTGATGAGATAGATAAAGGCAGATGGTGTGGAGGTAGCCCATCCCTCCTGAAGGTTATGGGGACGCACCAGACACCCAGCAGGTAGCTAAATAACTGCAAAGGTGTTAGTGCGTTTCCCCAACCAATATCAAATGTTCAAAAAAGTGAACCACTGCCTCCACCTATAACTGGTCTATGTAGTAAGGAGCTCAGAGCTGAGGAAATTGGCGTTCAGCCAATGAAACGCGTCAGCGGTGCGTCATCACGCACGTGACGTGGGAGGGAAGCGAGGAAGGGCGGAAGTTTTCTGGCGTCCAGAGACCTTTGATCATATGATCTCACCCGTGATCACTTCTGTCAGCTGATGCATGTTTGATTGCTCGGACCTGTTTGTATTTGCCCGGGAATACCTAAAGAATGCCCGCTGCAGACTGAAGCTACTTCCACTGTGGGACCTTCTAGGAGCGTCGCTCCGGAGCAACGATTGATCTGGTGAGGCAACTCCTCTTTAGACTTCCCTATGCTGGGCTTGTGTTAACAAACAGTGACATTCTGGGTTCGCATACTCTGGAGGACACTGAACTGTTTATTATTGTCTGTCGACTTGCTGAGCCACTGATGGTGTGGCCGATTCATGAGACCACTTCTATCTCCCTTGAAGCTACTGAGGCAATATATTTCATGTGCTTATTCATCAAGCCACCCTGCCCAACTGTTCTTGGAGAGTCTCACCATCCCTGTAATCAGTGATCATTCCGGACATTTGTCATCTACCACTTCTTAATATTGTCTGCCATATTATAACTTCCTGCCCTCCCAGCTTGGCCACATCCCATTACCCTGATAGCGCCTTATCATTCCATAGACTTATAATTGGTCATTTTTTGAATGAGTGCGTCTGGGTTTATGTGTGTTGAGATGTGTGAGCAGCTGCTACTTCCCTCCCTGTCTGAGACAACGTTGTCTTTTTTAATTTAATTATTTGAGGTCTAGTCTTTCCTTGATCCCCGATACCTTTTTGATTGCTTTTCACCAATTTTTGTACTTTAATAAAATTATATATTTTTTCATATTTTTGCTGTTTGTGCTCCATTGGCCCCTTTTTCCGATTAGTGGGGGTCCTTTCCCCTACATCGGGTTTTTCTTACATTAGAGTGGATAAACCTGCCTCCTTGTCCACATCTATTCCTGCCTTAGCCCCAACATCAGCCATGGAGGAGGAGTCAGCTGAATTATTTGACCAAAGCGTCAGCCACTTGCTCCTTGATAATGCCCAGCCATTACTGGATTCAGATGTTGGTTCTGAGGTTGAGGATGACAGGAACATGAGCCTAGAGAGAGGGGGGAACACTGGTAGACAAATTGGCATTCATGTTCCCCCAGCTGCAGCGTATTGCCAAGTCTCCAGTGGCAATGGTGATGGGGGAGATGGAGATGATGATGATGATGAGGTCACTGATGTGACTTAGGTGCCAGATAGAGCAGAGGAGGAAACTAAATGTGAGGCGGCACATCCCCAAGGAGACCGACATCAAGAAAGAGTAGAGAGCAGACACCATATTCCATCATATTCTGCAGCTGTTCTCTCCCGACCCACTCCCCAAAGCTCAGCTTGCTGGGCCTTTCTCAGCACATCTGCAGCAGATCGCACTGTTGCGATCTGCAAACTGTGTTTCAGGCACATCAAACGTGGCAAAAACACCAGCCATTTGGGTACCACATGCTTAACAAGGCATTTAACGTCCAATCACTCAGCCCATTGGCAATAGCACCTAAAAGCCACACAAAAGGGGCACAAATCTGTCCCTCCTCCTCCTCCTTACCCACTTCAGTCTGCCCGTGCTATACTGAGTCATTACCTCTCAGCAGCCTGCACTGACAAGGATGATGGTATAGCACAGGGTGTCCCAGGTCCTAGCAGCACATCTGCCAGCAGCACACCACCAGCTGTAGACTGTAGCCGGCAAATTTCTCTGCCCCATCTGCTGCAGCGGAAAAGAAAATACAGTTCCTGCCACCCAAAGGCCAAGCGTCTAAATGCAAGCTTTTCAAAGCTGTTGGCTCTCCAACTTTGCCTTTCAGCCTGGTAGATTCTGCCCCCTTCTGTGAATTCACACAATGTGCTGTACCACAATGGCAGGTTCCCAGTCGCTACTACTTTTCATGTAAGGCCGTTCCATCTCTCTACCATCACATGGAAGGGAATGTTCTGTCATTGTTGGGCAAGGCAGACAGCCATAAAATCCACCTTACTGCTGACACATGGTCCAGCAAGCATGGGCAGGGACGATATATTTCGTTCAGAGCACATTGGGTAACGCTGCTTGCAACTCTAAGGGATGCAACTCAGGGCTCGGTGCTGCAGCTTGTTGTGCCCCCACGTCTCATTACAGCTGGTGGTGATTATGCCAGACCTGTGAGCTCTACCACCTCATCCTCCTCCACCAACTCCATGCCCTCCTCTGCAGAATTGTCCTAAGCGTTCAAAGGGCTATTCCATGAGTCAGGCTAAAAGGTGCCATGCAGTGCTTCCACTGGTGTGTCTAGGGGACAGGAACCACATCGGAGCAGAGATTCTTGCAGCTCTGCAGGGACAGGCCCAGAGGTGGTTCACACCATGCCAGCTGGAGTCAGGAATGGTGGTGTGTGATAATGGCTCATACCTCCTGTCCGCCCTTAGACAGGGAAAGTTGACACATGTGCCATGCCTGGCACATGTCCACAATTTAGTGGTGCAGCGTTTCCTAAATACGTACCCAGGGTTGTAAGATGTGCTAAAGCTGGCCAGAAGAGTCTGTAGCCATTTCAGGCGGTCATACACAGCCAGTGCTCGGTTGGCTGAAATTCAGCGGGGATTCCACCTGCCCGTAGGCCGCCTGATTTGTGACATGCCCACCAGGTGGAACTCGACTTTAGCAATGTTGCAGAGACTATACATGCAGTAGAGGGCCATCAACGAGTACCTGTGCGAGTATGGCATGACGACAGGCTCCGGCCGCCTCAGCTTTTTTCCCCACGCCAATGGCTGATCATTAAGGATGCATGCACTGTACTGTCATCATTTGAGGAGGCCACAAGGATGGTGAGCCGTGACAGTGCATGCATCAGTGACACAATCCCTGTTGTCTTCCTGCTGGAGCAGACTCTGCGTGGCATTATGGACAGGGCACTGGAGGCAGAGCAGCAGGAGGAAGAGGACGACTTCTTTTCCTCTCAAGGCCCACTTTATCCAGACACCATCATTCATATGTCAAAGAACACATAGGAGGAGAGAGGGGAGGAGGATTCTGGCACTTTTGCAGGCTTCGAAGAAGAGGAAGACATGCGTCAATCTGTAAGCAATAGCTTTCCAACCCCAGGACCCTTGGGAGTAGTACATGGCTGGGAGGAGGAAGTTCCAGAAGCTGTCATCCTGAGTGACCCCAAGGAGTCTGCTTCTCAAGCCTTGGCAAATTTGAGGCACATGGGCAACCTCATCCTTCAAAGCCTACGAAAGGACCCAAAAATACATAACAAAAAGGAGAATAACCATTACTGGTTGGCAACCCTCCTTGACCACCGTTATAAGGGGAAGGTCTCGGACCTCATGCCTTCCCCACAGAGAGTGCAGAACATAAAATCACTTGATGGACACGTTAAAGAGGTTTTTATTGAATGTTTTTCCCGTCTCCAGTAGGTTACAGTGTCGTTGAGTCTTCTGTTGGTCAAGACAGGAGCATTGGAAAAGGTGTCCGTCTCAGTGAGGCATTTCGTAATTTTTTTAGTGCTTGCCGCCCAGGCCTGTCAGCTTCCACATCCCATCGGCAGCGTCTGCATCACATGGTGGATGATTACCTCGGGGGCCAAAACAGAGATGGAGAGCTTTACAGCTGACGATCCACTGGCCCCTGGGTCATGAGAATAGACCACTGACCAGAACTTGCCCAGTATGCTTTTGAGTTGTTAGGCTGCCCCGCATCCAGTGTGCTTTCAGAACGGGCATTCAGTGCTACAGGAGGTTTCGTGACTCATCACGCGTCTGTCCACAGACTCCGTGGATCGTTTGACTTTCATTAAAATGAATCAGTCATGGATTACCAGCTATGAAGACCATGATGCCGATGTCACCGATTGAGTTTTTTTGGGATGTGGAATCTCTGCAGGACTTCGAGGCTGGACCAGGCTGGTGCCCTCTTACCCTCCTCTCCCTCTACAGTTGCCATTAGGTTACCAGGACCTAACCTTTTTTGAGGAGCTGCCTCCATTCACCATACATCAATTTTTTTTACCTATTCCAGCACACTAGCACCGTAGCTCCCACTCCAATTCCCTCCTTCTTCGAGGCTGCCTAGCTTTGAGGGTGATTTCTCAATCTCAAGGTAATTTCATCTGGAAAAATGTTTTTGGTATAGGTTTAATGGGCACAATTAACACCCAAAGACCATTTTTTTCAGCACCTGTTTGACAGGTGCATATCATTGCAATTTTTTTGGCCTTCATCAAGAACCTTTTTTTACAGAAAGGCCAATTCTTGCCTTCATGAAGAGCACCTCTATAGGGTTATGGTGTAAAGGCACCACCGACACCCAAAGCCCAATTTTTCCACACCCGTTACTTCTATCCAAAGTCAAAGTGACACCAGAATTTATCCAAAAAATCTCTAATCTTGTTCCCAGTGCCCTACATTGTGGCCTCATCATACACACTGGCTTCCCAGCTATTGCAGAGTAAAATAGAGGCAGCTTGCAGGGAAAATGTCTTTTTTTTTTTTGCTTTACAACTGCAATCATTGCTGCAGCAGATTCTAGACATGGTGCAGATCTGCCACTTTACATGTAGACTAAGGAGACCCCCAGACACTATATTGGAAGGAATTTTTCATGTTTATGCTTTCACTTTAAAAATCCAAAAATCACTGCTCATTTAAAAATGAAGTTTTCCAAAAACTTTTTTTCATTGATACATGTCCCCCAGGGCAGGACCCGGACCCCTATAACCATTGTATGCACAATTACTTGCATATAAGCCTTCAAAATGGGCACAAGTTTGGGTCCCATTGACGTTAATGGGGTTCGTTATTCGGGTCCGGATGTTCGCGGTGTTTGGACATTCTGGTGCGAACCAAACAGGGGTCCGTTCAGCCCATCCCTATTTATAATGTCCTGTATAGCTTCTGGACTTCTGTGCCCCAGTTGCCTGTGCCATAAGTGAATATATTTGCTGTGTAGGTCATTAGAGACAATGTTGGCTTGCTGGTCTGTGGTGATGAGCCTGTATAGGTTTTCATCCAGTTTTCCTTTTGTGAGGCATTGCTTATTGTTATGAATTGTGTATTCATCACCCTAGAACTTAACTATGAGACCATTGTTTACAAGATGTTTCACAGATAGAAGGCTGCCTTCTAGTTCTGGAACATACAGCACTTTCTTTACAAGGATACTGTGCTTGCCTTGTGGTGTAATGCAGTTCAGGAAGCCCTGGCCATTACCTTCGGATGTGATGCTTTTCCCGTTTGCTAGGAAAACTTTGTCTTTTGCATAGTAATCAATGTTTGTGAAGAAGGTCTCATCACTAGTCATGTGGCTTGTCACACCTGAGTCTATGCACCAGCCGCGTGGCTTGCCAATCTGTGTCACTAAAGGTGCCACTCCATGATATGTCTGCAGTTTCTTTTGGGGCTGCTTTGACTCTTTCTTTTGTAGATACCTGTAGCTTTCGCTGCTCGGCTTTCCAAATAGAACAGCCTTTTTTTAAGTGACCAGTCCTTTTACAGCAAAAAGGACTGGTCACTTTTTGACCAGTCCTCTTAAGATGTACAAAGGCTTAACACAAAGCTCTTAAGATGTACAAAGGCTTTATGCCTTTGTACATCTTAAGAGCTTTGTCATCATGGAGCATATTTTCTTTCCTTCTGTCATATTCATCGATTAACTTGCCTTTGACATATTCCAGTGTCAGTTCCTGCTTGGGTCTGGTTTCCAAAGCATTAATAAGAGCAGTATAAGTCTCTGGAAAGCTGCAGAGGAGCAAGGCAACACGCAGCTGCTCTATTATCTCTAGCATAGCTTTCATGTGGTCACACATTTGCTGACATTCTTCTAGTCTCATCTTAATAGAAAGAGCTTACTGTTGAGACTTGAATGCTCATGCAGTTTCTGTAATGAAGTCCACATACTTTTGGCCGTTTTTTCTGTTCTTATGTGGATAAGCTGATCATCTTCCACTAATAAACTTATGGTTGCTTTTGCCTGCCTATCTTTCCTGTCCCAGTCCTCCGTCTCTGCGTCTGTGGGTCTGTCTGTATTCAGCACTTGCCACAAGTCATCCTTGTTAAAAAACATTTGTAGCTTGGATTTCCACAGCTGGTAATTGGTATTGTTCCGCTTTGTAATTGCACACTTCACATCTGAACCACTTGCCATCTTTCAGTAGCCTTTTATACAGTACTCACTGATTCACTGTAGAATGTTTTCCAGTGCCTGGGCTTGCAGTATCCACTTCACTGCCTGGGTGCTACTGGGTGCCTGCTGGGTGTGCTGGGCCCATAACCTGTTGTGCAGAGTATTGTTATAACGCTGGAAGCTTCTTGTATGCAGAGGATACTTTACTTTCATGGAGGAATTTCAAAACATGAACAGGAACAAACAGGAACTAGATACAAACAATTGCATACTACAGAGATAGACCATACATCCTGTTATATCGTAGAATACATTCACTATACACTATAATATTGCACTGCCACTTGCTTATATAGACAGGTATAATGCATATGTATACAGTTCAGTTTAAATAAGCAGATTGCTGTTGCTCTTCCAACACTGACTTGTGTCCAAACATGCCCGAGCTCATCCCTACTGGTGACCAGCCCTTTACCTTCTGCCTGCCCTTTTTGAGCATAGTTTCCACAGTGTTTACTTGTGTGTTCGCCAAGCTGAGCAACAATACCAGTTTACCAATATCTATATTTTACCTTTTTTAAATAAAGTTAAGGTTGCAGTTATATACACCATAATCATAACACAATGCTGCCAATGATCATGCATAGTTATCAAAATGGGGTTTTGTGATCAATTAGTGATTCCCTATGAACTTAATTTTCATTTGCATGCAACCATGCACTCTTCCCTTTAACCACCTGATAGGGAAATCTCTCATATCAGAGCTTGCAATCTTGCATGTGTCTATGATTACCTGTGTGCCACGCTGCATAAGCAGACAGGACTCCATGATGGAAACAGTTAAATTAGTTATTAGTTAAATATTCTTGTTATATTTTCTAATAGTATCTGTATCTGTAATGACTTTTAATAAATGTTGTACTTATAAGTATTTATGGGATCTCTCTTTGCACATATCGAATACAACCCTAAAAACGTAAGCAATCACGTGACTGTGATACAAGACCACTAAAAAAAACAAGAGGACATAAAGTGAGCATACAACGAACATACAGCTCAGTGGGTCACAGTTGTCAGGATGCTGGAAGCTAATTTCTGACTGACTGGCTTGCGTGGGTTACTACATAATTGTTCTTTGAACTATGCTATCTATAGTCTAGGAAAAACTAATACGCTGTAATGAAGCTGATGAAGGATGGTGAACATTAGCCTTGATATTTTTATTTCTGAAGGGTGTGAAAATTTTGAAAGGGTGATATTAATCTCTGACCCTCTACTCATTAATGTGAGCCTGTGTTCACTTTACAGCTGCCTAAATAGGAACTGCAATGGTTTCCATTCAATTTTATTTTATTACAAAATACAAGAAATTAGGGATTTTCAGGGTGCCATAATCAATACTCCACAAGTAAGATTTAGGTATATAATAAAAATATATTTTATTAAGTTTACAAAATATTATTAAAATTACAAATGTTAAAACCATCACAGAAGGACATGCGGCTTGAGCAATGATGCAGCAACTTCAGCTCTACGTGTTTCACCAAAATATGGCTTCTTTAGGAGTCTTATCAATGCTGCATAGGCTATCAAAATAAATTAATTATACGATTGGTCACCTATCACCCCAGGCTGACCTCAAAATAAAGATGCAGGGGTAGATAGCAAAAAATAATATAAATATATATAAAATATAATAGTAATACTAATAAACGTAAATATAAAGAATGTATATTGACCAAAGTTAATTGCACCATATATCTTCTGAGTGTTCCTAGCAATAAATAATCACCCCAAAAGATCTTTACATCTTATACATTCTGGGGATAGTCTTCCACTCTTTTTTGATGCACGAGGTGTTTATCTTTTTTTACCTTCTTTTATCCCTCCAATATGATCTAGAATAGGTTCTGTAAATGTCTATTTGTTATTAATTTGATGTGTCAGTATTTTCCATTCTTGTTTTTTTTTTTCATTTATAAATTGTATATTTTATTTACTTTGATAGCCTGTGCAGCATTCATAAGACTCCTGAAAAAGCCACATTTTGGTGAAACATGTAGAGCTGACGTTTGGTAACTCGAACCTTCAGCTCCCCCCACATATTTTCTATGGGACTAAGGCCTGGAGACTGGCTAGGCCACTCCAGGACCTTAATGTGCTTCTTCATGCCTCCTTTGTTGCCCTGGCCATGTGCTTTGGGTCATTGTCGTGCTGGAATACCCATCCACGACCCATTTTTAATGCTCTGGCTGAGGGAAGGAGGTTCTCTCTTAAAATTATAGACTGATCATTTATTTGTCAGTACGCAAATGTACAAAATCAGCAGGGGATCAAATACTTTTTTCCCTCACTGTAAATGTTACTTGTGGAGTATTGATTATGGCACTCTGAAAATCTCTAAATTCTTGTATTTTGATAGCTTTTTCAGGATGTGGTGCCTTTGATTCCTTGACATTGGATAGCTTTCATACAAATCAATTTTATTTTAGTTGCTTTTTTTCGAGGCTCTATGTTGTTAAAGTGGACCTAGCATCAGATATATTTTTTCATGTTCAGTTCATGCAGCGTCTAATGCTATAGGTACATACTATCCATTTCTTTTTTTTTTCCATTCAACCCAGCGGGAACTCGAGATCCAATGTTAGTAAAGCCATCTCCCCCGCTGAGCTATTGTGTTCTGACAGGGGGACTGCCAACTAGAAATGTGCAATTTTGTTTCATTCTGAATTTGTTTGTTAACTAATTTCGCTAAATTCGTTAATTTGGAAATATCCAAATTTTTGGAAATTCGACATTTCGGAAATTGGAAAATCGGAAATTTGAAAATTCGGAAATTCGAAAATTCAAAAATCCGAAAATAAGAATGAAAATCCAAATATTCAAAAGAACGAAAATTTGAAAACCAGAAAATCTGAAATAACGAACTAATCATAATTTAACTATTACTATTACATTATAGGTATTGGAATTTCCTTTCAAATTTGGCTGTTAGTGAACGTAACCAACACAAATTTATCCGAAGTTACAAATTATCCGAAATAACAGATGCTGTATCTAAATGCATGGAACATAACGAATAATAATAAATAACAATAATAATAATAATAATTAAAGGAATATTATTATTACTATTATTATTAGTATTATTTATTAATTCCATCCCATTTGTATAGATGTTAGTTATTATTTTGAAATTTCGGATTTTCGTTCTATTGAATTTTCGGACTTTCAGAGTTTTGAATTTCTGAATTTTCAGATTTTTAAATTTTCGAATTCCAAATTTGCGAATTTTCAAATTCTGAATTTCCGAATTTTCAAAATTCAAACATTTGAAAATTTGGAATTCGAAATTTCAAAAATTCGGAATTTGAAAATTCAAAATTTTCGAATTTAGGAATTCCGAATTTTAGCATTTCGGAAAAAAACGAATGAAACAAAAACTAACAAATTTTTCAGCAGTGCACATGTCTACTGCCAACCAATTTTGATCGAGGTCTGTAGTTTACGATTCCTTATGTTTTAAAGGAGAAGTACAGCCAAAGCTCATTTGGTTGTACTTCTATGGATCAGAGGAGTGCAATTTGTTCTGCACCCCTGTGACCCGCTGTCTGCTGACGTCACAGAGCCGGTCCAGGCTCGGGCAAGTTGGAATCCGCCCACATGCCTGGACCGGCACCCGGCTCAGCCTCCCAGTGAGGCGCTGCGAGCCTGATCCCGCCCCCTCTATAGCCCAGCACTCCAGGGCAGAGCAGAGAGCTGCCTACTGACAGTCACCAGCTCTCTGCTCAGGAAGCACTGAGAACCAAGCAATCGGCGGTGTCTGATCGCTCGGTTCTCAGTCTTAGAGGTGCTGGGGGGACAAATGCTTCATCCACCTAGGTAAGTATGATTATAAAATAAACAACATCCCTACACTCCACTTTTCATTTTAAAGCGGAACTCCACCCAAAAAGGGAGGTTCCACTGTAAGGCCTCCTCCCCCTATCCTCTTTAAGAGTTGGTGCTTTTTCTTTTCAAAAGTTCCAGTATACACATAGAGAGACAATCAGCAATGGACAGCTGGAGGGTAAAGACCTCCTGTGCGGTTTACAATTCTTGTACAATTTTAATCTCATTGGCTGATTAAATGCATGGTCAAACTGATACATGTATGGCCACCTTTATAGGCATTTATCTACCTCTGACAGAGCTCAATTCCATCATCTGAGTTTATTTCCGAAAGGACAGATCCATCTTTATTTAGGCATCATCCAGGGTGAGCATCTATTTCCTGGACTGATATGCTGGTTCAGAGATGGCACACTTGTAAATCATGGTGCCTGCACAGTCCTTGATTGCATTCACAAATGTATAAATAGATTAAAAAAATGATTGTTAAGTGAAGTAAAAACAACAAAACATGACATATATATTTGAGATGGTTGGTAACATTGAATAACCTAAGTTGCGATATACATAAGTATAGCAGACCAAAAACCAACGCGTTTCACCAAAACTATTTCTGTTGAAACGCGTTGGCATTTTGGTCTGCTTTACTTATGTATATCCCAACTTAGGTTATTCAATGTTACCAACCATCTCTGATATATATGTCATGTTTTGTTGTTTTTACTTCAAAAATCAATCATTTTTTTTTAATCTACGTTTCAATAAACTATTTGTACTTTTGTACACTTCTGTATCCTGGTCCGTTTAAAGTCCCACTGTGAGGAAATCTTTGTTTTGGTTCACTACCTAATTAGGGAGGTGGACAGAATACAATTAACCCAATCAGCTGGCAGAACGTATCCTTTTGCTGTTCACAAATGTATGGCACAGATCAGCCCCCTGTTGTAGCTTCCAAACTTGGAATTTGCTTCAAGGTTACAATGTCTGCAATACTAATCACTGAGAGACTGGAAAAATGCTGCAGCAGGCTGATGACATCATCTCAGCCTAGGCAAAGTCACTGACTAGTACTTAGGGATTGGTTCTATTAGAAGTCTTTAAAAAAAAAAGACACTTTTGCATTATACAGTATTATTCACTTATATATACGTCATTCTGCACTTCCCCACAGGGGGTGCCAGCCAATGTGATTAGTCAGAGCAGATACTGATCAGCGAGTGCCGGCCAATGGATGTCCGCCGGCACCCACCGATCAGCGAGGAGAGACACTGGACAGAGCTCTGCCTATGTAAACAAGGCAGAGCTCCATCCTGTCAGCGAGGTTGTGGTTGATTTTGTTTCCCTGCAAAGCATGGATTAAAATCCATTGCATCGCTTAATAAAAACACCAAAAAGTGTACATAAAACGCTGGTTAGGCGCACAGTTAACCCTTTGATCGCCCCTGATGCTAACCCCTTCCCAGCCAGTGTGATTAGTACAGTGACAGTGCATATTTTTAGCACTGATCACTGTATTAGTGTCAATGGTCCCACAAAGTGTCAGTTAGTGTCACACTGTCTGTCATACTATTGCAGACTATCAGTCTCTGATCGCTGCCATTACTAGTATAACAAAAAAATAAATTCCAGTATATATATATACCAACTTTTGTGCAAACGAATCAATATACACTTATTGGAGGTTTTTTTTTTACCAAACATATGTAGCAGAATACATATTGGCCTAAACTCATCAAGCAGTATGATTTTTTAATTTTTTTTATTTGATATATTTTACAGTAGAAAGTAAAAAATATTGTTTTTTTTTTTTTTTTTGCAAAATTGTCTTTTTTTTCCGTTTATAGAGCAAAAAATAAAAATGCAGTGGTGATCAAATATCACCAAGAGAAAGCTCTATTTATGGGGAATAAAATGACATACATTTTATGTATGCACAGCATTACATGACCGCGCAATTGTCAGTTAAAGTAACGCAGTGCCATATCGCAAAAATGGCCTGGTCATGAAGGGGGGTAAATCTTCTGGAGGTCAAATGGTTATGTCAGGTCAGGAATGTATTCATGTGGATGCATACAGTCAGTTTTTATTGATATATTCTGTATACTTTACAGGGAAATGTAGAAAAATTTGAATTGGTAATGCTGCCGTGTGTCCTGCTGATTTATCTGAAGGCTAATAATAGGCTCTCTTTACACCACAAGTACTCTGAAAAAGTGCTGAACATTCAATATTCAAGAATTTCACATTTTCTTCTTTTTTTTTAAGCAATGACGGCAGGTAATTTGTTGGCAGCAGTACAGTTAATCTATGTTTTAATTGACATACATATCCCCAAAGATGTCCAGCAGTCGTCTAGTGAAACCTTACACACTGTGACGAACTGAGCCTGGCATGACCTCTACAGGAAGGAAAGTTAATTACAGCTTGCAGCAAGCAATGCATCAAACACTAGCTTCAGGACTTTAAATATAAATGATGTCAGTGCACCTCTTTTGTGAGTGCTATGAATTACTGGAGCCTTGTAACCAAAATCTCTTTGTGGACTTAAAGAGCAACTGCAGTCTGCTCACATAATTTGTAATAAAAACTTCTTTGTCATTCTGAAGCTTCCCTCCAACCACTTTGCATATTATTTTATATATACTGTGATTCTGTACTTGCCAAATATGCTGCAGAAATCTCCCACCACTAAGTCTGGCTGCAGCCATTTTAACTGTGGGCAGCTGAAGCTGCTGCCTGTTCACTTCCTGGATTTACACAGACAGAGGCACACCTCCAGCCCTGCAACTTTCATTGGCCCTCTTATGACTCCTCCCCCCCCCCCTTCCTGGCAATCTCTCACGGTGGGACTCCCCGCACCAGCCTGAACTGTCCTCCATTGCAGACCGAGGTCTGTGGATCAGCAGGGGAATTGTACATCTTTCTCAGGTTATAGGCAACGGGGCTATCAAGACTTCAAAATCTAAAAGATCTATACTCCCTTCCCAATCAAATGCTCTTCCACTATTTCAACTCCGTCATGTTCTACAGTCTCAATTTGATGGAACCCCCCCCCCCCCCCGCAGCTGGAGGTTTTGCCCCCAGTGGACACCATGCTGGATCAGGACCCCAAAAAGCTCACTTCACAGTTCTGCACTTACCTTCTGACCCCAGGGACTACCCCCCTGGCATACCAATTGAAAACTATATGGGAACCGGACCTGGGTGACCCTGCAGATGATGACTGGGAAGGGGCTCTTGCCAATTGTAAACTAGTGTCCCCCAAACCTTCGGACCGCTTCACCCACCTCTACATTCTACACAAAGCGTATATCACTCCCCGCCGTATTCTCAAATACAACCCTAGCTACAGTCCCCTCTGCCCATGGTGTGATGACCCTGACAGCACCTTCTTCCACCTCATGTGGTCCTGTCCGTCCATCCATGGGTACTGGGCGCAAGTTGTTAAATTCCTGCACGATCACATGGGCTCTCCACTAACCCTCTGCCCCCGTCAATGCATATTAGGAATTTTCTCCCTACCAGAAGGAGAGAAATACTTAATCACTTTCTTACAAGAAACATTATTCCTTGCCCATATGTAGATAGCCAGAAATTGGCTGAGGGAGTCACCATCCACCTTACAACAGTGGATCAGCCATGTAAATGCTGTCCTTCCCTATAAGAAGTACTCTATGTTCACAGGGGCTGCCCTGTTAAATATCCCAATATTTGGGACAGGTGGTTGGAGGACTCCTCGACCTGCAATGATGTATCAGATTCCTGAATATACACTATAGTCATGTTACAGCATGTTATCACGTCCTTCACAGAACTTTGATAATCCTGCATGGTCACCAGTGACAACTTTTATATCATTGATCACATTCTGTGTGAAGTTTATGTCAAAAGTCTATATCCTCATTGTAGTGCTTGTTGCGCTTATGTTTTATGTATGACTTCATGGATGCTTTTACTACACTCAATAAAAACTTATTTTTCGATTAAAAGAAAAAAAAACTGAGACTGAATCACTTTAGCAATTTTCACTGTTTGACTTCACTTTTTGCTCAGAGTTGCTCTTTAATACGGGATGTGCAACATGTTTTTTCTGTACAGTGGAATACATGTAATCCTTTAGTCTGCAGGAAACTCATCAATAATGACATAATCCTGTAGGGGCAGCCTGTGGTGCCGGTCCTAATAATACCACTGCTGTTTTCAGGAGGCATGCTTTAATAGCCCGAAACAGGACTCAACAGGATTATGCCTCTTGATCCATGAGTTGTGCGGGATTACAGGGTCTGACCTAGACCGTCCACAATTCTCTAACTGAATGAGATTTTTGTGTCTACAACTGCGTCTACTTGTCCTGGTCAAAGTCGAGTCTTCTAAGTTTATTTGCCCTTCTTTGCTTAATGCATTATTTTTTCTACGTAAGTAAAATGCATGAAGAGACCTGTACCACTATTTTCAGTTTGCAACCAATTGTTTTAGAGGGGTACATTTTACAAAACTCCTGCCTAAGTTCCTTTCTATGTGAGTTTAGAGTTTGTATGGTTTTTATATGGATCTAGATGGAACTCACTATATCCCTATGGGGTGGGGGGGGGGGGGGTGGATGTAAAGAGATGTACGTCTGTTTGCATCCGTCCACATTTGAATTTGTTTAGGTCTGCAAGAACAAATGGAAAAAGTTTGTGTCCCTTTTTGCAGACTGGATGAACGGTGAACTTATGCACAATCGCCCATGTCCACTTACCCATAGAGATTGCGTAGGTCAGGTTTTTTTCTCTATCATAAAATGGTGGAAAAATTGGAATGGACAGATTCAACGTGGGATCTGTTTACAAATTCCCAACTGACACGGAATAAGAGATGGTTACGTGAAAGGGTCCCTAAAATGGTAAGTTCAAACATAATCAGGGGAACTAGCCGAGTCGGTACACAAGAGATCAGTCCACGTGAAGTCAGGTAAGGAATATAGCAATAAGTGTTGCTCAAGCAACCAGAACCTGGTCTGAGTGGAATTTAAATAGGGAGATACATGGAAGGCTGGACAGGAAGTAGCAGAAAGGAAGGTATATTAACCACCTGGTGAAGCCGGCGACACCCATAGCTGCTAAGTCAGTGCAACAAGAGCAGAGCACAAGCTTGTAGAACCATAGGTGTCAGCAGACCTACAGCAGCAAAGGTAAGAAACGTAAGCAACCAGTAAGACACAGATCTGCTCCGCAGCTGATCTGTAACATTACTCCCCCCCCCCCCCGCTTACGATGTCACCCCACACCTCTAGGGGCTGGCTTGGGGGGAAATTTCCGATGAAAACTGGTCATCAAGCACGGGGCTCAAACATCTGCAGCTGGAACACAATCAGTCAGATAGGGTAACTTTCCCCTGGAGTATCTGAAGTCCAATATTTCTTTAATCTCATACTGGTCCCTGGTATCTGCGACAGGAGTGGGGTGAGAAGAAGGGCGAGAGAAGCAATTGAGGATCAATGGCCTGAGCAGGGAGACATGGAAGGCATTGGGGATCCTGAGATGAGAGGACAGGCGGAGCTTGAAAGCAACTGGATTGATCTGACGGATAATTGGAAAGGGACCAATGAAGCGAGAAGCAGATTTCATTGAGGGTACCCAGAGTTGGATGTGCTTGGTAGAGGGCCAAACTCTATCGGCAGGTAGGAACTTAGGACCAGGACGACGATGACGATCTGCTGCCGTTTTATGCCTGGAAGCAGCCAGGTGAAGATTCTTAGAAACCTCTTCCCAGATTAAGTTGAAGGTCTTTTGAGTTTCAGCACCTGCTGGTATGAGAGAAGAGATTGGAACAGGAAAGGGAACGGAAGGATGCTGTCCGTAAACAGTGAAAAAGGGAAATTTTCCAGTACTGGCATTGGAGTGGCGGTTTTAGGCAAACTCTGCCCATGGAAAAACGTCCACCCAGTCATCTTGGTGAGCTAAGATGAAGGCACGGAAATAACGTTCTACATTTTGATTGACACTTTCTGTTTGCCCATTGGTCTGGGGATGAAAGGCACTCAAAAACCGAGCTGTAAATTGAACTCCCCTGTCTGAGACTATGTGTGAAGGCATCCCTTGGAGGTGAAAGATCTCCTGGATGAAAGTCGTAGCAAGACTGGTAGCTGTAGGTAGACCTGGGAGAGGAATCAATTGACACATTTTGGAGAACCAATCCACCACTATCCAAATGACCATAGAACCTTCTGAGGGGAGCAGATCAGAGATAAAATCCCTGGAAATACAATGCTAAGGTATATTGGGATTCGGTAAGGGTAGAAATAGCCCAGCCGAGGCGGATGTGGAAGACTCAGATTGTACACAAACCGTTCAACCTTGGACGTACTCCTTGACGTCCTTCCAAAGAGAGGGCCACCAGCAGGGACGCTGAAGAAGGTTACAGGTACGATGTACACCACAATGTCCAGAGAACTTGGAGTCATGTGCCCACGCAAAGAGCTTGGGACGAAGTGTGGGCACCACAAATGTTCTACCTAGAGGAGGCTATGTGGGCAAGAGTTGAGTAGTGGCTAGGATTCGGTGCGGAGGGATGATGGGACCAGGATCTAGGTGATTCTCAGAATCGTTGACATCGAATGACCTGGACAAGGCATCGGCACGAACATTTTTGGCACCATAATGAAAGGTATGTTGAAGTTGAACCGTGCAAAAAAGAGCCCAGCGAGCTAGTTGTGGGTTCAGGTGTTTAGCAGATTGTAAATATTGCAGATTTTTATGATCAGTATCAATGGTGATGCAATGGGGGGAGCCCTCTAGCAGATGTTGCCATTCTTGAAGAGCTAGCTTAATAGCCAGCTAGCTTAATAACCAGTAGCTCATGGTCCCCAATGGTATAGTTTTTTTCTGCATCCAAAAACTTTTTGTAAAAGAATGCCCAAGCCTGAGATTTGCCTTTCTGAGCTTGCAGTAGGACGGCACCGAGTCCTACTGAAGAGGCATCAACCTCCATAGAAAAGGGTTTCGTAATGTCCGGACGTAGGAGAACAGGGCCAGAGAGGAAGGCTGTCTTGAGTTTGTGGAAAGCATCCATGGCTTCAGGGGGCCAGGACCTGGCATTGACACCCTTATGGGTAAGAGATGTAATATGTGCCACAAAGTAGAATAGTTATGAATGAATTGGTGATAGTAATTGGTGAAGCCAAAAAAGCGTTGGGTGGCTTTAAGACCGGAGGGCTGAGGCCACTCAGAGATGGCCCAAAGTTTGGCTGTATCCATGAGAAGTCCCTGATCTGTGATTATGTAGCCCAGGAATGTAACCTGTGTTTGTTCAAATAGGCACTTCTCCAACATAGCATAGAGGCAATTGTCCCGCAGTTGCTGCAGCACAGCTTCCACATAGAGACGATGGGTGTGCAAGTCTGGAGAGAAAATAAGAATATCATCCAGATATATTCATAATGTCCATCCCTGGTGTTAAAGGCGGTCTTCCATTCACCTCCTTCACAGATTCTTATTAAATTGTAAGCCCCTCTAAGATCCAATTTAGTGAAAACCTGAGACCCTAACAGTCTGTCAAAGAGTTCAAAAATCAAATACAAAGAAAAACTCCTGTCAGTGACTTAGATTTTCTGGTGAACCCCTTTGCAAGTTTTGCTGAATGTATTCAAACATGGCTTCTGTTTCTGGGATAGAGAGAGAGTAGACTTGGCCTCGGGGAGGAGAGGTTCCTGGTAACAGCTCAATGGAGCGGTCATAGTCTCTGTGAGGAGGAAGGTGATCAGCGGACTTTTTGGAAAAAACATCATGAAAGGACTGATATTGGGAAGGCAAAGTGGGGGCTGTGGAGGTTACAGCCAGAGGGATGACATGAGGTGGTAGTACCTTGGACACACATAGTTCATGACACAGAGGCCCCCAAGCCAATACTTGTCCAGAGTTCGAATCTAGGTGTGGTGAATGTTTCTGCAACCACGGAAGGCCCAGAATGATGGGACTGGAGGACGTAGGCAGAATTAGAAAAGAAATGTCCTCACCATGCAAAACCCCAATATGTAACGCAATAGGAAGGGTTTGAAACCGGATGGGGCCAATAGGCAAGAAGTAGTCATCTACTGTGGTCACTGAGAGAGGTATCTTCAGGGCAAAAAAGGAAATGCCCAACTGAGAGTCCAAAGATTGCTCCATGAAATTCCCAGCTGCTCCAGAGTCCACGTATGCAGAGAGTTGATAAGCATTTTGAGCCCACTGGATAGACACGGTTAGGGTGAAATCTACCTCGGAGTGACCTAGACCCTAGAGTTTCCCGGACGAGCTGAACAAGAGTATAAAAAATGTCCTTTACCACCACAATAAAGGCACAAGCCCAAACCCATGCGATGGGTGCGTTCATATAGGATGAAGCGGGTTCGCCCAAGCTGCATAGGTTCTTCCAAGGTTTGAGAGGTGAGAGAAGGAGAGGGTTCCATAGGTTTTTGGAAAACCAGTGCTGGACGGCCAGAAGGAGGGCGACTGGATCTGGATCTCTCCAGGGCCTGCTCAGCGAATGTCTATCTGAATGCTCAGTGCGATCAAATCATCAAGCGTTGTAGGAATGGTGCATCCCACGAGTTCATCCTTTACATGCTCTGATAGACCTTGCCAGAATGTAGTGGTGAGAGTCTCATAATTCCATGCGAGTTCAGCGGCCAGCGTACAGAAGTGAACTGCGTATTGGCCGACTGTCATTCCTTGCTGACGAAAACGAAGGAGGACCCAGTAGCAGAAGATGCTCTGCTGGGCGGGTCAAAAGTTTTCTGGAATGCATCCAAAAATGCCTGGAGGTTGGAGGTGATGGGATCATATCGTTCCCAGAGTGGGGAGGCCCAAGCCAAGGCATCACCAGAAAGGAGGGAGATGATATATGCCTCTTTGGTGCGATCCCTTGGAAAATGGTGGCTGGAAAGTTCAAAGTGGATGAAACACCGATTAACAAAGCCACGACAAGCCTTAAGGTCCCCAGAAAAACGAAGTGGTGGTGGCAGGTGCAGGCAGCGATGGCCAGGTGTAGCAGGTACCACGGGAGCCAATGAGGCAGAAGCAGGAGCTGAATAAGTCGAAGTTACTGCAGCTTGCAAGCAATCCAGGCGGTAGGTAAGATCCTGTAGAAACAGCATTATTTGCTCTTGATTAGCTTGCTGGGAGTTAAGTCTCTGAGCCAGGTGTTGCATTTGTCTTCGGCCGGTGACGCACTCTCCGCAGAGTTCATGGCCTGTGCAAACTGTCGGTGATGCAGGTGTGAGCCCACCGGCGAGCAGGTGGCACAAGATCCCCCAGGGTGTGGAGTCTAAGGGCCAGCCGGTACTCTGCCAGGGACCCCCTCACGGGAGTTTGGACTTAGCTGCATGCTGACCCCAGGTCACGAACCACAGGTTCACCCTGCTCGCTAGGAGAGTACCCAAAGACACAGTGCAGGCACAGATGGATGGATGAAGCAAAAGAAGAGCCGGATAACAAGCCAAGGTCAGGGCGGTCAGCAGACAGACATAATCAGGGGAACTGGCCGAGTCAGTACACAAAAGATCAATCCACGAGAAGTCAGGTAAGGATATAGCACTGAAGGAGCACAGTAAAAAGTGTTGCTCAAGCAACCAAAACCTGGTCTGAGTGGAATTTAAATAGGGAGATACATAGGAGGCTGGACAGGATGTAGCAGGATGGATGGTATATTAACCATCAGGTGAAGCTGGCGACACCCATAGCTGCTAAGTCAGTGCAGCAAGAGCAGAGCACAAGCTTGTAGAACAACCGGTGCCAGCAGACCTACAGCACAAATGTGATAACCCTTGCAGCCATTAAAGCTGTATCTATGGTAAAAATTTTGAATCATATACAGTGCATCAAGAAAGTATTCACAGTGTTTCACTTTTTTCACATTTTGTTATGTTACAGCCTATAGCCTTATTCCAAAATGTATTAAATTCATTATTTTCATCAAATTCATTAATTCTGCAAACACTAACCCATAGTGACAACGTGAAAGAAGTTTGTTTGAAATCTTTGCAAATGTATTAAAAACTAAAAAAATCACATGTACATAAGTATTCACAGCCTTTGCCATGACACTCAAAATTGAGTCAGGTGCATCCTATTTCCACTGATCATCCTTGAGATGTTTCTACAACTTGATTGTGGTAAATTCAGTTGATTGGACATGATTTGGAAAGGCACACACCTGTCTATATAAGGTCCCACAGTTAACAGTGCATGTCAGAGCACAAACCAAGCCATGAAGTCCAAGGAATTGTCTGTAGACCTCCGAGACAGGATTGTATCAAGGCACAGACCTGGGGAAGGGTACAGAAACATTTCTGCAGAATTGAAGGTTCCCATGAGCACAGTGGCCTCCATCATCCATAAATAGAAGAAGTTTGGAACCACCAGAACTCTTCCTAGAGCGGGCCATCTGGCCAAACTGAGCGATCAGAGGAAAAGAGCCTTAGTCAGGGAGGTGACCAAGAACCTGATGGTCACTCTGACAGATCTCCAACATTTCTCTGTGGAGAGAGGAGAACCTTCCAGAAGAACAACCATCTCTGCAGCACTCCACCAATCAGGCCTGTATGGTAGAGTGGCCAGACAGAAGCCATTCCTCACTAAAAGGCACATGGCAGCCCACCTGGAGTTTGCCAAAAGGCACCTGAAGAACTCTCAGACCATGAGAAACAAAATTCTGTGGTTTGATGAAACAAAGATTGGACTCTTTGGCCTGAATGGCAAGTGTCCATGGAGGAAACCAAGCACCGCTCATCACCTGGCCAATACATCCCTACAGTGAAGCATGGTGGAGGCAGCATCATACTGTGGGCATGTTTTTCAGCGGCAGGAACTGGGAGACCAGTCAGGATTGAGGGAAAGATGAATTCAGCAATGTACAGAGACATCCTTGATGAAAACCTGCTCCAGGGAGCTCTGGACCTCAGACTTGGAGGAAGGTTCATCTTCCAACAGGACAATGACCCCAAGCACACAGCCAAGATAACAAAGGAGAGACTATGGGACAACTCTGTGAATGTCCTTGAGTGGTCCAGCCAGAGCCCAGACTTGAACCCTATTGAACATCTCTGGAGATATCTGAAAATGGCTGTGCACTGACGCTCCCCATCCAACCTGATGGAGCTTGAGAGATCCTGCAAAGAAGAATGGGAGAAACTGCCCAAAAATAGATGTGCCAAGCTTATAGCATCATACTCAAAGGGACTTGAGGCTGTAATTGGTGCCAAAGGTGCTTCAGCAAAGTATTGAGCAAAGACCGTTAATACTTATGTACATGGGATTTTAAAAAAATATATATATTTTTAATAAGTTTGCAAATATTTCAAGCAAACTTCTTTCACGTTGCCATGATGGGGTATAGTTTGTAGAATTTTGAGGAAAATAATGAATTTAATCAATTTTGGAATAAGGCTGTAACATAACAAAATGTGGAAAAAGTGAAGCGGTGTGAATACTTTCCGGATGCATTGTATTAAAGAGGAAGTAAACCTTGATGGGTTTTACTTCCTCTTTGTTATCCTGCAATGTAAAAGCATAATAGGCTACTATTCTTATTCTGTGAAAATCCCCACACATTTACTTCCACTATGTTCTCTGAGTAGGCACTGTTGTGTCACACATTTCACAGAGCCTGCCTTCTGAACTACAGAGGTGATGAGAGGAGGGGTTTCAAGAGGCGGAGTCAGTACAGGAAACACTGCTTGCAGACAGCAAGGTACCATGGGATATGTAGTCCTTAGTAATTAAAAGTAAACAGCAGAGAAGCTGCAAAGCATGCAGGGAATCCAGGAAGTTGAGGAAATAGATGACCATCAGACAGTGATCATACAATGGAAGGAGATTTTTTTTCAAGTAAGCCTATGATTCAGGGGTCCCCAACCCCCGGGCCGCAGACTGGTGCCGGTCCAGGGCCTGTTGATGACTGGGCCGCACAGCAGGAGATGAGTTACAACCGTGGTCTGCACAGGGCTTTCGCAGACCACGCTCACCACCGCTTCACCCGCCCAGCCGACAATGTCATCCAATCAGCAGGGCAAGGGGCGGGAGGAGCTGCAGATCAGAATGGAGAGCTCCTCCCGCCCCCTGCCCTGTTGATAGGATGACATCATCAGGTGGGCAGGGGAGGCAGGAGAGAACACACAGACTGTTCACAACCTGGAGTCCTGTGCAGGGGAGGCAGAGGTTAGCGGTGAACTGTTATGGAGGAGGCTGTGATTGCTAGGGGAACTGTAATATAAAGGGGACTGCACTGTAAAGGGGCATTGTAATCATTGCAGTTCCCCTTTACAGTGCAGTCCCCTTTATATCACAGTGCTCCCTTTACAGTTCAGTCCCCTTTACATCACAGCCCACTTAACATGACAGCTCCCCCTTTACAGAGCAGCCCCTGTTACATTAATGTAAAGGGGACTGCACTGTAATGTAAAGGGGGGCTGTGATGTGAAGGGGAAATGAGAACACTGATATAAAGGGGGGCTGTGCTGTAAAGGTGAGTTTTGGTGTGAAGGGGGGTGAATACAGATTCCATGAATATCCCATTTTCCGACTTCAATGGGAAAACATTTTAATTGAAAAAAAAAAATTAAAAACATGTTATACTTACCTGCTCTGTGCAAAGGTTTTGAACAGAGCAACCCCGATCCTCCTCTTTCAGATCCCCCCGCCGTTGCTCCTGTGGTTCATCACCCCCCCCTCAGTGCCCCCACAGCAAGGTACAGAGCATGGAACAGCCCCACCCCCCACTCCCTGTTCACTGGCTGTGATTGACAGCAGCAGGAGCAGTGATTCCTGGTGCTGTGTCTGAGCCTATGAGGTGGGAGAGAGACGCTGCTCTTTTGCACAGCGCTGGATCAAGGCTCAGATAAGTATAAGGAGGGGCTGAGGGGGGCTGCATACTGAAGGTTTTTTACCTTAATGCAGAGAATGCAGTAAGGTAAAAATCTTCTATCTTTAGAACTACTTTAAGATTCTAGCTATTATTACTCAACAATAGTAAAAATAGAGCGTTTGATTGGCTGCTATGATGACACCCACTTTTCTTCCGTTTGATCTTCATAAACCATTCCCACTATGTGTTATCCAATATGCTTTGATAAATATGTTTATTTGCATTCACAAGGCAAATCATGGAAATTTTTTCTCTCTATAAAACGGAGAGGGTCCGTTTTCCATGCTAAACCATACTCCACTATTCTATCATAACATCACATCTCCCTGAAGGCTTCTACATGCCCAGGCTAAACCCCAGCCCCAAGTGTATAATAAGGACATTATTCCTGTGGTTTACCTGACAAGACCTGTTCAGCACAGACTTCGGGAGAATCCATATCATGCTGTACGTCTCCTCGTTCCCTCATTTAGAATACTGTGTCCAGTTCTAGACACCCAAGTTACAAAAATATATTGATAAGATAGAACAAGTTCAAAGACGGGCAACAAAAATAGTGAAGGGTTTGAGGAATAAAACATATAACAAAAAACTCGATATGTAAAGTCTGGAAGAAAGAAGGGAAAGGGGGGGCAAGATATACCTCTTCTGGACTGCCCGCTTGCAGTGCCATGTGGACAGGCGGCCCGTACGGGCACAGCAATGTACCTGTACGTCGCTGGCCTCTTTCAGCCTGACGGCACACATGCGTGCCCCTGTGCCGACTCCCACCGTGATTACACACAGCGGGATTTTCTCAGCAGGTCCCGCCCAATGATTTATGGCTGGGACCTGCTAATCAGCTGTGTCCAATCACAGCCCAGATAGCTGTGTTGTCAAACAACACAGGGCTCTGTACAGAATAATTTATGTTTCTTATGCAAAGCAAGGATAAAGAAACAAAGAGGTATTTAGTAAAAAGCAGCACACATTAACACTTGTTAAGCACACAGTTAACCGTTTGATCTCCCTAAATGTTAACAGTTTCCCAGACAGTGTCATTAGTGCAGTGACAGTGATGTCAGTGTCAGTCAGTCAGTTCCCACTCAACGTCAGTGTCAGATTGCCCACTGCACTATCACAGTCCCACTCAGTGGCAGCCCATCCATTAGGGGCGCAGGGGCGCCGCCCCCTCCCCCAATCCATGCTCCTGGTCCCTAATCTCCATGCAGGGCACCGGACGCATGGATTTCAATTAGGGTTTTTTATTTTCAAAGCCGGAGACTCTAATTGGCTTCAAAAAGAGCACTGCTCCCTGAGCCCACTCATTTGTGTGACATTAGCAAATTAAAATTTGCTAATGTCTTCCTGGTTCTCCTCCCGGCCAATCAGGAAGCGGGTCCTGAGACTTGGCCAGGAGTCTTAGGACGGGTCTCAGGACCCGTCTCCTGTTCGGTCGGGAGGAGAAGCAATGCCCTGGCAGGAGCAGTCTCTTCTTCCTACCCCAGATGCAGCAGAGCATCGCCACCTTGTCCTCCTCCCCGCACCTCTACCACAGTAAGGTATGGCCATCGATCGCAATGGGGGGTGGTGCTAGTGCAAGAGGATCGCGGTCCAGGGGGGTTTGTTTAGTGCCAGTGGAGAGCCCCAAAATTTTGACCACCACCTGCCACTGGTCTCACTTATAAGTTGCTGATCACCATCATTACTAGTATACCACAGTTTGTAGACGCTAAAACTTTCACGCAAGCAATATACACTTATTGGGATTTTTTTACCAAAGACATGTAGCAGAATACATTTTAGCCTAAATTTATGAAGACATTTGATTTTTTTTATTGGTTATATTTTATACCAGAAAATAGAAAATATTGTTTTTTTTTTTATTTCCAGTCTTTTTTCTTTAATATAATAAAAAATAAAACAGCAGTGATTAAATACCACCAAACGAAATCTCTATTTGTGTGAAAAAAATTATATCAGATTTGTTTGGATATAGTGTTGCATGACCATGCAATTACTAGGTAAAGTAGCGCAGTGCTAAATAGCAAAAAATGGCCTGGTCATGAAAGGGTAGAACTGGGGTAGTTAAAATCTATATGTAAAGCCAAGTTAAAGAACACAGGGACGTGACTTCAATCTAGCAGGAGGAAACTTCAAAACTAATTTTAGAAAGTGTTACAGGCAGTCCCCTAGTTATGAACATCCGACTTATGAACGACTCCTACTTACAAACGGAGGGAGACAACAGGAAGTGAGAGGAAATCTCCCCCTTAGGAAGGAAAATTCACTCCTGTAAGAGTTATTATGGGAAAAAGGTATCTCCACTGATGCTTTATCACCAATCCTTGTTTCCACAACAACCCAAAATTTTCAAAATCCAATTATCATTGGGATAGGAAGTGAGGTGGAATCTTCTGAACAGAAACCTAGACAGCAAAAACAAACATTACAGAGGTGTTACCCCTTCCCTCTGCTATCCAAAAAGCTTAAAAATATTTCTTTTGGCTGAAGCTACACTTAAAAAATGTATCTGTTCCGACTTGCAAACAAATTCGACTTATGAACAAACCTACAGTCCCTATCTTGTTTGTAACCCGGGGACCGCCTGTATTTTACTGAAGGCGTAGTTGTTGCATGGAATAGACTTTCAACAGGGGTAGTAAGTCAACAGTAAGTGGATTCAAATATGCTTGGTACAAACATAGATCTATGCTTGGACAAAAAAAAAGTTAACATTAAAACAAAAACATGTATACATTTTAAAAAATTGGACAGACTTGATTGACCACTTGGACCTTTTTTCTGCCATCATTCTTCTATGTTTCGTTGCTCCTGCAACCAGCAACTGTTGTCTGCGATCCACCATCCTTCTCACATCCACTCTGATGTCTCTGCACTATGGGCAAAGTTTTAGTTGGAACGGACACACTGCATTTGTAGTAATAAAACCTATAGTCATCTGGTTGGTAGAGAGGGTTTTATGTTGTTTCTGGTTTGCACCATTGATACCGCAAGATGGAAAAAAAGCCTGTTCAATATTATTAATGTATGCAGCATTAAAATATACAGTTAACACTTCACAACAAACTGAGCACCATTTCAATTTTGAGAAATTGATGGCATTAAATAAAAAATGCTTCTACTATAACAGATACAAGTACACACCAAGGTGAGAAGTGGGCAGCATTCAATGTGTAGTCATAGCAGAGTGACTGCATGTTTTAAAAGGGAACCTGTCTTTAGAGCAGTGGTTCTCAACTCCGGTCCTCGGGACCCACCAACAGGCCAAATTTTAAGTATTACCTTGGGGAGATGCAGACTAGAATACTGCAATCACTGAGCAGCAAATGATATCACCTGTGATGTATTTCAGTTATCCTGCAAACCTGGCCTGTTGGGGGGTCCCGAGGACCGGAGTTGAGAACTACTGCTTTAGAGAAACAAGCAGGCTGCCATTATTGAGCATTCCTTCTAAAAATGCTACTTTTTGATGATCATGCTGATCCTCCTACGCTAACCATACGCCATTAGAAGTATGTTCGAAACGTTTTGTTTTCACAACAGTTGTCCAATATTCTAAAGATTGTTTGGAGCAAATTGATGGCCGTTTTCGACCACAGTGATGCAAAAATTTGAAGGAGCAGGATGGAAAATTTCTCGTGAATAAATGAAATTCTAGCTGTGATTGTGGTTTCGTTCAGCAAAAAATGTGTACATATATGTAT
>BLSH010224685.1:1214928-1231442 GCA_018402905.1 Glandirana rugosa
TCAGGAGAGGTTTTCGGGGACAGGGCCAACCCAGACGGTGTTACTTGTTTTGGTTTTACTCGTCCGTAAAAATTACATCTACTCTGTACGAAACAGAGAAGACATATTTTTACTGGGTGGACAGACGGGTATATGTCACTCGATCGACACGTGAACGTCGAGTGACGTGTTTAAACCGTTACGGGTTAGACTGACGTACAGGCACGTGCACACCATCACTGCAGTATATCCGGGACGGTTACTTTTGTCGACCGCGAACCATGGGACTTCGAGGATCGTCTACAGTCACCCACCACCCCTCGTGGTCCTATGTCGTACCACACTGAGTGGATTGAAAATAGGTAAGTACACAGATCTTTTTTATACAGGTTAAAGCGGAACTAGACTCACCTTGGCTCCAGTGATGCTGTATCCTGGTGCTCCCCACCACCCACTGACATCTGCTAGGAGCTTCAGGGTACCAAGCGCCAGCTGTTTTCATTGGCAGGGCCTATATGACGTCACTACCACACGTGCACGGACATGCAGTCAGATTGGGCATTGCCAAATTTGTGCAGTGAGCTGCAAGTGCACAGCTAGCTCACTGTATATGGGCAGACAGGTGGGTCATTTTTATACAGAAGAGACAAAGCATGTCTCATCTACATTAAAAATGCCTGCTCATTTTGGTTTTGTTCATTGTGGCAGACCCAACCGGGACAGGGGCTTTTGGAGAGGACTAGGGGCAAGCCTCCTACCCATTGATTATGGCCCAGAGAGAGAGCAGATCATTCTATAATGATGGACAACAATGTAATGGGCGCTGAGAGCAAGGCTTAAATTAATTCTCTGAATAAGGACAATAAAGCTTCCCTTCTGGAGTGGATGGAAAGGTGTAATATTCATTTTGTACAGGGTAATGGTCAGAGGGAATATGGTGGCCCTCCTGCAGACTGTGTTGGAAAGGCTCCTTCACTTGGGACACAAATATTAATCAACAAGATCCCTCAAGAGATCTATAAAGATAAATTGATTCCACTTTATCAGACTGTTGGGACATTGTCTTCTGATGACTTGTCTAGTGAACAGAATACATAAGTTTGTGTTTCTCCCATTATGCCTACTAGGTGTGAATTCCCATTGCTCATTAAGCCACCTATTGTTTCTGTCTGTTGGCTAATTCTTGGAGGATCCTACATGATTGGCTTAGCCTTGTGTCAACTCTACCTCGTTATCTAAACCAGTGTGTGAAGTTTTGGGTAAATATTTGGTTTTATTGTTCATGTGTGACTGACCTACTTTTGAAGTATATAAAAACCTGTATTTCTGTCCAATAAACAGTCATTCCTTTGGTTCTATCCCAACATCTTGTCTGTGTACGATGCTTGGGGTAAAGGGGCTGGCATTAGCTCTCTGTCTGCTTGGAACGGTTTGGAGGGCAGGAGGAACTGTTTGGTGGAAGGAAGCACCCAAGCGGGGTGCCAAAGCGGTTCCATCACATTCATAAAGTTCCACTTTAAGCGGAAAGTCTATGTAAGATGTGGATTTCCTTTTATTGTACTGTCCAAGATTATCTTACTGTCAAGGAAGTTGATAAAAAGAAAAAATATAATGTATATTTATACCAAGGCATCTATAAGGATAGGACTGTAGGGATGCGTGCATGGGCGTCCGCAGAACTTTTTCCAGGGGGGGGGGGGCATAATTTCAAGGTCATCCATGCTCTGCCCCTTTTTGACAATGTCATAATTACATTATCACGGTCAGAGACTGCAGACATAGTACAGGAGATGGTCAGAGACTGCAGACATGATCCAGGAGATGGTCAGAGACTGCAGACATGATCAAGGAGATGGTCAGAGACTGCAGACATGATACAGGGGATGGTCAGAGACTGCAGACACGATCCAGGAGATGGTCAGAGACTGCAGACGTGATACAGGAGATGGTCAGAGACTGCAGACATGATCCAGGAGATGGTCAGAGACTGTGGACATGATACAGGAGACAGTCAGAGACTGCGGACATGATACAGGAGACGGTCAGAGACTGCGGACATAGTACAGGATACGGTCAGAGACTGCGGACATAGTACAGGAGATGGTCAGAGACTGCAGACATAGTACAGGATATGGTCAGAGACTGCGGACATGGAACAGGAGACAGTAAGAGACTGCAGACATAGCACAGGAGACAGTCAGAGACTGCGGACATGGTACAGGAAAGGTCAGAGACAGCATACATGGCCCAACAGAGTGTCAGAAACTGCATACATGGCTCAAGAGGATAAGGACCTAGTGGGGAACCCCTGATCTGATCCCTGATTCCGGGAGGGGGCAATTTCCACCCCTTGCCCCTACCTGCGGACGCCCTTAGGACCACCAGCTACGTCTCACTGCTGTAGGTTACAGTGCATTCTCTTAAATCTCTAAATGTCGTTTGTTGCCTACAAACACAATGAATACCAGTCTCCGTAACAAGAAGCAAATCCTTTAACAGTGAAGATCTGATGTAATTCACAAACATAAGTAACACTTGTAGCCTACTTTTCATAGAAAGCCCAGTCTATGGCAGCATCACATATGTTTTGCCATGTGTCCACTAATTATTGACAGCACGGCTAACACAGGATCAGAGAAGGGAAGGGGCTGCATTGTGGGAGTCCAGCTTTTCCTTTCTATTTTTAGTTACTGGTTCAGATCTGCTCTGATAGGACATGCAGAGAAAAGCAGAACTCTTGAGATTCAAATCTGTGCATGTGTCTAATGACTAGAAGTCTGGAGGATCCACATACAGTTTTTTATTTTCAAGGTGCTGTAAATTTTATAAACGGCGATTCGCACAGGTGCGGCTAGGGGGCGAGCGCCAGCGGCGTGCTCTCATGCCCGCCGCACGCTCCCTCAGTGTGGCCGTGGGTCAGGCAGATTCGATGTTCGCCGGTGACCCGTGATCGCCTACTACACAGGGAGAACAGGGCACATGACAGTAATCTACTGAACCCTGTCATCGAGATCAGTTAGATTTGTCATGCCCCTGCCAGCCCAGCCCCCACACAGTTAGAACACACCTAAGGAACACAGTTAAAGTGGAAGTCCGCTGTCGATTTGATAATTAAAAGTCAGCAGCTACACATACAGTAGCTGCTGACTTTTAACTTTAGGACACTTACCTGTCCTGGAGTCCAGCGATGTCAGCACCTCTGCCGATCTTTGGATCGGTTGGTCAGGTGCAGCCGCAGCCATTGCGGTAAGGGAACCCGGCAGTGGAGCCGTTTGGCTTCGGGGCCGGGCACCTACTGCGAATGCGCAAATCGCGCTGCGCTGTCAGTGGCCCGGCAGCGGAGGAGGGAGCCGAGCTGCTGACGTAATGCGCCGCGGCCGGGCTCCTGGAAGTAGGAACAGAATAACTGTCAAAGACAGGTATCCTCTCCCCCCCCCCCGAAAAGGTGTCAAATGTGACACCTGAGGGGGGGAGGAATACGATCAGCGGAAGTTCCAAATGTGGGTGGAACTCAGCTTTAACCCCTTGATTGCCCCCTGCAGGTGAACCCCTTCCCTGCCAGTGACATTTATACAGTAATCAGTGGCTATTTTTAGATCTGATCGCTGTATAAATGTTAATTGGCCCAAAAAAAAGTGTCTAAAATGTCTGATCTGTCCGCCGCAATATCGCAGTCCCAATAAGAAAACGCAGATCGTCGCCATTACTAGTTAAAAAAAAAAATAGTAAAAACGCCATAAATGAATTCTCACGATTTGTAAACGCTGATTGCGATTTTGTTTTTACCACAAATATGTAGAAGAATATATATTGGCTAAAATACATGGGCGGCACAGTGGTGTAGTGGATAGCACTTTCGCCTGGCAGCAAAAGGGTCGCTGGTTCTAATCCCAACCACGACACTACCTGCCTGGAGTTTGCATGCTCTCCCTGTGCCTGCGTGGCTTTCCTCCGGGTACTCCGGTTTCCTCCCACACTCCAAAGACATGCTGGTAGGTTGATTGGCTCCTGTCTAATTTGGCCCTAGTATATGTATGAATGTGAGTTAGGGACTTTAGATTGTAAGCTCCTTGAGGGTAGGGACTGATGTGAATGTACAATATATATGTAAATCGCTGCGTAAATTGACGATGCTATATAAGTACCTTAAATAAAATAATAAAACTGATGAATAAATTTGTTTTTTATATATATATATATATATATATATATATTTTTTTTTTTTTTTTTTGGATATGTATTATAGCAAAAAGTAAAAAAAAAATTAAAAATGTTTTCTAAATTGTCGCTTTTTTTGTTTATAGCGGTGATTGTCAGTTAAAGCGAAGCAGTGCCGAATCGCAAAAAGTGCTCTGGTCATTAGGGGGGCAAATCCTCCGGGGCTGAAGTGGTTAAACTGCACAGGGGGTATGATATATGAGCAATATGGTATTGTTTACAAAGAAAAAGTCCTTAGCAGATTTTAGGAAGTCTGAACTGAGGAAGTGTGGATGTTTCTCTTGCTCACTTCTTCTAAAATACCAGTTTCCTGTCTCTCATGATGATCAAATTGCTTAATTACTGCCTGAGTCATCGACTTTAGAACATATGCAAATCAGGATTTAGACTTCACTCTGACTTTTCTTAACTCGCATGCTTTCTTAATGTGGATCTTCAGTGCATCGGAACACCACAAACCAAAAACACTATTTCATTCATTTTTAATATTCACAGCATTCCCCATACATCCATGTCTAAAATGCTTTATTTTGCTGAGAAATCAGTTTGTGAAACAACTCCCTAGCATTTATGGCTTTGGCCATCTTGGGTAAAGACAAACGATTCATGTAGCATTTACTTCCTGAAATCCATCTGCCCTTAGCTCAGTGGTTCTCAACTCCGGTCCTCGGGACCCACTAACAGGTCAGGTTTGCAGGATAACTGAAATACATCACAGGTGATATCATTTGCTGCTCAGTGATTGCAGTATTCTAGTCTGCATCTCCCCAAGGTAATACTTAAAATCTGGCCTGTTGGTGGGTCCTGAGGACTGGAGTTGAGAACCACTGCCTCAGCTCAAGCATGCACGCAGGAGAGTGTGCTTAGCTGAGAAAACCCCTGCTCCTCTCCTCTCCAAGACTCCTGGGTTACTTAAAAAGTCGTTGACCCCCCTGCCCTGTAGACTACTAAATTTGCAGAACATAATTTGCCTAGGCAAGAAACAAGGAAGTAACTGAGGAAATGTAAAAAGCAGCATAGCTAGCAGGATGAGGACCATTCCATATTGTAATGATGTTCTTGATGACCCCTGCGTAGGCCGCCTGCTCTTTTTTTTATGCTAAATGCTAGCCGATGTCAGATGTACTGTCGGTTTAAGTTCTGTGTTTTGTTGTTTTAACAATGAAAATAATCAAAAGATTAAAAAAAAAAAAAAAAAATACCATAATCAATGTTGATTGAAGTTCCACTTTAACAGCTTGCCGACCCCAACCGCAGGTTGACGGCAACAAGGTGTCTCTGTAGCGCAAACCGCCGTCATATGACGGCAGCTGCGAGATCGTGCCCTGTGAGCGCGCCTCGCCAGTGGGCCAGGGAGCAGGTAGGGCAGACTCGATCTCCGCCGGCTACCCGCGATGCCCCCCCCCCCCCGCAGTGAAAGAACGGAGATCCGTGCATGTAAACACGGATCTCCATTCTGTGAGAGGAGGAAGGGCTGTGATCACAGCCTTCCTCTATATGGAAGCCGTGATCACTCCCCTTCCCCTGCCAGTCAAACACTAATACAGTTAGAACACACTGAGGGAACACAGTTAACCCTTAGAGTGCCCCCCCAGCTTAACCCCTTCACTGCCAATGGCATTTACACAGTAATCAATGCATTTTTATAGCACTGATCGCTGTATAAATGCCAATTATCCCAAAAAAGTGTCAAAATGGTCCGACATGTCCGCTGCAATATCGCAGTACCGCTAAAAATCGCAGATCGCTGCCATTACTAGTAAAAAAAATAAATAAAAACCCCAGAAATTACTTATCATCCGTAAACGCGGCAACTTTTGCGCAAACCAATCAATAAACGCCGATTGCGATTTTTTTATCACAAATATGAGGAAGAATATAAATCGGCCAAAACCGATGAAAAAAAATGTTTTTTATATTTTTTTTTTGGATTTGTATTTTAGCAAAAAGTAAGAAATTTGGGTTTTTTTGCAAAATTGACGCTCTTCTTTTGTTTATATCGGCGATCAGAAATGTGGTGATCAAATACCACCAAAAGAAAGCTCTATTTGTGGGAAAAAAGGGACGCAAATTTAGTTTGGGTACAACGTCGCACGGCCCCACAATTGTCAGTTAAAGCGACGCAGAAAAGTGCTTTGGTCCTACAGTGTGAAATCCTTCCGGGGCTGAAGTGGTTAAAGCAAATCTTCACCCTTATTATGAAGTGGCCTCCTCTCCACCCTTTCGCTGTGCAAATTGGACTTTTTTATTTCTTAATATAGGAAACCTCTGACCCGCCCCCTATGCATGTCACTCATCTAGGCAAATGACGTGCACTTTGCCAACTGTGCTTCCTGGGATCTGGGAAATGTACTGTGTAACAGATGCTGCACACTACCAGCTCAGCATGTAATAAAATGTGAAAACAGCTTCAGCTTCGGCTCCTTCTAGCCCACTATCCCGAGGCTGATGCCATTTTCACATTTTATCATACGCTGAGCCAGTAGTGAGAGGCGTTCATTACACAATGTGATTTAATAGAAGCTGGATGTGCTTTTAAGATGCCTCCAGATTGCCGGAGTGACAGCATTGAAGAGCACTTGGAGCGGCATTGCAAGTTACTGAGGGTTGCCATGAGTACATCTGGGATGTGTACATCACATATCCCAGGAGGCATAATCCTTAACTGAGAAAGAAGGGAGATGGACATAGCCGTGTGTCATCGAGAGAGCAAACGGCTGAACCCAGAGGAGGCAGCAGGATTACAATGATGTCAAAGGGGGGGGGGGGGAAATGGGGAGAAGAAAATTGGGACTTTAAATGAAGCCATGGCCTGGTCTTCTTTTTTGATCTCCCATGCACACACCCACTCAACAGTTGTTCATTTAATCCATCTCTCCCATAGCACACTATCATCCCATGCTCCAACCATGGGTCTTCCTATTACCAGGATGCCCTCATCCACCTGGGGTGATGCCGACCGTGGGTTGCTGCCATCATGCCCCCTGCCACAGCTCCTGGCCCTGATGTCCCTTGGCCCCGACGGTGTATCACCATCATGAGTGTTGTAAGTTGCATGCACAGTTTGTGGAGGGATCCATACCCCCAATGTCTTTACTTTGTCAATTGCTGATCTTATATTAATCTTTTTTAGACACAACACGAGGCTGCTCCTGACGAGTGGCTCAAAGCCACGAAACGTGCGTAGAGCTAAAAGCTGCCATGGGTTCAACTTTCTATGCATTTTTATACATTAAACCTCAATAGGAACAATGAGGTCCTTGGCGACGCAGACCTGTCTGTGTATATATATTTACCAGTCTGTATATCAAATACCTGATGGATGGGGGCAATGTACTGAGATTATCACATTTATACCCATTGTTATGAATTTGTATTACTGTTTATGATTGATATTTTATCATGTAATGCTTGTGATTAAATGCATCAGTATATTAATATCCATAAATTAAATTTCTGTGAACATCTCCAGCAGTTTTGTGTATCCCCCGCGTGCTTCAATTAAAGTCCCACTCCTCTCCTCTCAAATCTTACAATGATGTCATGCAAGAAGATGGTGGTGGATGGTAGGACCAATCAGGGGCAGAGAAGCAGATCATAGCAAGACAGCGCTGGATCCACTGGGCGTGTGAATACCAGCGGTTAAAAAAAAGGTTATTGACTCAAGGTACCGAAGCCACAGTCAGTCAACTAGCATTTTCAGAAAAATTGAATAAAAAGGGGGAAGGGGAAGAGAGGGACTAGCATTTTCAGAAGGAGGTCAGCAAAGACAGCACCCATGTTTCTATATAGAAATTATCTTTAATGTGCTGGCCCTTTATGTATGTGAAGTGCACAGGACTGTTTAGGGGCCTCTTGCACGACTGGTTCTGTTGCTATGAGATTTAGCCCCAGAAATAGAATGCAGCAAGCACACGTGGGGAACGATTGCTTCCATCAAAGATTTAACATACAGGCGTTTCCATTACAGAAATTATATCAAAAGCCAAGGTCATAAATGTAATATGCTGCAGCTTACCATAGCTCAGATGTGGTGGCAGCTGTGAAAGTAACTGGTGCCATTGCAGCTGTGTGACTGCCTTTCCGTACCCAGGTAGCTCTGAAAAAATGTTCTCATCTTATTGGGTAGTAGCACCCTACCTCTGTTTTCCTAAATGTACCTGGTGATCACATCAGTAATCTTGTCTTCTTGCAACTTTCTGTGCACTAAACTGAAATCTAAAACCATGCAAAACAGGTCCTGGAACCTCTGTGGGCAGAGACCTCTCTCCTGGGTCAGAGCACTGCCAGCTTTAGAAGTCTGCCTACTAATTATCCATGCTGAGAATGTAATTGGCAGACAGGGCTAGAACTTAAGATTTCCACTCATAACGAGATCTGCTCTAGCACTTTTGCCACAGCAATAGTTCTGGTCTCCCGGATGATTGCGGATTCCGGATTTATGATTCCACTATAACTGATGCATGCTGTTGTGTTGAGCTACTGAATCCAAATCAGGTGACCCTCCAAAAGTTTGGTCCAATGCTGAAGGGAGAGCCATATCACCTGAAGCTCCAAAATGTTAAAAGATTTCTCAGATCCCCTGCACCGACAAAATGCACAGAATTCCACTCCCACCTCCCCTAAATTGGCATCCATCATCAGGATTCTTTAGAAGGGGGTCTCCAAACTATGGTCCTCCTGTTGTTCAGGAACTACAATTCCCATCATGCCTAGTCATGTATGTGAATATCAGAGTTTTACAATGCAGCATGGGATGTGTAGTTCCGCAAACGCTGGGGAGCCGTAGTTCGGAGATCACTTCTTTAGAACATGGGAAGAAGGGACTTACCCCAGTTCGAGTGCTAGATCAGATACTGGAGCCACAAAGTCAGAGAAAGCCAAATCAACCCAATGAATGCTGTGTCCCATCATGGCATAATGTTCTGTTGCAAATGTCTGGAGCAGAATTGGGCAAAAGGAACTGCTATGAAGGCTACCATTAACCCCAAGACCCTCATACAGATACTAGGGCCTAATGACTGCTGGATTTAGAAACACGGTTTTGAGACCTTAAAGTCTGAAGTTTTTCTTAGGCATGGCTTATACAATCGTGGGTGGCTGTGAGAATCAGCCGCTGCCGCACGCAAAACGCACTGCTGTTTAAAAATACGCAGGGCTGGCATTCATTCTTAATGGCACCTCCACGCATCCAAAACACTGCTCGTTTGCAGGTGCGGGAACTGCTGCTGCATTTTCAATACAGTGCAGGAACCATTTTCCTGAATAAAACACAGGCACAGCAGTCCATTCAAATAAATTGGCTGCTGGTTCCGCACAAATGTGGCCTGCAGACCCATAATAGTGTGAATCAGGCTTGACAAATGCCCTGGATGAGCCCCAGACACCCCAAATGATGAGTCGGAGACAATTTTTGAAGGTTCAGGATCCAGCTGAACCTCTGCAATGTCTGGATAGTCAGAGGCAACAGGAGAATGTCCATGTCTCCCCCAATTGGCAACAGGGCTAATGCTTAAGAAAGCATCTTGTTGAACACCTGGAGGCACAGAAGACAGGTCAAATAGAAGTAAATTAACTGACCTACCGCTAAATTCAGGAAGTGCTGGTGAGCTAGAAAGCTGGGCACATGTATGTGGGCAACTTTTATGTCCATCAAAGGACGGAAGTCGTCCTGGTGAAGAGAAGAGTCAGCAGATCTGGTTGATTCTATCCTGAATTTGTTAGGCTGAACGTGAATATTCATTTCCTTGAAGTCCAGGGTGGGGTGAATGCTCCCTTTTTGTTTTGGAATATTTAACAAATTGGTATAAAACCCCTGAAACCATTCTGCAGCAGGGACTGAGGTGATTACCCCTTTTTACAAAAGGTTTTACAAAACTAGTTTGTAAACCTGTAACATCATCTCTTGCCCCCAGGCATCAGGAATACAAGATATCCGAGCGTCCATAAAGGCCAACATAGAGACAGCAGAGAGAAATGACGCTTTGTGCTCTGGATTAAGACAAGTACACAATCTAGAGGCATAGGCTCTGTTCATATTTCATGTCTGAGGTTTACAACCGGTAGGTGATTTTTACCTACAGGTAAGCCCAGAGCTTTTTTTTCTCAGAGAAAAGGTGCAGGAACTCATCCCCCTTCCCTAGGTTACGCCCGTCTCTGCCCCCTAGAACCGCCTCCACCCACCCCCTAGAACTGCCCCCTAGGAGCACTTCTACTCACCTAGCACCACCCCCTTTAGAGAACAGGAAACCAAGTATAATTTGAGGATATAGATACATAGATTATTTATATATATATATAATGTCAATAAAAAGCAAAGAAGTAAGAAGTAAAATGTACAAAATATAAGAAATATCCAGAGCTTACCAAAGTAATCTCAGAGGCACTTCCAGATATCCCCATATTCAGCAAGAAACAACCCCATAAATACAGCAAGAAACAGCCACATGTATATAAAGCAAGAAACACATATATATCCAGCAAGAGACAGCCCCATATAACCAGAAAGAGACAGCCTCATATATACACTGCAAGAGACATCACCATATATATCCAGCAAGTGACAACCCCATGTAACCTGCAAGAGACAGCCCCATATATATCCAGCAAGTGTCAGCCCCATATATGCACAGCCCCAGAGGCGTAACTAGAACCTTCAGGGCCCCTGGTGCAAGAAATTAGGAAGGGCCCCCCTGACCCCTGGCCAGGGCCCTTCCCTCCTCTCGCTGATCCTGGGGCCCTTTACTCCCATCGGGGGTCTCTTTATTACGGTCCTGCAGCGGGACCCTGGGAACAGCAGAAGACAAGTAAACTGGATAGGAGGGGTGGCAGGGGCAGCATATAGAGGAACCAATCTCCTCCATTAGGAGGAAAATGGAGGAGATTGGTTCCTCTAAATGCTGCCCCCACCACCCCTCCTATCCAGGTGTACAAGGGAAGCACATGGGCCCCCTGGAGCATGGGGCCCGGTTGCAATCGCAATCCCTGCAACCCCTATCGTTACGCCCCTGCACAGCCCCATATATACACAGCAAGAGACAGCCCCATAAATACACAGCAAGAGACATCCCCATATATACACAGCAAGAGACAGCCCCATATACACAGCAAGAGACAGCCCCATATATACACAGCAAGAGACAGCCCCATATATACACACAGCAAGAGACAGCCCCATATATACACACAGCAAGAGACAGCCCCATATATACACACAGCAAGAGACAGTCCAATATATATCCAGCAAGAGACAGCCCCATATATATCCAGCAAGTGTCAGCCCCATATATGCACAGCCCCATATATACACAGCAAGAGACAGCCCCATATATATCCAGCAAGAGACACCCCCATATATATCCAGCAAGTGACAGCCCCATATATATCCAGCAAGAGACACCCCCATATATATCCAGCAAGAGACACCCCCATATATATCCAGCAAGTGACAGCCCCATATATACACAGCAAGAGACAGTCCAATATATATCCAGCAAGAGACAGCCCCATATATATCCAGCAAGAGACATCCCCATATATATCAAGCAAGAGACAGCCCCATATATACACAACAATAACCATTCCCATAGATACACAGCAAGAGACATCCCCATAGATACACAGCAAGAGACAGCCCCATATATACACAGCAAGAGACATCCCCATAGATACACAGCAAGAGACATCCCCATAGATACACAGCAAGAGACAGCCCCATATATACACAGCAAGAGACATCCCCATAGATACACAGCCCCATATATACACAGCAAGAGACATCCCCATAGATACACAGCAAGAGACATCCCCATAGATACACAGCAAAAGACAACCCCATATATACACAGCAAAAGACATCCCCATATATATCCAGCAAGAGACATCCCCATATATATCCAGCAAGAGACAGCCCCATATATACACAGCAAGAGTCATCCCCATAGATACACAGCAAGAGTCATCCCCATAGATACACAGCAAGAGTCATCCCCATATATATCCAGCAAGTGACAGCCCTATATATACACAGCAAGAGACAGCCCCATATATACACAGCAAGAGACAGCCCCATATATACACAGCAAGAGACATCCCCATATATATCCAGCAAGTGACAGCCCACATATATCCTGGCAGCAGCATTAAGGCCCCTTTCACACTGGGACCGCCCGAGCTTCAGCGGTAAACCGCCACTAATTTAGCAACGATCTACCGCTGTAATAGCAGCGCTATGGCGCCGCTATTCGGGCGGCAGCACGGCACTTTTAACCCCCCCACAAGCGGTTAAACAGGGGTTAAAAGTGTTGGCGCTCCTGGAGTGGTGTACAGACGCTACGGAAGCGCTGCCCATTCAAACTAATGGCAGGGGCGGTGGAGGAGCGGTGTATACACCGCTCCCCACATTCCTGAAAAATCATGCTTGCATGATTTTCTTAAGCACCACGCTAGCGCAACGCCTCAGTCAGAAAGCATCCGTTGAGATGCATGAAGATAATTTTTAGAGCGTTATTGGAGCGGTAATTTTAGCACTATACCGCTGTAATAACGCCCCAGTGTGAAAGGGGTCTAATAGATGCATATCCAAAACGCAGCACTGGCAGTTATACAATTACCAAAAGCAGTCTTGGTCTGGCAGATAGGAGTCTCAGGGCAGGACAGGATAGGACACCACACCACACCACACCACATGGCAAATCTTCCTCATAAAAGGAACATCGGTCTGCTACAGGGAGAGACGGAGTGCAGCTGATATCCCTCCACCCTCCACTCTCTTAACTGCAGCCGGAACTATAGAAGTTGTGTCGGCTTATGCGGCTGTCAGTTCACTCCGCAGGCTGGCAGCAGCATAAACAATCTGTAAAAAAAAAAAAAAAAAGTTCTGCCCCTTGGCAGATGTACTGGAACTCAGTTCCGGCAGAAAAAAAGCCCTGGGTAAGCCTATAATAACGCTTACCTGTAGATGAAATCAATATCTCCTAAATCTGCACGGTTTAGGAGATATTCACCTTGCATGCAGTCTCTGACGCCAGCGGCACATGTGCAGTGAAGTTCCGGCGAAGGTCCGGCTTATCTTGCCGGGAAGCAGAACACCAACGCACATGTGCGGGAGTGACGTCTCGCGGCTCCGGCCACTCACAGCGCCAGAGCCGAGAACCCCGAAGGAACCCCAGAGGGAACATGTCAGCTCCCTCAGAGGGCACTGGGCGGCCCTGACAGAATCTTTGTTCTGAGGTATTTAATAATGACATGCATACTATCTCATTATGCCTTTGCCTTACAGTTTTTTGCGTTTTTTTTTTTGATAGGTGTACAACCGCTTTAATGATTATTGTATACTCTGTCGCATTGTATAGGAAAAGTGTTCTTCTTACAAATGTCAACTGATCAGCTTTCTGAATACAAACCATTATACATCAGTCTCCATGTATTTACACCCAGCATTTTGGTTTCTACTGTTCATATAGTACCAGGGCAATGATTTAGGGAAGAGATTACTGTAATCCAGAGATTATGCCATTTCTGACACAGTTCAAAGTCTGCATATTAAACTACTTTGTTCATGTGTGGAATATGCTGGCAAAATGAATCCAGAATTAAGACCATTATGGTCCCCTTTAAATACATTTTACAGGTCAATAGATAAAATCTTACAAGCAGCAAAGTATGGTCCAGTCAAGTGGATTTAAAATATAGTTGTAGCCAATCGTTAGGACGCATCTGATTTTTTTTTTTCCCGGTTTCTCCATTTCAAAGATTTTCACTCATTTTCTATCCGGATAACAACACTTTCAACAGGACAAGAAGTGAGGAGATATCTCTCAAATATGATCCAAATGGCAGTAAAACAGCTTTAATTAGGAGGCTGGGGGAGGCTAGAAAATCTGCCAGCTTTTTATTGGCGTCTATGCCCCTATTAGGAATTTTTACTCACTTCCTACCACAGTGACAAGGTTTCCAACCGAAAGTGAAGAGAAAGAGTTTTCTGTAGAGGTACATATGAATAAATGTAGAGGTACATATGAATTTGTATACATGTTAAAGTGCTGGTGCTCATGTGCAATCTTCACAATGTGTTCAATTTGATGAAAATACCAATTGCTATGAAATATATATATAACAATTCCTTCCAATACAGTGACATGTGCAATTACTAATAAACCGCCCTCTAATTAAATAAACTTATGCAAATCATGAATCATAAATAAAATGCAGGGAAACCAAAGCAATAAAATGACAGTTGGTGTAAGGGGCGGTTCACACTACAGCGACTTGGAATCCGACTTGTGTCGCCACAGGTCTCTTGCCAGAAGAAATTCCATTGAAGTGAATGGGAGCGGTCTTAATGTACACTACTGATGTCGCTCCGACTTCAGAAAAGGTTCCTGTACTACTTCAAGGCGACTTCTATCCGGCAAGGTCGCCTGGCTTGGAGGTCGCTTTGAGTCGCCTTGTAAGCCGCTCAAAGTCACGCAAGGTCACATTCAAAATTGCCTACAAAGTCGCGCCTGAAGTCGGATCGCCCCTGTGTGAACCGACTCTAAGGCCCCATGCACACAGGACGTTTTTTGACTGTTTTCAGCAGCTGTTTTCAGCTGCAGACGATTTTTCTACAGTCAATAAACCCTCCATCATGTCATCCTATGTGTTCATGCACACATAGGCTGTTATCAACTGTTTTTAGTAGTGACGTTTTTGAGCTATAAAAAAAACCCAAGACCAGAGGGTTTTTTGGACATTTTGCAGCTGTAAAAACGTTCAAACGCTCAAAAACACCTGAAAAACGCTCACATGCAAAACGGGTGTTTTAGACGCCGCCTTCTATGTAAAAAAAAATAGTTCAGGGGATGTTGAAAAAGCGTTCCGTGTGCATGAAGCCTAAGGCCCCATTCATACTGGGGCATATTTCAGGCATGTTTGCGCTAAAAATAGCACCTGTACAGTGCTTGAAAAACACCCCCCCATCCACCCCAGTGTAAAAGCAGGAGTGCTGCACTTGCAGGACGTTACAAAAAGTCCTGCAAACAGCATCTTTGGGGCGGGGCGGTGAGCGGTGTTTACACCGCTCCTCCACCGCCCCTGCCATTGAAATCAGTGGCAAGCACTTCCGAAGCAGCTGCACACCACCTCGGAAGCGTGGCACGCGGGAAGTTTTAACCCCTTGTGGGGGGTTAAAAGTGTCGCGCTCCCGCCTGCATAGCGGCGCCATAGCGCCGCTATAACAGCAGAAAAGCGCCGATGATACTAGCATCGCTTTACCGTTCCCACCCCAGTGTGGAAGTAGCCTAAAAGTCCTATTTTTGTATTCAAGTCCTGGTGTTGATAATCAGTCCATATTATATTATACACACACCTGTATATATAAAGTAAAGACCATCATTCAAAATCAAAGTGACTTGTACTTTATTTTCTCTTGTGCTTGTAAGAAAATAAAAGTGCTGGTGCTCCACTCAGTGCTCCCCTATGCCAATGCACTCACCAAAGAGCTCTCCCCTCAAGGGGGTGATGTGCCCTCACAGCCAGCGTCATTGCGTCACTTCTTGTTTGGTCCGTGGAATGCATGGGAATCCCTGACTTCCCGGTTTTTACTGCTCTTTGATTTTAAGCGAAAATGTAAGTGCATTTCTATACGTTTTAACATAAAATAAAAAGGAGTCAAAACTATATTGCACTAGAGTGCCATTTCTCTTTGCATACACTGCATATTATCGAGATGAAGGGGCCGATCGCATAAGGAATAAGGATAACGTCAGCGGAGGTCTATGTCCTAACATACAGCAGTTTGGCTGTGAAGGCGTAACACCCCCTTAAGGGGAGAACTCTGGTGAGTGCATTGGCATAGGGGAGAACCAGCACTTTTCATTTTCTTACAAGCACGGAGAGAAAAAAATAAATAAGCACAAGTCACCTTAACCACTTGACAACTGGGCACTTAAACCCCCTTCCTAACCAGACCAATTTTCAGCTTTCAGTGCTCTCACATTTTGAATGACAATTACTCAGTCATACTACACTGTACCCAAATGAAATTTTCGTCCTTTTTTTCACACAAATAGAGCTTTCTTTTGGTGGTATTTAATCACCACTGGGGTGTTTATTTTTTGAGCAATAAATGGAAAAATACCGAAAATTTTGTAAAAAAATGCATTTTTCTTTATTTCTGTTATAACATTTTGCAAATTAGTAATTTTTCTTCGTAAATTTTGGCCAAAATTTATACTGCTATATGTCTTTGGTAAAAATAACCCAAATTAGTGGATATTATTTGGTCTTTGTGAAAGTTATAGAGTCTACAATCTATGGTGCCAATCACTGAAAAT
>BLSH010224685.1:1235592-1265573 GCA_018402905.1 Glandirana rugosa
AAAACAAAAAACGCGATATTTAATTTTTTTCTGACTTGTAAAAGTTTTTGTTACGTAAAAAGAAACAAAGACAATATTTTAAAACGTTTATTCATTAAAGAGAAGTATTTAAAACTGGTTTTTACTATGACGATGTAAAGAAACCATTTTTATTGGGTTTAACCTCAAATAAACCACAACCGCCTGTCTGTCTACACTGCCCCTGACACTGTCTACACTGTCCCTGTATGTCTACAAAACACATACCACTGTCTACACTGCCCCTGTCTGTCTATCAAAATTTATGAAGAGAAATTACTTATTTGCAAAATTTTATAACAGAAACAAAGAAAAATGCATTGTTTTTGAAAATGTTCAGTCTTTTTTTAATTTATAGCGCAAAAAACAAAAAAACCCAGGGGTGATTAAATACCACCAAAAGAAAGCTCTATTTGTGTGAAAAAAATGATAAACTTTCATATGGGTACAGCGTTGCATGACCGCGCAATTGTCATTCAAACTGCAACAGCGCTAAAAGCTGAAAATTGGTCCGGGAAGGAAGGGGGTTTAAGTGCCCAGTATTGAAGTGGTTAAAAAGTTAAAATGTTGTTCAAAGTTTGAAATAGCTTTTGATTTCAATAAATATGCTGCAAACACAACAAATGACAATTTTCAGTTCTTTACAACCTATAAAGTGTTTTGAAACTTACTGTGCGTAATAATTTGGAACAGTGCATTGTAAGTTTTTTTTATTTTGAAAAAAAAAATACTGTTATCATTAGGAGGTTTGTTTGAATAAAATTTGAATTGTACTCTTAATAGTTGATAACATGAGAATTATGCTGACTGTTGTTTACATCAATTATTTAGGTAAATGAGAAAAATATCATTGGCATAATAATTTGGAACAGGGTGTAGGTAAGGTCACAATGGAGGCAGCAGCTCTATAGTACATACACATCCATTTGAACGGAACATCTTCAAATTTATCCATTAATTTAACACTGCTGAATTTCAGATGTCAGTTTTAAAAATAATCTACAATACATGCTGAATCTGCCAATATACCCACATGTAATTAAAATATAGCTACCTGTAAAAAAGGGGAAAGATATTGAATAGTATTTTTTTTAACAAAAAAATAAATAAATACATTAAAAACATGAAACAAGTTTTAATTTAAATGAAATTGAGAATATTTACTTTCAGTTTTGTACATATTATACAGGAGGAAATAAACAGTGATCAGGATCCCCCTTGACATATGCTACAGAGCTATTTGATGGACTGATCAGTTTCTGCGTTCAGCAATTTGCCCTTTACATTGATCCATAGGGGAGAGAGCAGTTACAGTAATGATCTTTCACTTCCTACTTTCTAAATTAGTACACCAGAAGCACGAACAGGGAGAAATGAGGCCAAAGAGCTGATGTTTATGTGCCTCTAACACAAAGGGGGATATTTACTAAAACTCAGAATCTGGTGCAGTCATGCATGATAGCCAGTCAGCTTAGAACTTCAGCTTGTTCAATTAAAGTGGAGTTCCACCCTATTAAAAGTCAGCAGCTACAAAAAGTGTAGCTGCTGACTTTTAAGGCCTCATACACACGGACGTTTTTTGACGCCGGCGTTTTCTGCAGCTCTCCATGTTAGTCAATGGCCCCATAAAAACGTCAGCGTTTTTGAGCTGTAGATGGCGTCGGCGTTAGAGAGCAGAAAGTAGAACCCATGGCCATCGCGTTCTGAGGCTGTAACGTTTTGGCATTTTTTGACACCGACGCCGCAAAACTCCAACAAACGCCAACTAATATTGTACCGGCGTTTTTTGACGCCAACGTTTTTAGGTTGAAAAATAGCAGAGGGATGATTTTTTTTTAAAAATGCCTATTGACGCAGACGCTCACTAACGCCGATGCATAACGCCGAAAAACGCCGATTTTTTTTCCCTTAACATCGGGCCCGACGTTTTGTTTATTTTTAAACATACGCCCGTGTGTATGAGGACTAATAATCGGTGACTTACCTGTCCCAGGCTCCAGCAATACAGCCACCCGCAACGTCACTCTTCTCCCTCTCCTCCGTACGGCACCGGCATAACAAGTGTGGGCACCCGGCTTTGGCTGCACATGTGCGAGTCGCGTTGCACACTGTGCATGGCCAGCGTATCTTCTGGGACCTGTGACGTGTCCCAGAAGATCTCCGAGAGAACTTTCTTCCGGCTCCGTGGCGCCAGGAGAGGAAGTGGACCTGGAACCCTGTGAAAACAGGGTCCCAGGTCCCCCCCCCCCCCAAAAAAAATTACATGCCAATTGTGGCATGTCAGGGGGTCACCTTCCCTTAAGACAAAAGTTCCACTTTTGGGTGGAACTCCGCTTTAAGCTTTGTTAATAAAACCTGGAAGCTGATTGGCTTCTATACAGAGCTGCACCAGATATTGCACTCTCCGGTTTCAGTAAATCAACGACTTGTTATAAAACGTTAACTATCCCCTATAGTCTGAACATTAAATAGGGGATCTACATGGAAGATGGTTGGATACTCCAGTTACAATTTCAACTGAATTAATAAAGGGCAGATTTCTTGGATCGTGAAATACCAAATCTTTATATGTATGGATCGACTATTATGTACTTCTGCTGATATGCACCGGGAAGATAATAGCATATGTGCATGTTTAGTTTTGTGTTTAATCAATAGTTTCACAGGGTTTTAGAATTTATGAGCTGCAGAAATATTGGTTCCTATTGGTAATGATATCCACAGCATCTTGCCCCAATATTCAGGGATTCAGGAGTATATAATACTCAATGAAATGTTACTTTTTAAGGCACAGTTACCAAAAAATTTATTACAAAAATTATAAAATTATGACCCCCTCATAACACTGTTTGGGATTACCTAAGGGCGGACGTACAATGACAAGCTTCATAAATGCACATTAACGTATATGGAGTTTTTCTAACATGGAAAACCCAAATTGCTCAACATTCCTGTCCCTGTGTAGAAAATCAAAGAGAACAGTCTGCCATCAGAACACCCTTGGTATGTTCTTCAACAGGATTCCAAAGGGTCTCACAAGTGCCTAAGGTAACAACACTGCTGAATTGTAGGCACTAAGTACCTGTTTTGGATTTCACCTAAGCCCCTGTGTCCACATGAAATGCCTTGGATCCCAGGTACAGGTGATACACAAAGCCTTGATTGCTCTTCAATCAGATCTTTTTCGGGTGGCCGGCTTCTGTCGGACCGACTGCAGTACACACGCCTTGTCGGTTTCTATTGAACTGGCCGATGCCGCCCGACATTCAGCCCGTGTGTACTAGGCTTAAGATTCAAACAGCTCCATACAGACTCAGGGATCAGCTTAAAGTTTACCACGTGTACTTATAGTTGCCTTGGTGTTGTCACCTTAAAGTGCACTTTCACAGAAAGTGCACTTGACCATCCTGCCCCCTCTGGCCTACATACCCCACCCTGCACCAACATAAAATGTATACTTACCTGCATCCAACAGCTGTGGCCTGAGCCACCATAGTCATCTTGCCTTTGAAATCCTTTTTGCTCTGGCCATGCCTCTGCAGTCAATCCCTAAAAAAAAACTCTTTCGGGCCATCTCCTGAGGCTGTAGGCACTAGGTAGACAGTCCCATAGAAGTCTATGTGGATTGAGTCTACAGGCGCAGTCAGTGCAAAAATTTCTGCTGCAGAACAATGCAGTGGCCTTGGCTATGGAATGCAGGTAAATGTACATTTGAGGCAGAGAAAAAACTCAAAGCACTCTTTTGGCCAGGACAAGCTCGCTTTTATGTCTTGGCAAAAATAGAACCTAAAACAGTTATTGATTCTCCAACCTACACCTGATCAACAGTTGATCTTTCCTTCACACATCCGCTCTCTGAAAGGAGTCATATCTGAATATCTGTGGTGCAGTCAGGTGGGTGGTCAGGTAGCTGTTCAGAATCTGGATCTTTCTGTGTATCAGTCAAGTTTGACATCTTGGTGCGTTCTACCTTCTCTCGAAGCCGCTGGATGAGGCACTGAGATGTTTTTGTCAAACTGTGCTGTATAAAGAGAAGAGCGGAAAAGATTAAATTGGCCATTATATAATGAAGAAAGCACCAAAATATTGATACATTTTAATACACATCTGTTTTAAACGCTGCAAACTATTTTTTCTGCAGTTACATTATTATTTTCAGTAAATGAAAAATCTTTGTCCTTGTCATAAATTAAAAAATCATTGTTCTTGAGTTCCTTCTACAGGGTATCTTCCATATTATGGAGAATGTTGCAGGAGGTACTAGAACTGTCAAAAAGAGCGAACATCCAAAAGCTCCGAGGAGTACAGGAACAGTATCAGGGATTATGACAGATCTCACTATTAAAGTGTTACTAAACCCAGGACCCTGCATTCACTATATTTGGTCTCCCACAGTACACAGAATATAGGAATGCAATGATTTTAGTAAATATAAACTGCTAAACACCTTTTCTCATCAGCAGTATATAGCAGTCTTATGATTTCTATCAGTTCCTGGTGAAGCTTGTAGAAGGAGTTTTCATACTGCACTGAGCTGTCCTATGAGGCTGCAGGGCTCCTGACCCTCTGTCTAGAGTAGACTGTGCTGATCACATGGGACTTTCCCAAGAGAAAAAAAACTCCCTAGCAATACACACCAAACTGAGCATGTGCAGCCTGACTATTAGCTCTGTCTTATCTGGACATGCTTTGGAATCAGTGGAAGAGGAGGATCTCTGCATACAAGATCAAGCAGCCTTTTTACACAATGCAGAGTATTAGGAACCCCTTATGTTCCACAATGAGTATAACAAGCATGCTTTACAGCATATATAGACTGATTTTACTGTTGTGTGTTTAGTAACACTTTAAACAGCTTCTGTAAACAAAAAGCCCTTTAATACATTAATCTGTTGCTGCCCACATTAAAGCATATGTGTGGCGGCAAAAGGGTGGGCTTTAACGCCCAATGTCACACATGTCAATGGGCAGCCAATGTTTCTGTGCTGAGAGCATGCTCACTGCACTCCATGCAGGCAACGAGCTGTCAGACAGCTCTTGGTCCCCACCAAAAATTGGTAGACAGCCAATCACAGTGGCCGCATGATCCTTTTGCCCCCCCCCCCCCCCCCCAGAGGGATGCTGGGGCAGATGGGAGGGGGTTGACAAAATTTGCTTTAACCACTTGCCAACCGTGTAATGTAATTACACAGCCGCAAGTGGCACTCATTGTTCTGGGAGGACGTGTTATAACGTCCTCCCAGATTCGCGCTCCCACGCGACCTCCCATGCTCACCCATCCAGCCTCATCCGTGTTCACCCATGCATCCGTGCTCACCCATCCATGCGTGCTCACCCATGCATTCGTGCTCACCCATGCATCCATGCTCTGCCATCCATCTGTGCTCACCCATGCATGCATGCTCATCCATGCATCCGTGCTCCGCCATCCATCTATGCTCACCCATCCATCCGTGCTCACCAATCCAGTCATGCTCACCCATGCAGCCTCATCCATGCTCACCAATCCAGCCGTGCTCACCCATCCAGCCTCATCCGTGTTCACCCATGCATCTATGCTCCGCCATCCATCCGTGCTCCGCCATCCATCCGTGCTCACCCATCCATCCGTACTCACCCATGCATGCGTGCTCACCAATGCATCCGTGCTCAGTCATCCCCATCTATGGCTTTTTCACCCCCATTCGTGCTCATTTATGCCTCATTCATGCTCATCCATACCACATCAGTTCTCATCCATGACACATCCATGCCACTACAGCACCCATCAGTGCCACTACAGTGCCCATCAGTGCCACCACAGTGCCTCACAATAATGTAATAGGTAGTCAAATTAGATTTGAAATGTATGCCTCTAGAACGCCTGATGGTGCACCCTGCATGTTGGGCCTCTGTATGTGGCCAGGCTGTGTAAAAGTGTCACATATGTGGTATCACCATACTCGGGACGAGTAGCAGAATATATTTTAGGGTGCTCCCTGCATGTTAGGCCTCTGTATGTGGCCAGGCTGTGTACTCACAAGCAAATCCAGCAGGCTGGTTGTACCAAAGTTGATCGATCATTAAACTTGGTGCATTCAGCCTGCCCACACACGCTTCAAATCGTCTATGGCTGGCCTTAAGATGGCTACACATTATACAATTTTTTTTGTACAATTTCCTTTAGATTTACCTTCAACTATGTAGTGTAAGGGCCTGCTGGATTGCATACAATTTGAAAGTGTTTAGGTTTGACATCATATTATATGGTTTTGGTAAATCTAAAAGAAAACTGGACAAGAGAATTTAATAATTTGTAGCCAGCTTTACTGTTCTCAAAATCTAATTTACTAACACTTTTGTCTCTGGGTAAAGCTGGGTACACTAATAGAACTGGGTTGAGTGGAAAAAAACCTGACAGCTCCGGTCAGAGCCGCTGTACTAACCATGTGCAGTTAGTTCAACGATCTCCCCTGCTGAGCTGTTGAAGATTCCGGTCAGCGCACTCTGCCATTGGCTGAGAGCACTGATCGGGAGTCAGTCGGCTGCTGATTTTCCAGCATGCTCGTCCAACAGACCGACATGGGCCGAATCTCAGGCATTTTGCTTTTTTAACTGGCCGTTGTCTCCCGGCACTCGGCCCGTGTACGGGGCTTAAAGGGGTTGTAAAGTCAGTTTTTTTATCTAAATGCATTTTATGCATTAAGATATAAAGGTTTCTGTGTGCCTCAGCCCCCCTAATACATACCTAAGCCCCATTTCTATCCAGCGATGTCCAGGAGCGCCTCATCAGTCTGGGACTCCCCTCCTGTTTGGCTGAGACACAGCAGTGGCGCCATTGGCTCCCGCCGCTGTCAAACTCAGCCAATCAGGAGAGAGGGGGCGGGGCAGGGTAGTGGATCTGTGTCTGAGTGGATACACAGAGCTGCAGCTGGGCTCGGTGCCCCCATAGCAAACTGCTTGCTGTGGGGGCACTCAATAGGAGGGAGAGGCCAGGAGCTCCAGCCAGGGACCTGAGAAGAGGAGGATCCGAGCCACCCTGTGCAAAACCAATGGCATAGAGGAGGTAAGTATAACATGTTTTTTAATAGAAAAAAAAAAAACAAGACTTTACAATCACTTTAAGGCTGAATAAGCAGATTAGACGATCTTCTATACCAGAAAACCAGAATAATCTGTTGTCTGTACCCACCTTGCTTTAAAGCATTATTCTAGGTAAATTGAAAAAAAAAAAAGTTATTATATGAAATGAATTAGATGTATTATATTTACTGCTAGTATAATAGTGCGCAGTTTGTTTATATATGATCATTTTGTCTGTATATGATCTTCCCTACACCCGCACATGAAAACTGAGTAGGAAGTTTCCAAATCAGACAACACTTGATATGTTTTCAAGTACTGGGAGCTGAAGAAAAGATGTTTAGATAGTCTGCGGAAGGAGGAGAGCACAGGGAACATCTCAGCAGTTGGAGGATAGTCCCCTGTGCGGGCAGGCGGCAAAGGAAGTTGCAAGCAGAAAAAGTGGTGTTGATGTAATAAAAAGAAAGAAGAGACTGTTCTCTTAGCAAGGTGCATGCTAGTGAATAAAGTAAAGTTTGTGTTCACTTTGAATACCCAATTATGTGTTGGTATAATCTTTTTTTTTTTTTCCCCCCTTGAACATGATTCGCCAACATACACTTTTCATTACCATTCAACAAAGGTAAAACTGTTGCACACAGAAATACCATTTAGTATTACACTTATTTTATTTAGTACACTGCACATTACTGCCGCTATACTATGCAAATGTGAGTGAGGCCTAAAGGGTTTTGGTTGGAGCTTTTGGAGGGATACAGAAATTCACACATCAATCACTGTCACCAACCCCCATTCTGTGCAGGGATTGTGTCAGAAGGCAAGTCCAGGCTACAACGTTATTTAAATATAGCTGCAAAGAAATAGTAAAAAGATGCATATTGTAAGTGGACACAGAGCTGCGATGGACAATCAGGCCATTTGTAGCCAGAGATATGACCTTCTGCGGCTATAAAACAACAAAAGAGCTTTGCACCTGCTGTCTATTGTGGTATGCTAATGTCCGCAAGGAACAAAAACGGTCATCAGCCATCTAATTAGGAGCCTCTGGGTAAGTATTAATCAAGCTGATGGCAGCGGCAGAGCAGGTGTTAAGAAGGGGACATTATCTGCCTTGATAAAACACAGAGTGCTGGAAATGCATTTAATCCAAACCTGTTTCAGTTGTATGTCTCTTCAAATACAAGGTGCAACCCTACAGGAAAAAAAAATACTTTGTCCCTTGCCTTTCTGGAGAAAATGTCTATAGCTATTGCACTGGATTTTGGAAATTATTAAAGTTACCCACAGTAATAAAAACTAGACGTAAAAATTCTAATTTTTTTTTCATGTGGAAAACTCTTCCCTGCAACTGACCTAGGCAATGTAAGCAGAGCATATGATGGAACAAAGCTTCTGCAAAGGTCTTCAGTGAAAACCACAAATCAAGAATGATAGGCTGTTACTTTTATGCAAATCTGGGCCTTAAGCTGGCCATGCATGGATCAAACTTCAGCTGGTTCAGCAGGGACTGGCCAAATTTCAATCAATGTATGAGCACCCTGCCTGTACACACGTCAAGCTATTGATCGACTTGTGTACAACCAGCCTGTTGGGTGTTTCCTAAATGATTAGTGCCTGCAAGGGCTCAAACTCTGCTCTGTGGGTGAGTTTGTACAGTCAATCCATATCCACTAACATTTATAGGCTGCCTGCATGCAGCTACATACTAAAACAGGGGTCTCCAAACTTTCTAAGCAAAGAGCCAATTTACAGCCTTTCAGGCTTTGGGGGGGGGGGGGGGGGGAGTTAGCGAGTGCAGGAAATGCCCCGGTATCTTTGCCCCACCATTGGTGTTAATGAGAGAAATAGTGCCCCATTGATGTCAGTAGGGGAATGTCGTCTCATTATTGGTGTCAGTGGGTGGAATATTGTACCGAGGGCCACATAAAATCAAGCAAGAGCCACAGCCGGCCCCAGGCTGCAGTTTGGAGACCACTGTACTAGAACAAAAAGATCTTAGCTCAAACATCTTCCTTCTCCCAAGCTTACCTATTGGTCTTTTAGGATCTGTGTTGTCAGACTTTGGGCATGTGTCAATGAGCCAGTACAGCTTGCCTTTGACATTAGTTGGCTCTGAGACGATTCAGAATTATTTGACAGATGCATTTGGCCCCATCTGACCTGCTTCACACCAGTGTGGCTTTGGTATCGCACTACTTCAGCGCAATTTCAAAGCCGCAGATCAGTGCGATTTGGATCTTTGATATCATTGCGGTTTGAGACTCCATTTAACAGAAGGCAAAGCAAGTCGCAATGGAATCACAAAAAAAGTAGTGCAGGAACCTCTTTCAAAAGTTGCAACAATTTGAATGTTTCCAGGGCTGGCAATGAGGTGTAACTTGTAATGCGATTTTGAATTCTCACATTGCATGACCAATCACACTGGTGTGAACCAGGGTTCAAGCTGCTTTTGCATTCCTATAAAACTTGTATAGGGAGAAAAGCAGTTCTGACATGAACAAGAGTCTGTCAACATGGTCTTTTACTGGGATAGTAATCTTCATTGACTAACCAGCTTAGGAGGGGGGAGAGGGGAACAAGCTGAACTATTTGAGCCTGCATTGATGGGTTTTCAGGAGCAGCCTGCTTGCAGATGAGGTCAATCTGAGATTTGCATTGACAGTTACATTTTACCTGCAGGTGACCTGCTAAGCTGCATCAACCTGCCTCAAGCTGCTTTTGTATTCCCACTGACTTGCATAGTGAGAGAAACAGAATTTAAGATTTAAAAATGTCTTCTAATGCTCATATCTTTGGATCTACTAAAGCAGTGGTTGTCAACTTATGAGCTAAATGGGGCCTCAACTGTGGCCCCTGACATCACCAAAGGGCCACACATAATGTTCAATCTGTGTAATGCTTGAGAGGACTGTCAGACTGCAGTTATATTAGATGAAATGATGGTCAGACAGCGCACATGCTACATTTTTGACCTGGAGACGTGCTACAGAAGACAATGTGAAACCTGGAGAGGCTAGTCGAGATCAACGCTATTACCCTAATCAATGTTCCCACTACAGACTGCTGGGGTCTAAGGGCCACAGATCATGTACCAAATGGCCACAGGTTGGGCACCAGGGTTTTAAAGTATACACTTTTATGAAGGTGATTGCCAATTACGCATTTTTTCTATAATACCTTTGAACTGCCCAGGTTTACCTTACAGAACCTCACTTATCAATAAAAAAGCAACATACCTTTTTTGTGAAAACGTATTACATATCACGACTGATTTACTAAAAGTGTCGAGAATATTCACTCAATTGTTTACATTTACATTTTGGGTATTCTAAGTGTCCACTTTGAATATCTCAGTATGTGCAGATCAAATAGACAGGCTATTTGCATGCTTAAAAAAAACAAAAAACAAAAGAAGACATTTATTGAGTGATTTCTGATGGTTTCACCAAGCCTCTAACACTCAGCTGTCCATCAGCAGGACTGGTGAGGTCATTCTCAAAATTCTCTAGATTGGCACTATACATGTGGCCAGTCCCATGCCACAGGTCACATGAATGAATGATATCCAGGTTACTTTACTATGAAAACATTGTAACCTTTTTATTATCATTGGATATACTCTTCCTAAGCTATAAAGCTTCTTTCACACAGGTGGTTCCATCAGGTCTACTCATCACTTTTTAGGCAGATCTGATCGAAGGTTGCCACCTCATCCCTTTAAACCCGAACACATATGAATTACACAGGTTGTTCTGAGGCTAATGTAATGCAGATAAGGTACCAAGTGAGTTTAATTACCACCTTAATCAGCCACAGAACCTGTGTAATTAATATGTGTTCAGGTTTAAATGGATGAGGTGGCAATCCAAATTCTGATCAGAAGCTCTGTGTAAGGTGCAGGTATAATAGGGCAGGCATAGGTAAATGGGCATGTTTCCAGTTATGTCCTCTTACCTATAAGTCTGTCCAGGTCCAGAAAAAAATGGAGCAGAGGTAGCCTGTATAAATGAATGCTTTGGTTTTCAAATGGAGCTAAACACTGAACTGATCCACTGATGAATAGATGATACACGTGCAAAAGGGGTTTCAAAAGGCCATTTTTAGTGATCTGTCTGCTTCAAATGTGTTTTTGGGTTATGCCTCCTTGTTTTCTATTTAAACTTGTTATTTAACAAAGCGTTCCATTTGCAAGGCCAATAAATCTTTGTTATGTACACACCAATATTCAGATCTACAGTACAGTAGACTGTTCTGCACTAGAAACTGGCTTGCAGTTAAAGAACTGCAGAGATTCAAATATGAATGGAAACAGTGACACCACATGGAAGGATTGAGTAATACAGGTTGTCACCAATACAACCACATCCTTTATGTCTTTGTTTTTTAAAGCAGACAACTTTCACACTTTAAAAAAGCAAACAATGAATTTTATTAAAAAATTGGTATCCTGCCCATTCTTAGCCAGGGCCTCATTTTGGGAAGTATGGTGGCGTGATGACGTTTTTTAGTATTAAAAAAAAAAAAAGGTCTACATTATGTCTACATCCTGAAGACTCATGTTGCAATCTACTTACACTCAGGGTAATTTTGTTGCTCCAGTGTCTCGTGCTTGGTATGGCTGAGCACTATGGAATTATACCCCTCTACTGATGACCTAACTTTGATTTTATTTACAGTTTGTATCCTTACGCTGCAATAGATCATTATGACATTTTCCCATATTGTTTCTTCTCATTGTATGATATCACCGCTAGTCTTGTCTGGATGCGGTTTGTTGACTACTTGCTTGTCTAAATAAAGAATTTGAAAAAACAAAAGCAAAAAAATGGTGCTTTTTGCCTATGAACAATTAAAAATGTTTTTTTGCACCATTAGTGTAGCCTTTTTTTGTCTGTGTGTATTACAAGAAAATATTTCGAAAGCTTGTGTGACATGAAATGTGTAGGTTGCCCAATGAAAATGCTTGTTTCCTGGCTGCCATTAACTTTAAGTCGATAAACCAGAACAAGCATATGGATCAGCAGTAAGGACTTCATTTGCTGTATGTTTGTTCCTGGACAGTGACTGACAGTATTGAATCCTCAGAAAGCTAAGCAAATAATACATTTTGAGAAATTAGCAATGGCAGCCTGTGTATTTGCAATCCATCACATGACAACCAGCTAACTAGACAAAGAATATGGCTGCTTTACCTTCCAATCTGCCAACGTTCATTGCGCGATATATGGCTCCCAGCAGGCGGTCCGGTGTGTCCCTGTTCACTGTTTCAGGTCCAATTTTTGGCTGAATTCGGACCCAAAAATGGACCACAAAACGCACAGGACTCCTGTACAATTCAAACGGAGCCCCGCTCCGGAGATTTGTGAACCGGCTCCATTGAAAGGCGGTCACAATCTCCTGACATGTGAATTGGATGGGGCGAAACTCGCATACAATTCGCAACAGTCTGAACCCAGCCTTGGGAAATAAAAAAAAAAGCATTTGGAAGGGTAAGCAAGAACTCACCTGCAGTATGTGCAGTCCTTTCAGACAGACAATGGCCAGTTCATACAGCCCATCCCAGGTCAAATCTACAACGGCCATGCACAGCAGGGGACTTGGGAAACTTCTCTTCCAAAGTAGCTGAAAATGTCCCTCCACACCCAGTCGCTGTACGTACTTGTAACACAGAAGCTCCTAAAATGGGAGAGAAAAATCAATAGATATTAGTGTGGGGGAACATGGGTTAATTCTTCTACTCCTTGATTTAGTCCTGACATAGTTTCCAGTGCATCACGGAGAGCTTCAAACTATTCACAGTAGCTGATGCTTTAATGCAAATACACAAGTGGCTAAAAGCATGCAGTCATCCCTCCAAATTACTGCATTCAGGTGTTTCCAGTGAAGAGTATTGTTAAGGCCCCTTTCGCACATGCGGACCGAACAGGTCCACCTGTCTATTTTTCAGGCGGGCTTGATCGGACACTCCATTCACCTCTATGGAGTGGCTGATGTCAGCGGTGACATGTCCGCTGACACCCGCTGCTATTCGATCCGGTCCACCAAATCCAGACAGATGGAAACCCTATTCTTCATCAGCCTGGCGGATTGGATTGGATGAAAACGGACAGGCGGGTCCGTTTTCTTCCAATCTTTCATAGAGGAAAGCGGGGCTCGGACAGGTCTGTCCCTGCACAGTGAGCAAAGACGGACCTGTCATCCGCCGGCTCAGCGGGAATCAACGGATCGATCCCTACTGAGCTAGCAGAGTCTGTGAAAGGAACCTAATGCTGCAGACTCTGCTTCCCACTTAAAGAGGAAAATAGCTCACCGGTTATACACCTGTTATTGATTTTGTGGTTTGCCTGATGTTCTTTAACAACTTAACCTCCGGAAGAATTACCCCTCTGACCAGGCCATTTTTTTCGATACGGCACTGCGTTACTTTGACAATTGCACGGTCGTGCAACGTTGTACCCAAATAAAATAGATGTCCTTTTATTTTTCCACAAATAGAGCCTTCTTTTGGTGGTATTTGATCACCTCTGCGGTTTTTTCTTTTTTTTTGCGCTATAACCAAAAAACAACCGTCAATTTTGAAAAAAAAAAACCCCCCAAAACTATATTTCTTACTTCTACTTTCTACTCTAAAACACATCCAATAAAAAACGTAAAAAAATCGAATTACTTCATCAATTTAGGCCAATATGTATTCTGCTACATATTTTTGTTGAAAAAAAAATCCCAAAATGCGTACGGTATATTGATTGGTTTGCGTAAAAGTTATGGCGTCTACAAACTATGGGATATATTTATGGAATTTTTATTTATTTATTCATTCTTACTAATAATGATGGCGATCAGCAACTTATAGAAGGACTGCAATATTGCTGCGCACAAATTGAACACCTGACGCTTTTTGGGGACCAGCGACACGATTTATTATTTTTACTAGTAATGGCGGTGATCAGTGACTTATAGCGGGACTATGATATTGCTGCGGACAAATCGCACACCTGACACTTTTTGGGGACCAGTGACACTAATACAGTGATCAGTGATAAAAAATATATAAGGTCATTGTACTAATGACACTGGCTGGGAAGGGGTTAACATCAGGGCCAATCAAAGTGTTAAATGTGCGCCTAGCTGGTGATTCAGTGTAGTGGGGGAGGTGCTTTTACTAGTAGAAGGCATGGATCAAAGTTTCTACTTTACAGGAACACAGGATCCATGCCTTCTGTACTGACAGAACGGCCATCTGCCTTGTTTACATGGGCAGACTGCCGTTCTGTCAGAGTAACGAACAATTAGTGGGCACTGGAGGACATCGGGTCTGCGGCACCTACTGATCAGCTCTCGCTGTGTAAAATCACAGCAGGAGCGAGCGACCAGTGGCACGTCCTCATGCCCGATACCTAGGAAGTGTAGAATCACGTATATATACACACACACGTGATTCTGCACAGCGCGACCATCCGGTAGCAGTAAATCTGCTATGGGGGTGGTTGGCGAGTAGTTAAGAAAACTTGTCATGAGCTCAGACCTTTAAAACTAAGTGCACAAGGTGAACACAGGCCCCACTTGGAGTTGTGTTGTTGGAAAACGTAGATCTATAGGCAAAACTTTTGTTTCCCCAGTTTGAATAGAGTAAGGGAGGGTTATAACCCCTGTCAGATTGTCTTTTTTTTTTTGTCAGTTGGGGAGATTTCCCTCCATTTCCTGTCCCATAGGCAAATGGGAAGTGAGGGAAGCCGTTTTCCATGGGGGCATCCGTACATGCTCGCTCCCGAGTCCCGGTGCTGCGTCCATTGACACAGACAGCGGGACTCAGCCCCGCCCCCCGTGTCACAGGATTTGATTGACAGCAGTGGGAACTAGTGCAGATCGCTGCATCAGATGGGGCTCAGGTAAGAAAAAGGAGGGAGCTGGTGGGGGCGCTAAAGCCCAAAAGGTTTTTCACCTTAATGCATACAATCCATTAAGCTGAAAGAGCTTAAGGCTTTACAACCACGTTTAGTTATTATTTAACTGGCAGTCCAGTACACACTAGGATCTTCCCAAAGGTCATAAGCAGCTTGTAAACTTTCAACATTTTTAAGCAATTGCATACATCTGCTAAAACTTATTATACAACCCCTGGAAACATTTAAAGTGTCGCAATGCATTTTTGAGGCAGTGTGTGAATGAATTTTTGATTGAAGACTTGTATTCTAAGTATGGGGCAGCTGGATTGCCACTACAGTTCTTGCAATTCCTTTGATGCAGCACACAGACTGGAAGATGGAGGTCTGCATTCTGAGCCAGTGATGACTCTATTCCTTTGCACAGTGTTATCAGTTTAGGGAATCGCCTTACAAGAGGGGAAGGCATAGGGATGACTGATGAATTGGGGACAAGTGGCAGCTACAGAACTTCTGCAGCCTTTTTTTAATATAAATCACCCATTAGATCGGTACCAATACCAAGGAAGAAGAAAGATGCTGAATTGTGAACATGGAGTATACCTCCAGTTTTAAAGTGTTACTAAACCCAGGAGCCTGCATTCACTATATCTGGTCTCCCACAGTACACAGAACATGGACATGTAATGATTTTAGTGAATATAAACTGCTAAATATCTTTTTCATCAGCAGTATATAGCAGTCCAGTGACTTCTATCAGTGTCTGGTAAAAGCTTGTAGGAGGAGTTTTCATTCTCATCTGACTGTCCTATGAGGCTTCAGGAACCCCTGACCCTCTATCTGAACAGTGCAGATTGTCCCTGTGCTGATCACATGCATCCTCAACCCCCACCCCCACCCCCACCCCACCCCCCAACAAAAAAACAAAAAAAAAACTGTACCAATACACACCAAACTGAGCATGTGCAGAGTGCCTCCTAGGGCTCTGTGCTATCAGTAGATGGATTAGGGACAGTAAAAGAAGGGGAGGATCAAAGAAGGCAGGATCAAACAGCCTTTTTACACAATGTGGAAGATTAACCCCTTAAGTTTCACAAGCATGCTTTACTGCATATATAATTGTTCCCAAAAAATTGCGTTTGAAAGACCGTTGCGCAAACACCGCGTGACATAAAATATTGCAACAACCGCCATTTTATTCTCTAGGGTCTAAGTGATTTTCTAGCAGAAAATACTGGATTTTTACTTGTAAGCAAAAATGTCAGAAAAGATTTGGTCTTTAAATGGTTAAACTAAACTCTACTATACACTGTGGAGTTTATTCCTTTGAAGTAATTACATTGTATCTCTTCTAGCTTCTTTTATCAGCAATGATTTCAGACTTGGCTCTCTGCCCAGATAGGAGAGATTCAAGTCACTCAGACTTAGAAAAAGATTCCTGGGGAGACTTCAGGCGACTTGCATTGACTTCTAGGAGAGCCGGTTCACACTTGCAGGCCGAAGCAAGTCGCCCCGCTTGAGGCGACCTCAGCGCGGCTTGCAAGGAGACTTCTATCCATAGAAGTCAATGCAAGTCGTGCTGAGGTCGCCCCGAAAATAGTGCAGGAACCTTTTTCTAAGTCGGAGCAACCTGAGTCGCTCCTATGGTTCCATTGCACTACATGGAGATGACTTGTCAGGCGACTCAAATCGCCTGACAAGTCGCCTCAGTGTGAACCAGCTCCAGTCAAGTTGCACTGAGTCGCCCCGCAAAATCGGACTCCATTAACTGCACTGAAAATCGTAGTAATGCCTGATGGAGATAGCAGGGGGGGAACCGAGATCGCAATTTTATTACAATTAATTCTGCAGCTCTAGACCAAAAATAATGCAGGGCCTTCTTTGAGGTCGCTGCGACTTGAAATCGCACAGATATGAATGGTACTCATTGAAAATCATAGGGTACGACTTGTCATGGGACTTTGCAGTCCCAAGTTGAAGGACAAGTCGCACAAGTGTGAAAGAGGCCCAATAATGCAGACATCACAAAAGTCACATACACAATGGATCATACGGTCTTTGCACTGGTTCAAAAAAAAAAAAAAAAAAAAAAACTGTCAGAAGTAAAAAGTGCCTGTGTTACCTATATCAACTAGATTTTGCCTTTTATTCTCCTACAGCAGAAGAAGAAAGTGAAATTAATTGGCTCCTATGAGCAATAAAGCCGGTTCTTGCTTTGTACATGTAGCTATATGAGGCCTAATATGCATCTCTAAGTGTATGTAGCAAAGGGAAAAGAATATGTTAGCTTACAGCTCAGCAGACAAAGACGCAGCACTCCAGCTAGCACAAAGTATATTACTATGTGGGAGAGAGTGGATTATCATGCAGCGATCACACCCCGTAACAACTTGGGACTCTTCACACATTCAGCCAAAGGCAACACTGCGCTCTCTATCTCACACAAGCTGCGATTTATTTAATTACATTCATTGTTTACACCTCCACTGCCAACTGCACCCACCCCTACACCCGACATGAGCTACGGGGCATTCATCTAATTAATCAGGAGTTGTAACAGCGCCCTTCACCCTCCCCCAGAGAACTATTTTTGAAAGGAAAACTGCAGTCTTGCTTCAGTAGGAAACAGATCCAATATCTGTGCTCTAGATTCTTCAATAAAGTCATTCGCACATTAAAAAGAGCCTGAGGAAGAAGGGGGCATTTATATAAATCACACAGAGCAGGGCAACTTCAGTGCTACGGAGAGCCTATCACATGTGGTGGCATGGCAGACAATGCTCATCACATACACAGCTTGGGTGGTGGGAGACCTGGACCAGCAATTAGGCAATTGTGGCTTTTGTCAGAAGGACTAGTGCCCCTCCGGCCCGGAACTACAAGTCCCATCATGCCTCTGCCTGTTGGAGTCTTGCTTGTAATTGTCAGCCTTGCAATGCCTCATGGGACTTGTAGTTCTGCAACAGCTGGAGGGCCGACAGTTTGACACCTGTGTGTGAAAGACAAGGTGGTGGTGTGGCTCCTGTGGGTTGCTCTAGCACCCCAAGATCTTGTTCACATGGGCTTTAGCTTGTATAAAATCAGTATGTACAGCAAGCTCTGAGCAGCTTTATTGAAGACTTTAACCCCAGAAGGATTTACCCCCTTCCTGACCAGAGTGTTTTTTTGCGATTTGGCACTGTGCCGATTTAACTGACAACTGCGTAGTCGTGCGACGTTGTACTCAAACACAATTGACGTCCTTTTTTTCCCCACAAATAGAGCTTTCTTTTGGTGGTATTTGATTACCTCTGCAATTTTTATTTTTTGCATTATAGACAAAAAAAAGGGACAATTTAAAAAAAACAAAACATTTTTTACTTTTTGCTAGAATACATATCAAAAAAAAATATTATAATAAAATTATATTCATCAGTTTAGGCCAAAATGTATTCTTCTACATATTTTTGGTAAATAAAATCACAATAGGCGTATATTGATCGGTTTGCACAAAAGTTATTGCGTTTACAAACCATGAGAATTGATTTATGGCATTTTTATTATTTTTTTTTACTAGTAATGGCAGCGATCTGCGATTTTTATCAGGACTGCGATATTGTGGTGGATATATGGGACATTTTTTACACTTTTTTGGGACCAATGACCATTTATACAGCGATCAGAGCTAAAAATAGCCACTGATTACTGTATAAATGTCACTGACAGGAAAGGCTTTAAACTCTAGGGGGCGATCAAGGGGTTAACTGTGTTCCCTATGTGTGTTCTAACTGTGTGGGGGCTGGGAGGGACATGACAGATCTAACTGATGTCAAATACAGGGATCAGTAGATCACGGTCATGTCCCCTGTCAGAACAGGAAACCGCCGTGTTTACATCGGTGGTTCCCCGCTATTCTTCTGTATTAGGCAATCGTGGGTCGCCGGTGGACATAGAGTCCATCCGACCCGTGGCCAAACTCAGGAAGCGTCGTGCACCCACCCGCTAGCTGTGCCTGCGCGAATCGTTGTTTATATACAGCGATTTGCACTACGCTGCCACTCTGCAGCAGTAAATGTACGCGAGACGGTCAGGAACCTGTTAAAGTGTTACTAAACCCATGAACACATCAATAGTGCATCCACATCCCCGCAGTACCCACAACATATAAATGTGTTTTTTTCATTAAAATAATACCGCTTTACACCTTTTTTAGATGATCGGTATACAGCGGTCACTTGATAGAAGTCTCTGGCTGAGTGCTGAATGTTCCTGTAGGAGGAGATTTCACTCTATTCTCTCCTTTTTTCCCTCAAGCGGGAGTTAAAGGGGTTGTAAAGCCTCACAATTTTTCACCTTCATGCATTCTACGCATTAAGGTGGAAAACCTTTTCTTTTGCAGCAGCCCCCCAGACCCCCCATTAACTTACCTGAGCCCAATCGTTCCCACGCCGGGGACGAGCCTAGCAGCTCAAGCTGCGGGCTCCAGTCCTCATTGGATAGATTGATAGCAGGGGAGCCATTGGCTCCCACTGCTGTCAATCAAGTACAGTGACGCGGGAGCCAGGTTCGGGGCCGAGTCCTGCTGTCTGTGTCAAGGGATGCAGAAGCAGGACTCGGGAGCGTGCCCACAGGGAAAGCGCTTCCCTGATGGGGCACTTGAGAAGAGGAGGAGGAGCCCAGGAGCACTGCTGGAGGACCCCAGAAGAGGAGGATCTGGGCCACTTTGTGCAAAACAGCTGCATACAGGAAGGCAAGTATGACATGTTTGTTACTTAAAAAAAAAAAAAAAAAAAAAAAAAAAAAAAATTCATTGTAAAAAAAAAAAAAAAAAAAAAAAAAAAAAAAAAAAAATCGAGCCTTTAGCATCACTTTAAATTGGACGTGAACCTCAGACATGAAATATGAACAAAGCATAGGTGTTGCTTATATATGAACTGAGGCCAGTCGCTTCACTGGGTATACATAAGAGTTTGTAACCACTTTAACTGCTCCTTATCTTCCCTGCGCCAACGTGAACCAGTAAGTTAGCCTTGAAGGAGCCCAAAAGTACATGGTTGCTTTAACCACTTGACCACTGGGCACTTAAACCCCCTTCCTAACGAGACCAATTTTCAGCTTTCAGTGCTCTCACATTTTGAATGACAATTACTCAGTCATACTACACTGTACCCATATGAAATTTTCGTCCTTTTTTTCACACAAATAAAGCTTTCTTTTGGTGGTATTTAATCACCACTGGGGTGTTTATTTTTTGAGCAATTAATGGAAAAATACCGAAAATCTTGTAAAAAAAAAATTCTTTATTTCTGTTATAACATTTTGCAAATTAGTAATTTTTCTTCATAAATTTTGGCCAAAATTTATACTGCTATATATCTTTGGTAAAAATAACCCAAATTAGTGTATACTATTTGGTCTTTATGTAAGTTATAGAGTCTACAATCTATGGTGCCAATCACTGAATATTGATCACACCTGATGCACTGACGGTCTATCTCATTTCTTGAGGCCCTAACAAGACAGAAAAGTACAAATACCCCCCAAATGGCCCCTTTTTGGAAAGTAGACAGTCCAACGTATTTAGTAAGAGGCATGGCGAGTTTTTTGAAGTTGTAAATTTTTCCCACAATTCTTTGCAAAATGAAGATTTTTTTTTTTCAGTTTATTTTTCCACAAAATTGACATATTAACAGGTTATTTCTCACACCCAGCATATTCTGCTACTCCTCCTGAGTATGGCGATACCACATGTGTGAGACTTTTACACAGCCTGGCCACATACAGAGGCCTAACATGCAGGGAGCGCCATCAGGCGTTCTAAGGACATAAATTACACATATAATTTCCTGACTACCTCTTGCACTTTTGAAGGTCCTGGAGCGCCAGGGCAATGAAAACGCCCCAAAAATGACCCCATTTTGGAAAGTAAACACCCCAATGTATATTCTATGAGGCATAATGAGTCTTTTGAACGGTTCATTTTTTCCACAAGTTTTTGGAAAATGGAAAGAAAATGAAAACTCATTTTTTTTTTTTACACAAGGTTGTCCATTTATACAATATTTCTAACACACAGCATATACATAGCAAAAATTACACCCTAAAATATATTCTGCTACTCGTCCCGAGTATGGTGATACCACGTGTGACACTTTTACACAGCCTGGCCACATACAGAGGCCCAATATGCAGGGAGCACCATCAGGCGTTCTAAGGACATAAATTACACATATAATTTCCTGACTACCTCTTGCAATTTTGAAGGACCTGGAGCACCAGGGCAATGGAAACGCCCAAAAAATGTCCCCATTTTGGAAAGTAAACACCCCAACGTATATTCTATGAGGCATAATGAGTCTTTTGAACGGTTAATTTTTTCCACAAGTTTTTGGAAAATGTAGAAAGAAAATGAAAATGCATTTTTTTTTTTACACAAGGTTGTCCATTTATACAATATTTTTAACACACAACATGTACCTAGCAAAAATTTCACCCTAAAATGTATTCTACTACTTGTCCCGAGTACGGCGATACCACATGTGTGACACTTTTACACAGCCTGGCCACATACAGAGGCCCAACAAGCAGGGTGCACCATCAGGCGTTCTAGGGGCATACATTTCAAATATAAATTTGACTACCTATTACATTATTGTGAGGCACTGTGGTAGCACTGATGGGCGCTGTAGTGGCACTGATGGGTACTGTAGTGGCATGGATGAGAACTGATGTGGTATGGATGAGCATGAATGAAGGCATAAATGAGCACAAATGGGGGTGAATAAGCCATAGATGGGGATGACTGAGCACGGATGGATGGGTGAGCACGGATGCATTGATGAGCACGCATGCATGGGTGAGTACATATGGATGGCTGAGCACGGATGGATGGCGGAGCACGGATGGATGACGGAGCATAGATGCATGGGTGAACACGGATGAGGCTGGATGGGTGAGCACGGCTGGATTGGTGAGCATGGATGAGGCTGCATGGGTGAGCATGACTGGATTGGTGAGCACGGATGGATGGGAGAGCATAGATGGATGGCGGAGCACGGATGCATGAGTGAGTATGCATGCATGGGTGAGCATGCATGCATGGGTGTGCGCAGATGGATGGCAGAGCACGGATGCATGGCTGAGCACGGATGCATGGCTGAGCACGGATGCAGGCTGAGCACGAATGCATGGCTGAGCACGAATGCATGGCTGAGCATGGATACAAGGGTGAGCACGGATGGATGGCGGAGCACGGATGCATGGGTGAACACGGATGAGGCTGCATGGGTGAGCACGATTGGATTGGTGAGCACGGATGCATGGGGGAGCATGGCTGGATGAGTGAGCACGGATGTATGGGTGACGGATGAGTGAGCACGAATGGGTGAGCACGGATGCATGGGTGACAGATGAGTGAGCACGGATGGGTGAACATGGGTGACGGATGAGTGAGCACGGATGCATGGGTGACGGATGGGTGGGCACGGATGGGTGAGCACGGATGCATGGGTGACGGATGGGTGAGCACAGATGCATGGGTGACAGATGGGTGAGCATGGATGTATGGGTGACGGATGGGTGAACATGGGTGACGGATGGGTGGACACGGATGGGTGAGCATGGGTGGACACGGATGGGTGAGCACGGATGCATGGGTGATGGATGGGTGAGCACGGATGCATGGGTGGGCACGGATGGGTGGGCATGGATGTATGGGTGACGGATGTGGGTGGGCATGGATGTATGGGTGACGGATAAGTGGGCATGGATGAGGGTGCATGGGTGATGAGGGGTCCCTGCCTGGCACATAGCGGTGCTGTGGGCACTTCAGATCCTGCTCACAGCACCGTTGCATCTCCTCTCTCCCCGATCAGTGCGGAGAGGGGAGAGACAAGCCGGCACTTCCGCCGGCTTGTTTACATGTGATGCTCCGTCATTTGACGGAGCGATCACGTGGTAAACGGCCGCTCCAAGTGGCCATTTACCGTGATCCGTGATGCGCTGGGTCTCACGGACCCGGCGGTCACGGATGCTCCCAGGTGCGCGCCCCCAGGAACAATGAGTGCCACTTGCGGCCGTGTAACTACGTTACTCGGTCGGCAAGTGGTTAAAGGGACTAGGAGATTATATACACTCACTGGCCACTTCATTAGGTACACCTGTTCAATTGCTTGGTAACACAAACCAGCCAATCACATGGCAGCAAATCACGTGGTGAAGGCGACTTGCTGAAGTTCAAACCGAGCATCAGAATGGGAAACAAAAGGGGATTTAAGTGAATTTGAACGTGGCATGGTTGTTGGTGCCAGACAGGCTGGTCTGAGTATTTCTAAAACTGCTGATCTACTGGGATTTTCACGTACAACCATCTCTAGGGTTTACAGAGAATGGTCCGAAAAAGAGAAAATATCCAGTATGCGGCAGTTGTGTGGACAAAAATGCCTTGTTGATGTCAGAGGAGAATGGGCAGCCTGGTTTGAGATGATAGAAAGGCAACAGCAACGTGAATAACTGCTCATTACATCCAAGGTATGCAGAATACCATCTCTGCACACACAACACATCAAACCTTGAAGCAGATGGGCTACAGCAGCAGAAGACCACACCGGGTGCCAAACCTGTCAGCTAAGAACAGGAAACTGAGGCTACAATTCGCACAGGCTCACCAAAATTGGACAATAGAAGATTGGAAAAACATTGCCTGGTCTGATGAGTCTCCATTTCAGTTGCGACAATCAGATGGTCAGAATTTGGTGTGAACAACATGAAAGCATGGATCCATCCTGCCTTGTATCAACGGTTCAGGCTGGTGGTGGTGGTGTAATGGTGTGGGGGATATTTTCTTGGCACACTTTGGGCCCCTTAGTACCAAATAAGCATAATTTAAACACCACGGCCTACCTGAGTATTGTTGCTGACCATGTCCATCCCTTTATGACTGCAGTGTACCCATCTTCTGACTGCTCCTTCCAGCAGGATAATGCATCATGTGACAAAGCTCAAAACATCTCATCACTGGTTTCTTGAACATGACAATGAGGTCACTGTACTCCAATGGCCTCCACAGTCACCACATCTCATCCAATAGAGAACCTTTGGGATTTGGTGGAATGGAAGATTCGCATCATGGATGTGCAGCCGCCAAATCTACAGCAACTGTGTGATGCTATCATGTCACTATGGACCAAAATCTCTGAGGAATGATTCCAACACCTTGTCGAATCTATGCCACAAAGAATTAAGACAGTTCTGAAGGCAAAAGGGGGTCCTACCCGGTACTAGCAAGGTAGAAAATTACTCAGAACACCAAACACGATACGTTTTTTTTTTTTTAGCAGAGACCCTAGAGCAGGGATATGCAATTAGCGGACCTCCAGCTGTTGAAGAACTACAAGTCCCATGAGGCATAGCAAGACTGGCAGCCACAAGCATGACACCCAGAGGCAGAGGCATGATGGGACTTGTAGTTTTGCAACAGCTGGAGGTCCACTAATTGCATATCCCTGCCCTAGAGAATAAAATGTCAGTTGTTGCAATATTTTATGACACACTGTATTTGTGCAGCAGTCTTTCAAGCTAATTTTTTTTTAATTAATAAAAAAAAAACGAAACAGTAAAGTTACCACAATTTTTTTGTATAATGTGAAAGAATGTTATGCCGCGAGAATCGTGATCTTTATTCTAAGTAAAAAAATAACTAAAAAATTGTGATTCTCATTTTAGCCAGAATCGTGCAGCTCTAATGTGTGTGTGTGTGTGTGTGTGTGTGTGTGTGTGTGTGTGTGTGTGTGTGTGTGTGTGTGTGTACACACACACACACACACACACACACACACAGTAGCTCACAAAAGTGAGTACACTCCTCACATTTTATTCTATCTTTTCGTGTAGAAATGACACTTTGCTACAATGTAAAGTAGTGAGTGTACAGCTTGTATAACAGTCTAAATTTACTGTCCCATCAAAATAATTAAACACATCCATTAATGTCTAAACCACTGGCAAAAATGAGTACACCCCTAAATGAAAATGTCCAAATTGAGCCCAATTAGCAATTTTCCCTCCCCGGTGTCATGTGACTCGTTAGTGTTACAAGGTCTCGGGTGTGAATGGGGAGCAGGTGTGTTAAATTTGGTGTTATCACTCTCATACTGGTCACTGGAAGTTCAACATGGCACCTCATGGCAAATAACTCTCTGAGGATCTGAAAAAAAGAATTGTTGCTCTACATAAAGATGGCCTAGGGCTAGGCTATAAGATTGCCAAGACCCTGAAACTGAGCTACAGCACGGTGGCCAAGACCATACAGCAGTTTAACAGGACAGGTTCCACTGAGAGAGGCCTCGTCATGGTCGACCAAAGAAGTTGACTGCACGTGTTTAGCGTCATATCCAGAGATTGTCTTTGGGAAATAGACGCATGAGTGCTTCCAGCATTGCTGCAGAGGTTGAAGGGGTGGGGGGGGGTCAGCCTGTCAGTGCTCAGACCATAAGCCGCACACTGCATCAAATTGTTCTGCATGGCTGTCGTCCCACGAGGAAGCCTCCTCTAAAGATGATGCACAAGAAAGCCCGCAAACAGTTTGCTGAAGACAAGCAGACTAAGGACATGGATTACTGGAACCATGTTCTGTGGTCTAATAAGACCAAAATAAACTTATTTGGTTCAGATAGTGTCAAGCGTGTGTGGCAGCAACCAAGTGAGGAGTACAAAGACCAGCGTGTCTTGCCTACAGTCAAGCATGGTGGTGGGAGTGTCAGGGTCTGGGGCTGCATGAAGCAGAGCATGATCCCCTCCCTTCGGAGACTGGGCCACAGGGCAATATTTCAACATAACGACCCAAAACACACCTCCAAGACGACCACTGCCTTGGTAAAGAAGCTGAGGATAAAAGTGATGGACTGTCCAAGCATGTCTCCAGACCTAAACCCTATTGAGCATCTGTGGGACATCCTCAATTGGAAGGTGGAGGAGTGCAAGACCTCCAACATCCACCAGCTCCGTGATGTCGTCATGGAGGAGTGGAAGAGGACTCCAGCGGTAACCTGGGAAGCTCTGGTGAACTCCATGCCCAAGAGGGTTAAGGCAGTGCTGGAATATAATGGTAGCCACACAAAATATTGACACTTTGGGCCCAATTTGGACATTTTCACTTAGGGGTGCACTCACTTTTGTTGCCAGAGGTTTAGAAATGAATGGCTGTGTGTTGAGTTATTTTGAGGGGATAGCAAATTTACACTGTTATACAAGCTGTACACTCACTACTTTACATTATAGCAAAGTGTCATTTCTTCAGTGTTGTCACATGAAAAGATAGAATAAAATATTTACAAAGGTGAGGGGTGTACTCACTTTTGAGAGATACTGTATATTTTATTTGAACCATGTAGCTTTTGTGATTTAATTCACATTCAGCACACGAACCCTGAGAGTCCTTCACAGAGATAAGATGAGAAATAAAATACAATTAATGAATTGCTAAGCATGTATATAAAAACAAGCAAATAATGCTGCACAATTCACATAAAATTGTGAAAATTACAGAAAGATGAACCAACATAAGGTCCTGGCTTCACCTGCCCATATGTTCCCAGTAAAACCTCTGGCTCTCCATCGAAGTCCACATCAGCCGTCACAGAACAAAGGACGGTGTCAAACTGGTCGCTTTCTGGTAGAAGGACCTGTTCTCGGAGTCCATTTTGAAGAATGTTCCTGAGAAGTAGTAAAGGAAATATCAGTACAATTAGGTTGGTGCCGATACCAAGTATTTTCATGAGTCCGTGTACTCGTGAAAATGCTCCGATACCCAAAACCGAAACCTTTGCAGTGCGATTTGAGCCCATGCAAATATAGGAGCAGTGGGGAAAACCACATGCGATTCGGACAGGAATTGCACTGCATTCCTGTTCAAATTGCATGTGATTCTTTGAAGTTCGATTTGAGCCCATTTATTTTGTATGGGCTCAAATTCCACCACAAAGGTTTCGGTACTCAGTATCGGCGAGTACTTGAGCTTACAGTATCTCCCAAAAGTGAGTACGCCCCTCACATTTTTTGTAAATATTTTATTATATCTTTTCATGTGACAACACTGAAGAAATTACACTTTGCTACAATGTAAAGTAGTGAGTGTACAGCTTGTATAACAGTGTAAATTTACTCTCCCCTCAAAATAACTCAACACACAACCATTAATGTCTAAACCGCTGGCAACAAAAGTGAGTACACCCCTAAGTGAAAATGTCCAAATTGAACCTAAAGTGTCAATATTTTGTGTGGCCACCATTATTTTCCAGCACTGCCTTAACCCTCTTGGGCATGGAGTTCACCAGAGCTTCACAGGTTGCCACTGGAGTCCTCTTCCACTCCTCCATGACGACATCACAGAGCTGGTGGATGTTAGAGACCTTGCACTCCTCCACTTTCCGTTTGAGGATGCCCCACAGATGCTCAATAGGGTTTAGGTCTGGAGACATGCATGGCCAGTCCATCACCTTTACCCTCAGCTTCTTTAGCAAGGCAGTGGTCATCTTGGAGCTGTGTTTGGGGTCGTTATGTTGGAATACTGCCCTGCGGCCCAGTTTCCGACGGGGGGGGATTGTGCTTGGCTTCAGTATGTCACAGTACATGTTGGCATTCATGGTTCCCTCAGTGAACTGTAGCTTCCCAGTGCCTGCAGCACTCATGCAGCCTCAGACCATGACACTCCCACCACCATGCTTGACTGTAGGCAAGAAACACTTGTCTTTGTACTCCTCACCTGGTTGCCACCACACACGCTTGACACCATTTGAACCAAATAAGTTTATCTTGGTCTCATCATACCACAGGACATTGTTCCAGTAATCCATGTCCTTAGTCTGCTTGTCTTCAGCAAACTGTTTGCGGGCTTTCTTGGGCATCATCTTTTTCCTTCTGGGACGACAGCAATGCAGTGTGCGTCGTATGGTCTGAGCACTGACAGGCTGACCCCCCCACCCCTTCAACCTCTGCAGCAATGCTGGCAGCACTCATACGTCTATTTCCCAAAGACAATCTCTGGATATTATGCTGAGCACGTGCACTCAACTTCTTTGGTTGACCATGGTGAGGCCTGTTCTGAATGGAACCTGTCCTGTTAAACCACCGTATGGTCTTGGCCACCGTGCTGCAGCTCAGTTTTAGGGTCTTGGCAATCTTCTTATAGCCTCACCTAGGCCATCTTTATGTAGAGCAACAATTCTTTTTTTCAAATCCTCAGAGAGTTCATTGCCATGAGGTGCCATGTTGAACTTCCAGTGACCAGTATGACAGCGTGAGAGTGAGAACACAAAATATAACACACCTGCTCCCCATTCACACCCGAGACCTTGTAACACTAACGAGTCATATAATAGCGGGAAGGGAAAATGGCTAATTGGGCTCAATTTGGACATTTTCATTTAGGGGTGTACTCACTTTTGTTGCCAGTGGTTTAGACATTAATGGCTGTGTGTTGAGTTATTTCAAGGGGACAGTAAATTTACACTGTTATACAAGCTGTACACTCACTACTTTACATTGTAGCAAAGTGTCATTTCTTCAGTGCTGTCACATGAAAAGATATAATAAAATATTTACAAAAATTTGAGGGGTGTACTCACTCTTGTGAGATACTGTAAGTACAAAAAAAAAAGAAAAAAAAGAAAAAGAACCGGTATCAGTGCAACCCTAGGTACAATACAATGAATCAACATGCATGAAATCACTGTGCCTGTTATTCTATCAAACTCCACAGATCCTCGTGGATGCCAACTTACTCAATTGCTGACTCTTACATAGTCGGATATCAATAAGGCAAAGCAGTGTGCAGAGAAGCAACCAATCATCTCTCATAGTTCTGATTGCTTCTCTCTGATGAATGGCAATTCGGATTGGCTGCAGTGCATGACTGCACTTTGTCCTTCCTCACTTTTTAAATGTACAGCCTTATAAATAAATATATAGATGATAATATATGAAATAGCATATGTAATAACATTCATAAAATATTAACATACTTCAGATCTCACAGTTGCTGAAGTATAACAGAGAGCTGTATTATTAGCTATTTGGCCTATTTAGTCTACATGCACAGGGGCTGTTTTTGGGCACGTGAGAGGAACAAGCGCAGCATCCAGCTCCACTGCCAGCAGGCTGAATTACGTGTCAGCCGGATGCTGCACTAAGCAGTACTTGCTTTTACGGCTGTATGGATTCAGGGATTAAGGCCAGATATGTACAATTCCTGCATTCTGGGCATATGTCAGTGAACACATACAGCCCTAAATGGGAGTAAAGCAAGGTACAGCATCCAGCTGACACGTATTCTGACCTGTCACAGATCTGGACAGGCTGCGGACAGCGAGGCTGCACTTGACATCTGTGCCTCCCAGGTGCCCATGCATGCCAGAATTTGATGCAAAGGGGCCAAACTGCCTATATGCATGAAGTTTAAACAGTGAATACATCCAGAATTGAGGTTCAAATGATCACTATAGGAAAATCAATATATCATTAAATGTGTGCAATATAAAATTTGGGAGAAAGGGATCCAAGAACAGACACCTTTCAAAGAATGGACACAGTTGTTTGGAACCACATCTTTAAATAATGTAACACTGAAAAAGCTCACCCTAACCCAACAAACTACTTGGATTTTAACCACTTGACCTCCAGAAACTTTATCCCCCTGCATGACCAGTCCATTTTTTGCGATACGGCACTGCATTACTTTAACTGACAATTGCACGGTTGTGTGATGCTGTACCCAAATAAAATGTTTGTCCTTTTTTCCCCAGAAACAGAGCTTTCTTTTGGTGCTATTTGATCGCCTCTGCGGTTCTTATTTTTTGTGCTATAAACAAAATAAGACCGACAATTTTGAAAAAAAAAACTATTTTTTTACTTTCTGCTATAAAACATATTCCATAAAAAATGTAAAAAAAAAAAAAAAAAAAAAAAAAAAAAAAAAATCAAATTTCTTCATCAATTTAGGCAAATATGTATTCTGCTACATATATTTGGTAAACAAAAACAAAA
>BLSH010224685.1:1265583-1279160 GCA_018402905.1 Glandirana rugosa
TGTCACTCATTCGTGTTGGATCCAATGTAAAAAAAAAAAAAAAAAAAAAAATCAAATTTCTTCATCAATTTAGGCAAATATGTATTCTGCTACATATATTTGGTAAACAAAAACAAAAAAAATCACAATAAGCGTATACTGATTGGTTTGCGCAAAAGTTATAGCATCTACAAATCTATTGGATATATATTTATATTTATTTTAATAGTAATGGTAGTGATCAGCTACTTATAGCGGGACTGCGATATTGCAGTGGACAAATCGGACACAAACTGATACCTTTGACACTTTTTGGAGACCAGTGACACTAATACAGTGATCAGTGCTAAAAAATATGCACCGTCACTGGCTGGGAAGGGGTCAACGTCAGTGGCGATCAAAGGGTTAACTGTGTGCCTAGGTTGTGCTTACTCACTGTGGGGGAGGTGCATTGACTAGGGGAAGGCAAAGATCCATGTTCCCGCTTTGCAGAAACACAGGATCAATGCCTTCCCTTCTGACGGAACGACAATCTGCCTTGTTTACAGATCGTCGTTCTGCCTGTGTAATCAGCAGGTGCTGGCAGACATCGAGTCCGTGGTATCGGATGATGGGCTCCCGCTGTACATAATCACAGTGGGAGCGGGTCGCCGGCGGCAAGCGCGTGTGCCCCAAACCCGGAGTGTTATATCACGTACTATATAAATTATCTGCTCTAGAGAGACGGCCCTGCCACTGTATATCTGCGGTGTACTGTCATTAAGTGGTTAATGGCACCACAACTCAATATAGATAAAAGTGTTACATTTTATTGGTACAAATTTAAAAAGACATAAAATGTTTAAAACGCAATATATGTATCATGACTACATATGCATGTCCTATATGGTACAGACATTACATGACATTATTTACTGAGACCCTGAGAACAGACGATGCAATGATTAAAGCTGCTTATATATAAATACATTGACTGCACATAAAACACAGTGCAGTATAGTTGTACTTTTAGTTTATTGATTTTTATGCCCATTATATGTTTTAATTGGCCGTAAAGATTGTATATATACACATTTGATAAGACACTTGGTACAAAACTTCCTTACAGTCATGTGGTAACATATGCCAGGACCGTTTGACATCTGATCTCTTTGTACCTTGTCACTGCACCATATCGAATTGTAATTGGGCCTTTTGGTATGTCTGAATGGTCTGTTCTTTATTAAACAGAAAAACTTTGAAAACCTCAATTAAAATGATTAGATTAAAAAAAAAAAAATCATGAAGGAAAGAACTGACCTATAAACAGCAGACAGCTCTATAGTACTGGTCACCAGGACGCTATACTCCTCCTTAAAGGTGTGTTCATTGCAAGCATCTATGGATAAAGTGCAGAGTTACACTATATAACAATACAGAAAATAACTATTGGCTGATAAATCTTGTTAGTACCTTCACCATCCCAAGGACACTGCGCTTTTGCTGCACGCTGTGCACAGGGCATCCTGAAGATCAGCAACCCGGAGAGAGGACCATCCTGTTGCAGTGCCCAGCTCTGCAGAATCTCTGCCAACAGAGGGACAGATATCCTATTACATTAAAGCAAGACCTTCAATATTTATATTTCCCCTAACAGTTCCAGTATTACAATGCCAGCTAACTTGTGCAGTGAGTAGTGAAAGTACATTTGATCCAGTGGGATGTTTTTTTTCTATGTATAAAAGCTACAGAACTTTACTGTATCCTAAACCAGCAAAGAGAAAGCGCAACAATGCAACACTGCCACCTACTGGTCCATCTGAGCAAACATGGGGGGGGGCGGGGATTCATTTCTACAGCAGCCATGAGCTTGTTACTGATTTATCAGTCGGCTTCTGATTGTAACGCAAGAGTGCTCTGGGCGCTTAAATTGTATCTGTGCACAATAAAATTTATTTTATGTGTATTTTTTCCTGAAGATAGGAGTTTGATAAACAGTTGCACACACATTTTTTATGCAACACAAAAAAATTGCAGCAAACACCTTTTTTTTTCTCCAGGGTCTCAGCTTTCAGAAAATATATAATGTTCTGGGAAGTCATTTTATAGCAACAAATGCAAATTTATCGTGTGTGAAAAAATAATAAATAAATGGAAGAAATTGCCCTAGAGGGGAACTTGTTAAAGAAAAACCGGAGTAAGATATTGTTTTAAAAAAAGGCTACAACTTTACCATTAATGGGGCATATTTTTTTTTTTTTTTTTTTTAACAGAAGAGGGGCATATTTTTAAAAAGTGGAGAGCACTAGGCACAATACTTGCTGACATTTAATCCTCATGTTGAAGAGGTAATTATGAGACTATATTCCCAAAGATTATTTAGGTCCATTCTTCCAATGAGGGTTAGATCAATCCAGATGGGATTTAATTGGGTTACCTTGGGTGCATGTTTTCCACAAATAGCCTTTCGACAGACCTTGCTGTTTTAATGATTGTGTTAAAAGCAAGTGAATAAAATAAACAGCTATGGGAATTTTATTAAAGATGAATTCCAGATATGGATATTTTTACATTTGTACACTAGCACCTGAGTCCTATCCCAAGCGCCTCCCCCTGCTGCATTCTAAACACAGGAGGTCGGCCACTTGGCACGGGCACCATACAGAGGTCACTTTACATTTTCTCAGTGAATGCAAAGCACTCTCTGATTGGAAGAGGTGGAGAGGCGGGGGGGTGACCTCACACGCAACACCTTGTTCAATCGGAGAGATTTGCATTCATTGAGAAATTGTAAAGCATTCTCATATAGGATAACTTCACCTTTTGGGAAAGAAATAATAAAATGTACATATTTTTGCAGGAAAAAAAGGTTTATTTATTATTTTTGTCCTAAGGAGCATAGAAAGCATTGCATGTATGATCATTGGATCAGGGGTGCAATGGCAGACTGCTGCAGACAAGCACTGCAGCTTCCAGGCCATACCTGCATACAGGCAAGCTGTTTACAAGCTGCAAGGCTTGTGAATGAACTGAGGCCACTTATCAGGGACCTCAAAGTCCATTCAGAACTATAAGCCATCAGCCGCAAAGGCTGACAAGTACTTAGTAGTTCAAGTCATCCACAGGAAACTGAATGAATGATGTGGTCATGTGGGTTGAGCCCCGAATGGTGACGTTATTTTGAAATAGCGGCAGCAGGCACCGGGAGAAGATCCCAGCTTGCTGTCAATGGAGGGCTGCAGCTGCTGGAATATGTTACATGTACCACCCTAAAAGGTGAACTTATCCTTTAATGTCGCCCATGCCCAGCGGCCAACCTCATGTGTTCACAATGTAGCAGGGCAGCTGCACGGGATGGGACCCAGAAGCTCGTGGAGATCACTGTAGTAGCAGAGTCTACTACAGCGATTACCAACTTCTAGAGGGATCCCACAGATATGGTATAGTATATGCATAACACACCAAAAAAATACAGTATCTCACAAAACTGAGTACACCCCTCACATTTTTGAAAATATGTTATTATATCTTTTCATGTGACAACACTGAAGAAATGACACTTTACTACAATGTAAAGTAGTGAGTGTACAGCTTGTATAACAGCGTAAATTTGCTGTCCCCTCAAAATAACTCAACACACAGCCATTAATGTCTAAACCACTGACAACAAAAGAGAGTACATCCCTATGCGAAAATGTCCAAATTGGGCACAATTAGCCATTTTCCCTCTCCGGTATCATGTGTTTGGTTAGTGTTACAAGGTCTCAGGTGTGAATGGGGAGCAGGTGTGCTAAATTTGGTGTTATCACTCTCACTCTCTCATACTGGTCACTGGAAGTTCAACATGGCACCTCATGGCAAAGAACTCTGAGGACCTGAAAAAAAGAATTGTTGCTCTACATAAAGATGGCCTAGGCTATAAGAAGATTGCCAAGACCCTAAACTGATCTGTAGCAAGGTGGCCAAGACCATACAGTGGTATAACAGGACAGGTTCCACTCAGAACAGACCTTGCCATAGTCGACCAAAGAAGTTGAGTGCACGTGCTCAGCGTCATATCCAGAGGCTGCCTTTGGGAAATAGACGTATGAGTGCTGCCAGCATTGCTGCAAAGGCTGAAGGGGTGGAGGTCAGCTTGTCAGTGCTCAGACCATATGCCGCATACTGCCTCAAATTCGTACTCCCAGAAGGAAGCCTCTTCTAAAGATGATGCACAAGAAAGCCCGCAAACAGATTGCTGAAGAGAAACAGACTAAGGACATGGATTACTGGAGCCATGTCCTGTGGTCTGAGGAGACCAAGATAAATGTATTTGGTTCAGATGGTGTCAAGCGTGTGTGGCGGCAATCAGGTGAACAGTACAAAGACAAGTGTGTCTTGCCTACAGTCAAGCATGGTGGTGGGAGTGTCATGGTCTGGGGCTGCATAAGTGCTGCCGGCACTGGGGAGCTACAGTTCATTGAGGGAACCATGAATTCCAACATGTACTGTGACATACTGAAGCAGAGCATGATCCCCTCCCGTCAAAGGCTGGGCCGCAGGGCAGTATTCCAACTTAACAACCCCAAACAAGATGACCACTGCTTTGATAAAGAAGCTGAGGGTAAAGGGGATGGACTGGCCAAGCAGGTCTCCAGACCTAAACCCTATTGAGCATCTGTGGGGCATCCTCAATCAGAAGGTGGGGGAGCGCAAGGTCTCATCTCCGTGATGTCGTCATGGAGGAGTGGAAGAGGACTCCAGTGGCAACCTGTGAAGCTCTAGTGAATTCCATGCCCAAGAGGGTTAAGGCAGTGCTGGAAAATAATGGTGGCCACACAAAATATTGACACTTTGGGCTCAATTTGGACATTTTCACTTAGGGGTGTACTCACTTTTGTTGCCTGCAGTTTAGACATTAATGGCTTTGTGTTGAGTTATTTTGAGGGGACAGCAAATTTACACTGTTATACAAGCTGTACACTCACTACTTTACATTGTAGCAAAGTGTCAATTCTTCAGTGTTGTCACAGGAAAAGATAATAAAATATTTACAAAAATGTGAGGGGGGCACTCACTTTTGTGAGATACTGTATATAGTGAGTGTCCAGAATAATAGAGCTGCTGACACACAAGGCCTCCTGGAGGCGTACCCCCTGAGAACGTGCATACGAAATGTGTTGGGAGATATGTTGACATCACGCCACCGTTTATTTGTAAGTCTGGCCAGCTTGCTGTTTGTTTCTATGAGATATTGTGCTGAAGTGGTTTTATACTTTTAACTCTGGTAATAAAATACTACATTATATAGTACTTTCTGGGCTCCGTGTGAGCTTTTTATTTGCAGCTTGTTGGTGCTCTTAATTGGTATTGCATGCTATGAACAAAAGGAAGCCGGGAAGATTGCCTGCTAAGGAGATCTGATTAAGGTTTCATACTGCATTTGTCTGGCGAGTGCATAATTGGTGGAGGCTCACTTGATTCTCCATGTCACCCGGTGGAATTCTTCGGTTTTACACTGCATCTGTGTGTGTTCTGTCTTAAAGTGGTTGTTGACTCACTATTTGTACTCACTGTCAGCCTCTCCACTTTATTAATGCAGAGCACACTGTATAAATATTTTATAAAAACGAGCATTGTAAATAGCCATTTAGAGCTGTCATCAGGCAGGTCCTGTGACTCACAGCCGCTTTCCAGCTCCGATGGATGGCTTCTGCAGGAGGGGCCGGGATCTCCCCCTGACGTCAGTGGGGGAGATCACATGGCCACTCAGTCTCTTCTGCAGATGCCTTGTCTCGGAGCTGAAAAGGGGCAGCAAGTCACAGGACCGGCCTAAAGACAGATCAAAATAGCTATTTACAACGCTTGTTTTTATAAAATATTTATACAGTGTGCTCTGCATTAATAAAGTGGAGGGGCTGGCAGTGTACATTTAATAATTTTAATATTAGCAGCGGGGGAGGGGGCGGAGACACACACAGAAAGGAGCTGACAGGCTGGGAGGAGGAAATGAGGAAGAGATGAGAACAGGGCTGCTGATGTCACAGACAACGGTGGCCAGGGCTCAGAAGCCCTGCTTTTCTTTGTCTGTGCAGAGAGGGGACTCAGGAAGTGTCAGGTTCAGGGTTTTTTTTTTTTTTTTTTACAGTTTAGAGGGGGGCAGATTACACAGCACAAGCACTCTGCTGTTTAATCTGCTCTAAGGGACCAGGATCTTTATTTGTTTTTTTTTGGGTTAACAAACACTTTAACTCTGGTGAGTGCAGCCCAAGCATTCATTGGAGCATCTACACACGGTGGACACTATTTCACTTCAGATCTTTTGTCACTACATTATTATTGGGCTTTAAGCGCTGCACTTATATTGATTATGGTATATGCATACTTACATTGTTCTAGGCTGGACCATGTAACTATGTAAAAATATCCATACTTGGAATTCTTCTTTAACCACTTTGTATCCAGGCCAATTCTGACAAAAATCTACTATTTATTGCTAGAAAATTACTTAGAACCCCAAACATTATATACGTAATTTTCTAGCAATAAAAATTTGATTTTTACATGTAGGAGTGAAGTGTCAGAATTGGCCTGGATACAAAGTGGTTAAAAGAAGAATTCCAGGTATGGACATTTTTACATAGTTACATGGTCCATGTAGGGTTTTTTCTAGCTCTATAGAGACTCTATAGAATAAGACTCTATAGAATAAAAATGATAGGTGTTGCAATTTTTTGGGGAAAAAATACACTTTAATGAATTAAAAAAAAAAAAAAAAAAAACACAATACTTAGTCCTTTTTTTTTTGTACAATGTGAAAGATGATGTTACGCCGAGTAAATAGATACCTAACAAGTAAGTAAAAAGCTTTAAAGCTGAGTCTGCCCGTGGAATGGCAGCAAACTATGGTGTTTAAAATTCGATACAGGCGACGTTTTAAACGTCTTTACGCGTTACCAGTTTAGAGTTGCACAGGAGATCTGGTGCTGGAATTATTGCTCTCACTCTGATGTTCACGACAATACCGCACATGTGTGTGCAGGAGTGCTGTATGCATTCGCATTTGCGTGTAAGCACGGGAAGGTGGTCGATGGTACTTAACTACTTCAACCCGAGGACGTTCTATGGGCGGGAAGTAATTAAAAAGTGTTTGTAAAGCCACTGGTTTATGAACGCACGATCCCGTGTTTAATAATGTTCTATGCCCCAGTGTATGTTTTATACAAAAATGTGAAGATTTGTACCTTATTTCACAGCGCCTCTTGGCGCTCACATGACTGCTCACCTCTCCTGGGCTGACAAGTAAAGCGGGAGGGGCCGAGAACTCCCACTGACGTCAGCCAGGGAAGAGGGGAGGAGAGAGCCAAGCAGTCGCATGAGCGCCGGGAGGCACTGTGAAATAAGGTACCAATCGTCATATTTTTTTTATAAAACACATATACTGGGGCATAGAACGTTATTAAACACAGGGGATTGTACGAAAATATTACAATCATGATAGCAGCAGGAGTGGGGAGGATCAGGGAGCGGACAGAGCTGACCGAGCAGAGAAGAGAGCTGCAGATGACGGAGGCACAAACTGACCATGGTGTCAGGGCTCAGCAGCCGTGATAAACCGTGGTCAGTTTACAGGGGGCAGGGCAGGATCAGCCAGGTAGTTCAGGTGTTACAGGGGCCAAATTACACAGCACAAGCACTGTGATGCATAACGTGCTTTAAGGGAACAGGATTTTTTTTTTTTTTTTAGGGTAACAAACGCTTTAAACCTTTTCAATAAAATAGTGTTTGCCAACAACAGTAAAATAAAAACAACAGACTATTTTTTTTTTTTTTTTTTTACAGAGAAGGTTTGAGTTCTTCTTACCTCGCTTTCCTTGATCAACATGTGAGACACAAAAATATCCACTTTGACATCCGTATGCCGTAATGCGTCTTTGGGTGTCTGGGATGTTATGAACATTCAACCACGTAACACTGCCCAATGACAAACGCTGTGGTTAGCTTAAGGCAGGAATAAAGCAAAGCAGTATCCCCACAATTAAAAAAATCATTACTCTGAGCAAAAAAATAAATACATAGTTACAATACACATAAGTATACAATAAGATTTCTTTAAATATGTATAGGTTCTGTGATTTACAAAGTCTGGCAACGCTTCAAAGCCAGGTAGGTGACAGTTTTAAAGATGAACTCCACTTTGAATTCCTAGATCCTTCTCCCCTAGCCGAATAAAAACAATGTACACTTTTTTAAATGAATGTCTTACTTTTTGTTTAATTCTTGATTTATGTGCTGTGATGCCATTGGCTCCATCAGAAAAATGCACTGCTCACAGGTACTAGGGGAAACATTCAAGCGGGTCTCGCACATCACGATGCAAGAGGGAAATAGGAACTACATTTCTTGTGATTCAATGGGAATGCACAACAAGGTTGGCATGTATGTGGACAGAACTCAGTGCTACAGCACAGCAGAGCTGCCAATCAATGGTAACGGGCAGGTTGCAACCAGGTGCTGTGAAGATTGTACACACCCACGGATGGAAGCTTGATGTAATCAGCTCATGCTTCTCCTTTTGTAAGTTGCAATAAAGAGGAAATGCAACCAGGAACCATCTCTCCATAGAGGAAAACAGCGACATCTGGTTGCACAACCCGGAAGACTCAATAAATAGGAGAGATAAGGGACCTGTTTGGGGGAAAAGCAATATTGGAAAACTGAACTGTAAAAAAGAATCAGATAGTGTATTTGCACAAGAAATGTCCTGAAAAATTTTGTTAGTTTAAATAAAAAAAGTATCACGGACAGTACTCAATTTTCTCTGGCACAAAAATTCAAGTACCTTGCTAATAATATTCTATTCCTGTTAGCTGGAGTTCAGCTTTAAAGGATATAAGCACAAACAACAATAACGCTCAGTGCTCTCAGTAACCACTATTGAGGTAAAACTACTGAGAGTACTAGGACCTGAGGCTAGACATCAACCAGGCCAACTTGCACTCAGTTTATTTAAAATTGTCCATAAAGCGATATAATTGAAAATAAAAATTGCAAAAGATACCAAGCCATGGACCCTGGACATTGATGGAGTAGGGTCATCCAGTGCCGCTGCGGGGGCTACTAGAGGGGCGCCAGATCAATAGCTCTTGTGAGATGGATTAGGATGAGCAAGCTGCTCGGAATGCCAGGCAGGGCGCACCCAGATGACTTAACGGAAGGTTGACAGGCGGAACCAGGAAGACCAAGTGGAAGCCTCAGAGTACCAGCGTGGATGAAGTGAAACGCGTTTAGGGCATGGCCTGGCAGGGGTCCAGGCTGAGACTGCCATTCACTATCACACAGCAGGCTCTGACTTGATGTGCTACTTCCGGGACACCTATCACTCTCTACCATGTTAAATGTTGCACCCATATTTAGGGTGTAACATTGTAACATGCTCATATCCTCTCACCTCCCGCAGCAAAGTCCTCCCCGCTCTGTCACAGTGGGCAGGAGAACCTCCCCGTTACACGAGCTTTAACAATTTGCAAACAGCGCAGTGTGGGTCTCCGCCCGCATGGCCGAATCATTAATTCACAGTACAAGTACTGTGAATGAATAGACGACAAGTACCAACATCCATTGCGGGTGATGGCTTGTAGTTCTCAATAAATTGCAAGGACTTTGGTGAGTGCCTTTGTAGTTCATTGATTCTTCCTGCCATTCAGTAACTGCATGCCTGTATCAGAGGTTCGAGTAGAAAAAGTACTGAGGGGGTGCAGGGTGCACTTGCAATCTGCTGATCGCCAGTGCAATGCTTTTCAGTAAAAAAAGAATAACATTTTTTTTACCCAGTAAAAAGATGTGCATTTATTTTTTTGTTTTTACAAAAGGTGAACTTAGCCTTTCATTTTGCAACTGCCCTGATCACTGATGTGGTTCAACAAGGCATTAGCTTTATCACACTACTGAATTAGTCCGCTACAGACGGTGCAATTTTCTTACCTGCAAAAAAGAAAAGGAAAAAAAAAAAGATTGCTACAGTTTGGATGGGGGAATCCCTCCCGCGGAGCTATTGTGTTCTCCCAGCGGGGTGCAGGGGGAGCCGTCCCTGCCGGGAGAACATAGGGACAGTAATTATTGCACGGAAAATCCAACAGGCTGGTTGTACCCAAGTTCAATCGATCAACTTGAGTACAATCAGCCTGCCCATACATGGTTTGAATCTTGACCAGTCCCTGCTGAACTGGCCGAGGTTTCAACAGTCTATGGCCTGCTTTACTGACCATAGAGCAGTCAGGTGACAGCTGAAGATGAATTAGCCAAGAAATGGAGTCATTTTCCTGGATGTGCAATGTGGCAGGAGGCAAGCTAAACAGAATTACAAATCCTTTTTTGCACAGCAGTACTATCTTTAAATGACTGGCAATACATGGTACACATACATAAAATAAGTGGTCTATATCCATAAAAAGAAAGCCCATGGCCAGAAGAAAGTTGGCCAATTTGCTACTTCTGTTGGAGTTCTTCTTTACGTAAAGCAAAGAGGCCCATAAGCACAAGTGTGACTACACCCTGATGACGCTTGATGTCTTGTGATAGCAGATGGTACATGTATCAGAAGAATTACATCTTACTTGCTGGGGAGATCTCTCAGCTCTGGAAAAATGTTTTCAACTGGTTGTTCTTCAAACTGGTGTAGGCTTTCATTCTATTTTGAAATCAAAAGATTACAAGATATAATTAGAACAAAGGAGATTCATATTACCAACATACAAAGCCTTCTACAGCTTTGCCCCAAACTACATCACCAACCTCATCTCACATCATCATCCAAACCATGCCCTCCGCTCCTCCCAAGACCTCCTCCCATGCTCGTCTCCAGGACTTCTCCAGAGCCTCTCCCATCCTCTGGAACTCCATACACGAATCCACCCAGCTATCTCCTATTCAGTCTGTCTTTAGATGATCCCTGAAATCTCATCTCTACAGGGAAGCCTATCCCACCTCTACCTGGCAACTAAGCTTTTACTTTCTCCATTAACTCATCCCCCACAGTTCTTACCTTTTGTACCACTTGCCCATACATTTTAGATTGCAAGCTCTCACTCACAAGCAGGGCCTTTCTAACCCTCTGGTCTTTAATTGTTTTGTAAACTGGATATGGGAATGAAGTTCCGATACCTGAATGTATTTGCAGACAGCTTTAAAGCTGGGGACATGTGGGTAGAAATTAAAGCGGAGGTCCGCCTGGAAGAGAAAAATTAAAAAGTCAGCAGCTACACATACTGTAGCTGCTGACCTTTAATAATAGGACACTTATCTGTCCTGGAATCCAGCGATGTCGGCACCTGCCGACGATCTTCGGATCGGGTGCAGCCGCGTACATTGCGGGTAAGGGAACCCGGACGTGTAGCATTACAGCTTTACGCCGGGAACCTTACTGCACATTCGCAAGGCTCCGCTGCACTCTGCTATTGGCCAGGCGGCCAGTAGCAGAGCGAGGAGGGAGCCGGGCTGCTGACGTCAGCCACCACGGCTGTCTAAAGACAGGTGTCCTCTTCCCCATCCCCCCCCCCCCCCAAAAGGTGCCAAATGTGATATCTGAGGAGGGAGGAATCCAACCAGCGGAAGTTCCACTTTTGGGTGGAACTCCGCTTTAAGCAGGTTCAGCAGCTACCAGCCAAATTTCGATCCATCGATAGCAGTTCCTGCTTGACAGAAGTCAAACGATCGACTTTTGTTGATTGGACATTTTTCATTCAATCAGCGGCTGCAGCACTGATCAGTGTACACTGACAGTGGAGGAGTCCCATTGTCAGAATACAATAGCACAGCGGGAAGGATTCCTCCATCCACCTCGCTTGTGTGGAAGGGGGAATCAGTTTGTTTGTTTTTTTTAGCCCCCTGCTGTTTTTTTTTTGTACATTACTGCAGTGAGCTGTGGTTAGGCTGCCACTTCTATCTCTGGGCCTAAGATGCTAAAAGCAAAAGTATTATTTTAATGTATACCTGTTTGTATGTGACAGATCAGCTGCAAATTGTCTTACCTCTTTGTAGAGATGGATGTACTGATCATTGCCTCCCAGTAAAAACACCGTCTCCTGCTGATCTCCATCCTGAACCCTGTCAAAATTATAGAACGGATTTTAAAAGGTACTTGTATATAACTAGATGTGAGCTGCCATTGCCAGTATGGTGCAGTACACCTAATCCACACATCCTGCCGCTAACACCTTCAAAATTTCAGTTATGGCATCTTTTATATCTCTATTCTGGCAGAATACTAATAGTAGGAATAATAATATAAACATTCAATAAACCGTAGACTACACTGGGCATTAATTATACCAAGCGAAAGTGGAACAGTTTTCTATAACAACCAATGAAGTTTAAGGCCCCTTTCACACACGGGCGCTCCGATCAGGTCCACCTGTCAGTTTTTCAGGCGGACCTGATCGGACGCTCCATTCACTTCTATGGGGTGGCAGATTTCAGCAGTGATATGTCCGCTGACATCTGCCAATATCCGATCTTGTCCGTGAAATCCAGACGGATGGAAAACCTATTTTCCATCCCTCAGGAGGATCGGATGAAAATGGCCACGCAGTCCATTTTCATCTGATCTCCCCATAGAGGAGAGCGGGTCTCTGACATATCCGTCCCTGCATATTGAGAGAAGATGGACCTTTCATCCGTCTGCTCAACGGGGATCAATGGATTGATCCCCAGCTGAGCAACACGGAGTCCGCCGGGCGGACCGCCTGCGTGAAAGAACCCCAAGTGAAGCTATATGCAAAATCAAAAACAGCATTCATAATGCACCACGTCCCACGTGTCCTAGAACGACAGGTTTGCTTGTGTGCCGGCCGACACATCAAACTTATGGCACATTTGATCAGCGGATGCTGTAAGTGTAATATTTTAGGTTTTAATAAACTGTTAGATGCTTTTTTACACTACGTGGAGAATTTTTTTTTTGGAGACCTTCAAGCATCTGATACAGTGATAAGGAGGGATCCAGTGCAGGAAGGTTATCAGATCCGGAGAAAGGCCCTGGCTGGGCTTTAAGCCATAACTGCAGACAACCCCTTGTAATGAGGGATCCATGGGAGCTGGTAAGCAAGTTTTTCAGTTGTTGGTGGAGGCACTGATACACAAGATCACTAATAGGTGGTGGAAGGTGAAGTTCGACACCAGGAGTTTACAGGACATTTCATCACATCACTTGTGGACTGTTTTGCAAGTTTAGTCCGAACAGTTATTGCAATTTGTTTGATATAGTGCAATCAGTGGCGGCTGGTGAAGTTTTTGGATGGGGGGGCGCCAGGCCCCGCCCTTCCCTTTGACCCCTCCTACTTTTAATAAGCCCCGCCCCTTATAGAATCCACCCACTCCGTCCCCTGTATTCCACATATTGTGTCAGGGGTATACAGCTCAGCATCACAGGACACAGTATACAGCTCAGCATCACAGGACACAGTATACAGCTCAGCATCACAGGACACAGTATACAGTGAAACAGGTGGGGGCAGTTTGCAGCCAGTGACACAGGTGGGGGCAATTATGCAGCCAGTGACACAGGTGGGGGCTGTTTGCAGCCAGTGAGATAGGTGGGGGCAGTTTGCAGCCAGTGACACAGGTGGGGGCAGTTTGCAGCC
>BLSH010224685.1:1285914-1304164 GCA_018402905.1 Glandirana rugosa
TCCCGGCCCCAGCGTATGTGAATCCCGGCCCCAGCGTATGTGAATCCCAAGTGTATGCGACCCCGGCCCTAAGTGTATGCGACCCCGGCCCTAAGTGTATGCAACCCCAGCCCTAAGTGTATGCGACCCCGGCCCTAAGTGTATGCGACCCCGGCCCCAAGTGTATGCGACCCCGGCCCTAAGTGTATGCGACCCCGGCCCTAAGTGTATGCAACCCCAGCCCTAAGTGTATGCGACCCCGGCCCTAAGTGTATGCGACCCCGGCCCTAAGTGTATGCGACCCCGGCCCTAAGTGTATGCGACCCCGGCCCTAAGTGTATGCGACCCCGGCCCTGAGCGTACGTGACCCCGGCCCTGAGCGTACGTGACCCCAGCCCTGAGCGTACGTGACCCCAGCCCTGAGCGTACGTGACCCCGGCCCTAACTGTATGTGACCCCGGGCCTAAGTGTATGTGACCCCAGCCCTGAGCGTACGTGACCCCGGCCCTGAGCGTACGTGACCCCGGCCCTGAGCGTACGTGACCCCGGCCCTGAGCGTACGTGACCCCGGCCCTGAGCGTACGTGACCCCGGCCCTGAGCGTACATGACCCCGGCCCTGAGCGTACGTGACCCCGGCCCTGAGCGTACGTGACCCCGGCACATGGTCTTCTCTGATTAGGTACCTACTGGTCTGATAAATATATCACTGGTAGGGCTTTGTTATATCTGTTCAATAAGCGCAAATAAATATTTGTTGATCCTGCCAGAAATCTTGACAGCTGATCACTTTCGTGCCGACTCTTATCAGCTACATTATTCTTAGCTATGAGGACTACAGAACACCTCCCTGCTATGTCATGTGAATAAGGAGAAGGGGAGAAGGTATTTGTAGTCCACATCAAAAGAGCAGTTTAAGGTGACAACCCTGCTTCTCCATAGATACAGCATAGTGAACGAGTGCTGTCATTCTAGGACAGGAAGTGTGTTATTGGCAGGATCAACAGGGAAAATAAAAGGAAAGAAAAAAAACTGAAAATGGAAAACGATTGCAGCCAGCATATCTCAGTATGCTGCAATCTATGATATTCTTCTTCCTGGGTTTAAATACACACAAGGCCTATTCACACAAGCCAGGGCTGCTGCGGTGTGCTATTTGCGTGTGTTATGTGCTTTTGTCTTCAACAGGCGCTGTGCATGAAGTGGCCCACTTATTTGAATTGGCTGCTCAACACAAGTTAAATAAAGAAAAAAAAAAAAAACTGTGTAAATGCAGCACTTGAATGTTAGTACATTGCTGCACACTGCTCCTCCACCTGGCGCAGAAGAGAACCGCACTTCCCCAGCTGGCGCAGAACTGAATTGCGCCTCCCTCGCCTGGCGCAGAGGTGGACCGCGCCTTCCCCCCGCCTGGCGCAGAGGTGAGCCGCTCCTTTCCCCGCCTGGTGCAGAGGTGAGCCGCTCCTTTCCCCGCCTGGTGCAGAGGTGAGACGTGCCTTTCCCCACCTGGTGCAGAGGTGAGCCGCGCCTCCCCCTGCCTGGCGCAGAGGTGAACCGCGTATCCCCGCGCCTGGCGCAGAGGTGGATCGTGCCTTCCCCCACCTGGTGCAGAGATGAAGCGCGCCATCCCCCGCCTGGCGCAGAGGTGGGCCGCGCCTTCCCCCGCCTGGCGCAGAGGTGGGCCGCGCCTTCCACCGCCTGGCGCAGAGGTGAGCCGCTCCTTTCCCCGCCTGGTGCAGAGGTGGACCGCGCCTTCCCCCCGCCTGGCGCAGAGGTGAGCCGCTCCTTTCCCCGCCTGGTGCAGAGGTGAGCCGCTCCTTTCCCCGCCTGGTGCAGAGGTGAGACGTGCCTTTCCCCACCTGGTGCAGAGGTGAGCCGCGCCTCCCCCTGCCTGGCGCAGAGGTGAACCGCGTATCCCCGCGCCTGGCGCAGAGGTGGATCGTGCCTTCCCCCACCTGGTGCAGAGATGAAGCGCGCCATCCCCCGCCTGGCGCAGAGGTGGGCCGCGCCTTCCCCCGCCTGGCGCAGAGGTGGGCCGCGCCTTCCACCGCCTGGCGCAGAGGTGAGCCGCTCCTTTCCCCGCCTGGTGCAGAGGTGGACCGCGCCTTCCCCCCGCCTGGCGCAGAGGTGAGCCGCTCCTTTCCCCGCCTGGTGCAGAGGTGAGCCGCTCCTTTCCCCGCCTGGTGCAGAGGTGAGACGTGCCTTTCCCCACCTGGTGCAGAGGTGAGCCGCGCCTCCCCCTGCCTGGCGCAGAGGTGAACCGCGTATCCCCGCGCCTGGCGCAGAGGTGGATCGTGCCTTCCCCCACCTGGTGCAGAGATGAAGCGCGCCATCCCCCGCCTGGCGCAGAGGTGGGCCGCGCCTTCCCCCGCCTGGCGCAGAGGTGGGCCGCGCCTTCCACCGCCTGGCGCAGAGGTGGGCCGCGCCTTCCACCGCCTGGCGCAGAGGTGGGCCGCACCTTCCACCGCCTGGCGCAGAGGTGGGCCGCGCCTGCCCCCGCCTGGCGCAGAGATGGACCGTGCCTTCCCCTGCCTGGCGCAGAGATGGACCGTGCCTTCCCCCGCCTGGCGCAGAGATGGACCGTGCCTTCCCCCGCCTGGCGCAGAGATGGACCGTGCCTTCCCCTGCTTGGCGCAGAGGTGAGCCGCGCCTTCTTCCCTGCCTGGCGCAGAGGTGAACTGCCCCACCCCACCTGGTATATAGGTGAACTGCACTGCCCCACCCCACCTGGTATATAGGTGAACTGCACTGCCCCACCCCACCTGGTATATAGGTGAACTGCACTGCCCCACCCCACCTGGTATATAGGTGAACTGCACCACCCCACCTGGTATATAGGTGAACTGCACCACCCCACCTGGTATATAGCTGAACTGCACCACCCCACCTGGTATATAGGTGAACTGCACATCCCTGGCCCCGGCTCGCAGTCTCTCCCGGAGGTCCTGGTACTTGAAGTTGGTGACTTTTCCCTTCAGGGTGGCGGCCAGCAGTTCATGCCCGCCAGGCCCGGGGCACGGCAGCACCGACAGACCGTACACATTGCTCTGAGACGGGAAGCGGCTGAACGTATCTTCTGTGAGCGGACAGCAAGCGGCAGACATGGCCGGAGGTGACATCGCCGGTAAACACAGCTGCCAGCTACAAAGATGGCCGATCGGGGCTGTAATGAGACGCTTGAGGTTATTCTCCGCCTACTGCGCATGCGCCGATGTCCAATCTGTGAAGTGAATCTTTTTAGACTGGGAAGGAGTTGAGCGGTGCACAGCCCCCCTGCCGGACAATGTCACTGCATAACCAGCCAGCACTTCTGCCCTTATTCTCCCAAAATAACTGCTTGCCCTCCAGAAGATTTACCCCCCTTCCTGACCAGGCCTTTTTTGCTGTACAGCACTGCGATACTTTGACTGACAATTGGGCGGTCATACAACGCTGTACATTAATTACATTTATGATCCCTCCCCTCCACAAATAGCGCTTTCTTTTGATGAGAAGCGTTTTGATGGTATTTGATCACCTCTGCGTTTTTGTTTTTTTTCTGCGCTATAAACAAAAAAAGACCGGCAATTTTGAAAAACAATATTTATTTACTTTCTGCTATAAAACATATCCAATAAAAAATGTTTAAAAAATGGAATTGCTTCATAAATTTAGCCCAATAAGTATTCTAATAAGGAATGTATAGCGGGCACTCGCGCCAGGAAAACGGAATTTCGTGGACTGCTGCTGTATAGAGGGTTCCTAGTACTGGGGACAAAAAATATAACGGTGGAAACAGCGCTGCCCCACTCTGGATAATAGATATTCATTTCCACCAAACCAATTACTATATTGGACCCAATGGGTTAAATTACCATATAAATAATAAATGACTGGACAGCATGTAAAGTGCTTGGTGCTCTAACTTATTACATTACTATTGATGTCAATATGTGTTCTGCTACATATTTTTGTTAAAATAAAATCCCAATAAATGTATATTGATTGGTTTGCGCAAAAGTTATAGCATCTACACAATATGGGATATATATACTGGATTTTTAATTTTTTTTTTTATACTAGTAACGGCGGTGATCAGCGACTAATAGCAGGACTGCGATATTGCGGTGGACAATCTGACACTAACTGAAACTTCGTGGGGACCAGTGACACTAATACAGTGTTCAGTGCTAAAAATATGCACTGTTACTGTACTAATGACACTGGCTGGGTAAGGGTTAAACATCTAGAGATCAAAGGGTTAAGTGTGCGCCTTGCCAGTTGTTAACAAAATTAACTTCAAGTGCAATAATTCACATTATAATAGTAGCTCAATCATATAAAATTAAGTGTAACAATCTAAAAAATAAAAATTCCATAGTGCTATAATGGTGTGAACCTTCCAACTAAAAAGTTGTTGCACTTGAAGTTAATTTGTGTTGCAATTATCTGTATAGGGATTTCCCCCATCCCTGTTAAAGTGGTTGTCAAGTCATGACAACCACTTTAAACTACAGGTAAGCCTATATTCAGGCTTACCTGTAGATCCCGGGAATATCTCCTAAACTTGCACCGTTTAGGAGATATTCCCTGTATTTGCATGTGCCGACATCATTGGCACATGCGCAGTGAAGAAAAGGCCCGACTGGGCCGTCTCTTTACGAAGTGTGCCGTAAATGATGGCTCCTGTGCGCATACACAGGAGTGACATCAGCGCGGCTCCTGCCAATCACAGTGATGGAGTCCGCGCTTTGATTGGTTGGAGCCGGGGATCCCGGAAGACAACGGAAACAGCATGTCGCTGGTCACAGCAGGGCTCGGGGACCACTGCTACAGCGTCGATCTAAGGTAAGCATTTCAGAATGAGAATGAGCTAGTATGCGATGCATTCTAGCTCATTATGCCCTTCTCTTGCAGGTTTTTTTTTTTTTTTAACTGACTTGACAACCACTTTAAGTTTTTTTAAAAATGTATGTCTTATTCTCCTTTTGATGTGTATTACAGTGCCTTGCGAAAGTATTCGGATGTTTAAAGCTTGGGAAATCTTTTTGTATCCAAATCCGGCTTTAAACTTCTCCACAACAGTATCTCGGACCTGCCTGGTGTGTTCCTTGTTCTTCATGATGCTCTCTGGTCTTTAAACGGACCTCTGAGACTATCACAGTGCAGGTGCATTTATACAGAGACTTGATTACACACAGGTGGATTCTATTTATCATCATTAGTCATTGAGGTCAACATTGGATCATTCAGAGATCCTCACTGAACTTCAGGAGACAGTTTGCTGCACTGAAAGTAAAGGGGCTGAATAATTTTGCATGCCCAATTTTTCAGTTTTTTATTTGTATAAGTGAAATCACATATCGCTGGAATTATTGCACTTGAAGTTGATCTGTATGGCAAATATCTATAGAATGGGAAACCCATTCTATAGATATTTGCCATACAGATTAACTTCAAGTGCAATAATTCCAGAGATATGTGATTTCACAATCCCTGCTAAGTTTCATTTTTTATATCTTTTTTTCAGTGTGATGTGTATTATATGTGACGTTACATATCACAGAGACCGGTACTGTGGTAATATTGAAGTTTATTGAGATTTCCATACTATAGAGCAGTGATAACGAACCTTGACACCATAGATGTTTTGGAACTACATTTCCCATGATGCTCAACTACACTGCAGAGTGCATGAGCATCATGGGAAATGTAGTTCCAAAACATCTGGGGTGCCAAAGTTCGCCATCAGTGCTATAGAAGGTTCCACCATTATTGTTAAGTTATTGATCAGTAAGTTAGCCCTGCACTTTTTTTTGTGGTGTGGGAACAAATAACAGTGCTTAGCAGCAAGAGTTTTACTGACACTTTATTATTTTACCTCCAGTAGTTTATTGTAAATTGTAGTGTGGTGATTACCTATTATACTAAAGATCAGCATGTGGCATTAATAAACATCAACAAATTTCAGTTGTGCCCCACCAGGCCGGCCCCTCATGGACAATGTGCCTGGCTGCTGAGTTCATCTCCCCATCCCTGCACTCATTGCACTGATTGGCAGCACTGACTGGCACCACTGAGGGGCATTGATAGGCAGCACTGATGGGCACTGATTGACAGTACTGATTGGCAGTAATAGGCAGCACTGATAGGTGCCACTGATTGACAGCACTGATGGCTACTGACTGGCAGCACTGATGGCCACTGATAGGTGGCACTGGTTGGCGACTGATTGGAAGCACTGATTGACACTAATAGAAAGCACTGATAGGCAGCACTGATGGGTGGCACTGATAGGCTGCACTAATAGACAGCATTTAGTGCCACTGATTGGCAGCACTGATGGGCACTAATTGGCAGCACTGATAAATAGATGAAAAGCCCCCTATAAGTCATCAGTTTAGTGTTACGAAGGAGGTCTGGAGCTAGAATTATTGCTCTCATTCTGGCGTGTACGGTGAAATTTAATGTGTGTCGCAATCAACATTTTTAGGCGTAGGCACCCCAACGCGTGTGTTTACGTTTGTATGTGCATATATATGGAGATGGGGGGCCTCCATTTTTTTGCCGGGGGGGGTTATGTGCTTGGGTGTAACTCACATTTTTTACAATTATAAAAAAAATATTTTTACCCAACTTTTTTTTTCTTCAAAAAGTCCTCTATGTGATTTTTGTTTTTTGGTGACCGGTTCTCCTAAATAAGATATCCAAGGTCTAGGACCCCCAATGCCTCCCCTGTGCTGCACTGAATGCAATTCAATGCACATCGTATTGCATTAATTCCCAATGGGGACCCGGAAATTACGTTACTTCCAGGTCAACAAGAAGGGAAGGAGAGCGGCCTCCCTCCCTTCCACCCGGCGGCAACTGCTATGCTGGCCCCGGGACCGCAGATGGGCGAGCAGAGCCTGGAATACATAGCGGGGGCGGGGAACGTGTGACAAAGGAGGTCTGTTGCTAGAATTATTGCTTTCATTCTGGCATGTATTGCAATCAACATTTTCAGGCATCCCGATGCGTGCGTTTACATTCGTATATGCGCGGGGGGCTCAATTGTTATTTTTATTTTGGGGGGGTGTATATGCTTGGGTGTAACTTTAACCACTTCCCACAAAATCACGCACATGTACGCCATTTTGCTGAAGTGGATGTAGCGGGATGAGATTCAGCTGCCGGCATCACCCCAATACCATTTTTTAGAGCCGATGGTCAGCTTTCTTGTGACAATAACCGATGCGGCTAAGCAGCTGCTCTGTAGTTTTTACAAGCAGTTGGAGGGGACATACCCCCTCCCGCCGTTCCGCCCAGGAGACCCGAGCCACCAGCTGGCACATCTGCCGGCCGGCCGGAGTCCCGAACAAATCTAGAATTGACTTTGATCGGGTCTCCGATGTAGTAACCCGGAAGCGACGTCACTTGCGGTTTACTCTGCCGCCAACGGCGGCAGATTTAAAAAATCCAAAGTATTTAAAGAAAAACGCCAATCTTGGTGTTTTGAATACTTTGAAGTGCAGAGGAGGGGTTTGGGGTCTTATAGACCCCAGATCTCTCCATAAAGAGTACCTGTCACATGCCTATTGCTGTCACAAGTATGTTTACATTCCTTGCAACAGCAATAAAAGTGATCAGGATTTTTTTTTTCTAAAGGGACGGTGTAAAAATAAATAAAAAACTTTTAAGCGCTCCATCCCGTGCTCGTGCGCCAAAGAAAATACATATGCAAGTCACGCCCGCAAATGTAAACAGTGTTTAAATCACACATGTGAGGTATCGCAACGATCGCCAGAGTGAGAGCAATAATTCTAGCACTAGACCTCCTCTGTATCTCTAAACTGGGAACCATTAAAAATGTTTAAAGCGTCGCCAATGGTGATTTTTAAGTACCGAAGTTGGTCACCAAGTGTGCGCAATTTTAAAGCGTGACATGCTAGGTATCTATTTACTCGGCGTAACATCATCTTTCACATTACACAAAAAAATTTACTTTACTGTTTAGTTCTTTTTTAAATAATCTAAGTGTTTTTCCCAAAAAAATTGTGTTTGAAAGACCGCTGTGCAAATACAGTGTGACATAAAATATTGCAACAACTGCCATTTTATTCTCTAGGTCAGCGATATGCAATTAGCTGACCTCCATCTGTTGCAAAACTACAAGTCCCATCATGCCTCTGGGTGACATGCTTGTGGTTGTCAGAGTCTTGCTATGCCTCATGGGACTTGTAGTGCTGCAACATCTGGAGGTCCACTAATTGCATAGCCCTGCTCTAGGGTCTCTACTAAAATATATACATATATATATATATATATATATATATATATAAAATGTTTGAGGGTTCTAAGTAATTTTCTAGAAAAAAATACTGATTTTAACTTGTAAGCAACAAGTGTCAGAAATAGGCTTGGTCTTGAAGTGGGTAAGGCCTCTTTCACACTGCTCTGTAGTAAAATCGCAGTAAAATGCATCTACGTTTTCCCTGCATTTCTGGTGTATTTTTGGGACGCCTGCACCTGTGAAAATTGGACACGTGGCTCAAAAACACGCCAAAAACAGGTGTGTTTTTAGCGCAATTTCAATGCGAAGCTGCGTTTTTGGTGAGGTTTTCAAAACTTCACCAAAGATGCAGCACTTTTCAAAATGCATCGCACCCACAGCTCAATGCTGTGAAAAGTCCCATAGGATTTAAAGAGAAATGTTTTTCCTGCGTTTTTCTTGCATGGTAAAAACACAGAAAAAACGTATCAGGATGAAATTTCTTGTTGACCTGGGGATTGTCGAGCTCTGGTGTAATTGCTATGGCCATGCAGCAAAGCTTTGCAGCTGCGACATGCAGACACCCCCAGATAAAGGGGGTAGTGGTTGGGGGGTGGTAAAAGTGTGACTTATCCACAGGGTTTTACACCCCCTCCCCCAACTGAGCCCTGACAGCGATGAATGGATGTGTTATCCAGGCCACCAACCTACCTGCGCTGGATGCTAGTGGTTGAGGGTGGGTTGATGTCAGTCTGGGGTGTAAGCACCACATTACTGGTGACAACAAGAGTTTCCTTCATTTTGGATTCATTTCCTCTGACCTCCAGTTTTTACCCATCCGTATGGGCCTATCTCTGCAGCCAATAGAATTTCCAGCACACACCACCAGCCACATGGCTGCTGGTGAGAAAGAGTCCTAAAATTTGAATTTGTTTCTTGAACATGTTATTGCGCAAGGGAGAGAAAGGGATCCTTCATCCTCTCTGGCCGTTTTGGCAGCCTGCACTACAGCATGCTTTTTTGTATATCAATAATTTTACAAATTTTGGGTTTTTATTCTTTGCGCTAGTGTGCAGTGTCAGCGATTTATGGAAGGAGGATCTGCCCATAAGGACCCACTCTTTTGTTGCGGTAATGTTTGTGTTACAATGATCTGTACAGCAATGCATGTTAACACACGATAAGTGCATTTATATGATGTGGTCCAAATGAAACTTGCAGTGCTGCTCTAAGCTGAGACAGAGGTCTCTCTGCCTGTTGGAGTGAAGGTAGCTGATGTCAGTGCACCATTCAGCAGTGTAAGAACATTGCCAAAGAGGGGAAAGGGTGCCGCTCATCAACCCAATGCATTAGGATGTAGATAAATGTGGCCTCAACCAGCATCCTTCCAGCCACATCCCCCTGAGATGTTTTGCCCTGCTCACTGGGGCTTGGCGTTGATATGATGTGACTAAGACCCGGTGAGTGGAGTGAAACTTGTCAGGGGGATGCGGCTGGAAAGACGCTGGCTGAGGCTGGCAGAAAGGCTTTGAAGTGGTAATCAAACAAGCCCCATAATACCCATTTTCTCTGGTTGCTTCAAAGCAGAATCTTCCAATTTATCTGAGCCAATAAACGCCCCACGATCTCCAGAGCGACTCTTTTGACACACAGGTTACAGGGGGGCCTGGTGGTTCGTAAAATCGCTAAACACTACCTGGGCACCCAGATCGTCTAATTATCCCTGCTTCATGCTACATTAGATACTACTCTGTGGGTTCTCTTGGAATTACCCGACTGTGCTCCCATCGCCATGCCAACCCTCCTCTGTCTACCCCATAAACTCTGCCCATCAACTTTGAGCCCACTCATGTATCATACAAATCTGTGCGGTACTCTGCATGCCTCATGTTGCCCTTTCTGCCCTTGTTCCCAATCACTAACAAACCTCTCTTTCCCCCGGGTTTGGACCAACCATGGGCATTCTCTTGGTGGGTCGCTAATGGGTTTGCACATGTTCGACACGTGAGCCTCGCTTTGGGAGACCCAAGACGTACCGGAAGAGGAGCTCTTCTGCTACCTCCAACTTCAGCATTGGCTCACCAGGACTGCTACATACCCATTCCAGAAATGCGCGTTTGATCACATCTGCCTGCACTCCCCGGGATCCCCAGGCCTCACCCCGGCTCTCTATGCTTCTCTGAATAACGGTTCATCTCATACCTCTCTCACCTATGTAACTCAGTGGGAGCAAGGATTGGTGACCGAAATAGACTTGGCGGACTGGAGTGGGGCCTGGTCTTCGGTGGCCAAATGCTTGTTTAATACAGCCACCTTGGAAGCAGCGTATAAGGTGCTTCTACGCTGATATTGTGTCCCTTTTCGCATTGCCCATGCCAATCCATCTTACAGCGACCATTGTTTCCGTGGTTGTGGCCATCGGAGTGATGTCACACACATATGGTGGAAATACCCTAGACTTATTGGCTTCTGGTCTCGGGTATTTGGCCTCCTGTTCACGTTGTTTCACTTGCAGTAGCATAAGAAGCAAAGTTTGCCTTATTACACTGCCCAATTCCTGGTCTGTTTTCTAATCAGCAGAAACTTGCCTCCTACCTATTTCTGTCAGCGAAAAGAACTATTGCCCAAGCCTGGAAAAAGCCATCTGTCCCCTTTCAGGGGGTGAAAGATTGCATGACCGCGTTGATGTTTAATGAACAGATGTTGAGCATCCACGGGGACACTCATGCCAAGTTACTCAAAATTTGGGAACCGTGGCTGTCATATGCCTTTCCTACACACCCCCCAAGCTAACTTGCGCCTTTGAGGGACGATCCAGTGCCCTTCCCTATTCCCCATCGCCTGGTCCCCATCCTTCTGGCCTCCCTTTCTTTTCTAGACTCCTGTCCCTTCTCTAGCTCCCTACTCAGGAGGTGAGCGACCTTCCTCTCTTTAGCTTCACCTTTCTGCCTAACTTTCTTCTGTTTTCTGCTCCTCTATCCTTGTTAGTTCAGTTTTGGCTGTACATTGTGCCACCTTTTGGGTTTCAATGGGCCTGTGGGTGCCCCGTAGTTATTGGGAGCCTCTCTGAGACCTCTGAATCCTGACAGTATCATTCACACTTAAATTTAATACTGTTGTGTTAGCTCTCATTTTTTTCTGTTTGTGTCGCTTTATTTTTGCCCTTCTTATGAGCTAATACCTGTTCCAACTTCAATGCTAGCCCCTGCGTGGGCAGAACTTTTGCATATTAACCACTTGTTAAAACTGAATAAAAGACTGAAACGGAAAACAAGCCGCATACCACTACTAAGTACTGCCATCTAGCAGCAGGCAAGGAGCTGTCACTCCAGTGATGTGCTGCAGTAATCTTATGCATGGGTGCGGGCCTATGTGCCTTTACCACTGATACCGACAGTCCTCTGTGTTTTCACATTCTGAGGTGGCAGATGACCCATCATAAGGCTGTGGTGGGAGCTGCTGTCAAAGAACAGTGACCCAGCAGCCATGATAGAGCAGGGGACAAGGATCAAACACTCCTAATGGCGTAGGATACCAATGAAACTTCAAGTGTCCCTGTCATCACACATCATTTGTACTCCATAATATGCCAAGTAAAACCAGAGGAAATCTAGTTACCTTTCCAGCAGCACAAGTGTTCAAACTCCATTGCTTCACTGCTCCCTGGTCACTGCCAAGTGTGTGCAACATCAGCTTCCCCACTGTTATGCCACAGGGATAACAGGTGTTTGACCAATCCTACCTTTTGAATACTTGCAGTAGCAGGCTGCGGGGCATACAGGTATATTTCCCCTTCTTTCAGCAGGTATATTAATGGATACAAGTACCCCTGTATTTATAGGGTCACTTTAGGGTGTAAAAGTGTCTATGCAGGGCAAATCAACAGATTCACTTGAACTGTGGTCTCCTTGCATATACTTGCCATCCTATCTCTTTCAACACCATTATACTCCATTCCATTCAGCTTCCAGAAGCATAGGAAAGATCTGTGTACGCTACGAGTTGCCAGAGTCTTAGCTTACAGAGAGTGCTATAGAATCCCCATTGATTGATCCCAGCACAAGCTCATGGAGAAAGTCACATGCTCCTCCATACTTGACCCCAGGTTTCCTACTAATGATTGGGACCTGGGACTCCCACTTCCCGGTCACATGATCACTGTGATAGCCTCTGATCAGTAGCCTGCCAAATGTGTATACAATGCATCTTTCTCTCCATTCAGAAGAGAAAGGTGTAAACAAACGTATGGAACATTAAAAAAAATAAAGAAACCTAAATGGCTAGATCAAGGTTTGATCTTGGTTAGTGCTAGGGTCAAGGTAATGGTCAAAGGTCAGGATCCAAATATTTTGGGTAAGTTTTTTTTAAAATTAGCATCAGTGTGTTTTGGGTTGGATTAAGAAAAGCAAAATGCACCCTGTTGTTTCTGGTCAATACTGCGAGCATAAACACCAACTAACATACACATGTGGAATCATAGTGACCATCAGCAGCAGAATTTATTTTGGGTTGTTCCTTGGTGGTAAGCTATGGTAATAGCAAGAAATATACAGCTAAATTAAAATAAAATGTTTTTTTTTTTTAATATTTTGGGCCAGTGTTCCTTTAATAAGAATATTAAAAGATATTGCCCAATTTGTCCTGCGAAAAACAAGGTATAATCCACCTGGATACACAAAGTGGTCACAATGATGTATACAGTTTTACTAATATATGCAATGTTAATTTCATCAACTAAAATATGACTAAAACAATTGAGATGACCAACATGGGACTAAAACTAAAATGCCATTTTAGTCAAAAGACTAAGACTACAGGCGGTCCCTTGGTTACAAACATCCGACTCCTTCTGACAAACGGAGGGAGACAACAGGAAGTGAGAGGAAATCTCCCCCTAGGAAGGAAATTCACTCCTGTAAGAGTTATTATGGAAAAAAGATGTCTCCACTGATGATTTCTCACCAAGGTTTGTTTCCACAACAACCCCACATTTTCAAAATCCAATTATCATTGGGACAGGAAGGGAGGTGAAATCTTCTGAACAGAAACATAGACAGCAAACAAACATTACAGGGGTGTTACCCCTTCCCTATGCTATCTAAGGCCCCTTTCACACATGCGGACCATTCATCAGTTCCGCCACATCAAAACGGATGAATACTTCATCCGTTTTTCATCCGTGGTCATCAGTTTTCATTTAGTTATTTTTACATCCACTACCAATGCAAAAACAGATGAAAAACTGACCATCCGTCAGTTTACATCCGTTTTTTTTTTTTGTCCAATCCGTTTTTTTAATGGATGAAAAATAGGGCTTTCATCCATTCAAAAAGAAAAAAAACGGATTTTGACAGAAGCGGATGAAAATGGATGCAAATGAATGATCATCCATTTTTCCATAGAGATGCATTGATGTCCATTTTTCATCCATCAACGGATGGATGAAAAATGGACAAACGGTCCGTATGTGTGAAAGGGGCCTAAAAATATTTTTTTGGGCTGAAGCTACACTTAAGTTAAATTTGTTTGTAAGTCGGAACAGGTACATTTTTTTTTAAGAACAAACCTACAGACCCTATCTTGTTTGTAACCCGGGGACCGCCTGTACTACTAAAACTAAATTGAAATTTGACGTCAAAATTCACACTGGTCTGTAGTGCATGTTCATACCTCAATACCATAAAAAATAACATATTTAATTTTTCACTACAGCAGTATATAATGAGTTTGGAAATTGTAGAGAAATGTTTAAATGATGCATTACAACTTAACTACAACCATTCAATTTTAGACGACTAAAATAATTTTAGTCGACTAAAATATACTGGAGAATTAGTCGACTAAACACGAATAAAGCTAATTTTAGTTCCAAGACTAAGACTATAACTAAAATGAAATTTGCTGCCAAAATTAACACTGAATGTACCTCAAAGTTGCAAAATTTTGTTGAGACATTAAAGTGTTACTAAACCCACAACAGTAAAATCAGTCTGTATATGCAGTAAAGCATGCTGGTTATACTCACGGTGGAACCTAAAGGGTTAATCCTCTGCATTGTGTAAAAAGGCTGTTTATCCTGTCTTCTTTGATCCTCCCCTTCTTCCACAGTCCCAAACCATCTTGATAGTAAAGTCTTGGGGACAAGCTGCACTGCAATTTGGCGTGTATTGCAAGTGCTTTTTTTTTTTTTCTTGGGAGCGTGGATGTGATCAAAAGAGGACCAATCAACAGTGTTCAGACAGAGGGTCAGGGGTCCTGCAGCCTTATAAGACAGCCATAACAGAGTGAAAACTCCTCCTACAAGCTTTAACCAGACCCTGATAGAAGTCAAAAGACTGCTCTAATTGCTGATGAGAAAATGTATTTAGCAGTTCATATTTACAAAAACGATTGCATGTCCATGTTCTGTGTACTATGGGAGACCAGATATAGTGAATGCAGGGTCCTGGGTTTAGCAACACTTTAACATTAGTCTTACTCTCAGTCACTAATGTCAGGCACTTACTTTAACTGTCAGCACTGAAGTGAAGGAAGGCAAACTTATACCATTCTTTTGGATATGTTAAGGAATTAGGCACACAGACTTACTATATCCCACTGGGTTTATTTCACATGGGCTTTGCTGCACTTTTTTTATTTTACAAGATGGTTCACAAGACAACAGACAAGACAAAAAAAAAAAAAACACAACAAATAACCTGCATTTGAGGTCATCATAAAATGCTTGGAAATATGCACATCTAGAGCATAACACAATAAAGCAATGTCAACTTTGTAGAAGATTTCTATTAATGGGGGCATGATGGTAAAAAAAAAGCAGTTTTTCAAATCTGACAAATCGGTAAGTTCCATCCAGGCCCCGGCCCTCCTGGAAGAAGCTGAATGCAGGCAGGCGTCTCACAAGCTGGTATAGGGCACTAGGCCTTAGCTTTGCATTATAAAAACATGATGGAGCCCAGATTGTAAAAAACCAAAGTGTTTTCCCATAGCAAAAATTCAGCCAAATAAATAACAGCTGGAATCTGGTAATCCAAGTACCAAGGGAACATTGACACTTTTTTTCTTCATAGAACTAAGCCCCAAAATTAATTGGTCCTAAACCTTGATGTTCAGTATTTGTGCTAAATTCAAGTGTGCAGTTTAAATCATCATATATAAATTTTATATGGTTTCCTAACATGTCTGGATAAATACATTTTTATAATCTAACACACCAAGGGGTTGCTAGAAGAAATAAAATATGAGGTTACTTATGAAAACCTTTTGTATTCCTGGTGTGCTTTCCTGGCTGATCTGCCCAGGCTAAAGTATACTAAACTTTCATATATGGAAGCCAGACTGTGGCCTTACAATTCTCTAAATAAAATATATATGTTCATATTATGCTTAGTGTGGTGTGATGTGGCCAGAGCTCAGCCCTCCCTTTACATGCCCCTAAATCCATGCATTGGTACAACAATTGAGCTGCTTTCCCAAAAAGTGAAAAATTGCAGATAGCTCCTGGGTTTTACAGTATAAAAAAGGAGCCCACTTGTCAATGAGGTTTTCAATGCAAGCTAAAAACGTGCAAAAACATCATGCCGTCCAGCTGCAATACTGTAAGAGCGCAAAAAAAAAAAAAAAAATATATACCGGGTATATAATAGGCTTCCTTTAATATGGTGCATTCAATGCCTCTGTACTGTAGAAGCAGTCATTTTGTGGTCAGGATCACTAATGAAAAACAACCAATCAACTGACTGCATATGACTGATAAAACTTCACAAAATGGCTCAAGTACAGGGGCAGAATTTCATAATGGTGATGGAGGATCTGGTGGTAAACGTATATTTTAATGCCAATAATGTAAGCAGTATTTCCGACAACCCGTCTTCACAATTCCTAAAGTGGGCTTAGATCACTAGGGAAGGGGATACAGAATGAAACCCTTAGCGCAAGTCTTCCTCTTCTCCTTTGATGGTCTTCTTGATGCGAAGCAGCATTGTAGTCAGCCACTGGTCCAAACGGGAGATAGAGTCATATTCCTTTACCTGTAGGGCAAAACATTTTATTAAGCCAAATGCTTTTTAGACAGAATGATATAGAGAAAGAAGCAAAGCAGCTGTGGTATTGCCAGGGGTGATCACAATTTTATGTGCAGTCTAAATGCTGTAAAATTATTAAAACGTTAAACATGGCTGTGGATCACTAAATTTTACGGCTATCAAAGTGAATGTCAAGAAACCAGAATAGAGACATCGAGGTTGACTTACTAAGGGCTCTTTCACACGGGCTTTCTGATCAGGTCCGCCTGTCAGTTTTTCAGATGGACCTCATGGGACCCTCCAGTCTCCTCTATGGAGTGGCGGATGCAGCAGTGACAATCTCTGTTATCTGACCCGATCTTGACCACAAGATCCAGATGGATGTGGCCCTATTTTCCATCCGTCTGGCGGATCGGATATGATTGGGTGAAAACTCACAGGCGGTCAGTTTTCATCCAATCTCTCCATCGAGGAGAGCAGGACTGGGTCCGTCTCCGCTCTGCTTAGTAAACGGAGATGGACCTGCCATCCAGCCTGCTCAACGGGATCAGGCGGAGGCGCCCATGTGAAAGGGGCCTAAAACGATAGAGTGCAAAATCTGGCAAAGAAACCAATCAGCTTCCAGGTTTTATTGTCAAAGCTTAATTGAACAAGCTGAAGTTAGAAGCTGATTGGCTACCATGCACAGCTGCACCAGATTTTGCACTCTCCAGTTTTAGTAAATGAACCCCATTGTTCATAAAAAGCATAAGCATTGAATACCTTACTTTATTAAATTAGGGTTTATTTTAAAGGTTGAAGCTAGTAACATACGATGGTATATATGCAAACTGTACTAAAAACAAAAGAAAAAACCTCTTACGGTAGTAGCAATATTAAATTTGATTTAAAAAACAAAAAAAAAAACAAAAAAAAAAAAAACTTACTGCATCTGTATAGTTGTCCATGTTTTGTTCCTCGTGAGCATCAAGCAGTTTCTGTGAAAAACAAAAAATAATGTAGACCTGTCATTAACCACTTCCTTACTGGGCACTTAAACCCCCCTCCTGCCCAGACCAATTTTTGGCTTTCAGCGCTGTCGCATTTTGAATGACAATTGCGCGGTCGTGCGACGTTGTACCCAAATAAAATTTGCGTCCTTTTTTTCCCACAAATAGAGCTTTCTTTTGGTGGTATTTGATCCCCTCTGCGTCATTTCTGATCGCCGCTATAAACAAAAAATGAGCGACAATTTTGCAAAAAAGAACAATATTTTTTACTTTTTGCTAAAGTACAAATCCATTAAAAAAATTATTCATCGGTTTTGGCCGACATATATTCTTCTACATATTTTTGGGGAAAAAAAAAAATCGCAATCGGCGTATATTGATTGGTTTGCGCAAAAGTTATCGCGTCTACAAACTGGGAATTGATTTATGGCGTTTTTATTATTTTTTTTACTGTTAATGGCGGCGATCTGCGATTTTTAGCGGTAATGCGATATTGGGGGGGACATGTCGGAACATTTTTTACACATTTTTGGGACCAATGACATTTATTCAGCGATCAGAAATTTAAATGTCCACTGATTACTGTATAAATGTCATTGGCAGTGAAGGGGTTAACCTGCAGGAGGCAGTGTAGGGGTTAAATATGTTCCCTGGCTGTGTTCTAACTGTGGGGGGGCAGGGCTGGTCGGGACATAACAGATCTAACTGATCCCAGTGACAGGGATCAGTAGATCTGCTATGTCCCCTGTCAAAGAACGGGGAACCGCCGTGTTTACAACGGCGGTTCCCCGTTCTGAGGCTCCTGAAAGTGATCGCGGGTCTCGGGCGGACATCGAGTCCGCCCGACCCGCGGGCACGCTCGCGTAGCGTGCGGCGCCGCTGCCTCCAGGGGGCGTGCGGGAGCATGCGCAGTGGGAGGACGTCCATGGACGTCCTCCCGGCATTTCAGGTCCGCGCTGGAGCCGTATTTCGGCTATAGCGTGGACCTGGAGGGGTTAAACCACCAAATATTGGGGGGGGGGGGGGGGAC
>BLSH010224685.1:1311961-1322714 GCA_018402905.1 Glandirana rugosa
CCCCCCCCCCCCCCCCCCCCCCCCCCCCCCCCCCCCCCCCCCCCCCCCCCCCCCCCCCCCCCCCCCCCCCCCCCCCCCCCGCGCGTAAGAGAAAGTGTGAGAGAAAAAAAAAAAGAGCAATTTCTTTAAATCTTGCTGGTTTTAAACAATTCATGATATGGAGAATGCATTTCTCTTTGTATGAATACACATGGAGTCTCCTTATCCAATATATGTTGGGGTTTTTTTGTGATCTACATTGCCCAGCTGCAAGTTACAGTGAATGACTCGCATGTCCTACTGAATTATCCAACATCCTCATACACCTATTTAACCTCTCTTTATTGAGGGTCATTATTGTTTGCTAAGCCCCCATTAGTTAACAGGACCACCAGCAACTTGGATTTGCTTTTTGCTTGATTTTTGCTGCAGTTATCTCTGCATGGGACTTATAATTATTTTGTTATCACTTTTGGTATTGATTCATTTCTAGCATGGACTTTATATAGAGGACTCACTATATGCATTTATTAGATGCTGTTATTTTATTACTGAATACATATGCGATTGCTTGTGGACTGAATTCAAGAGCGGGAAAGACTGCAACCAGGAGTGACACAATCTTTACACAAGTGTCTTTGTCTTTACACAAGTGCAGAAATGTATTAGCAGTCATTGTAACAACACATGGAGAACTAGAGTACATCAAATGTACTGCATCTAGATGCACTAGGACAGCAAAGACAGAAAAGCCTCACCCAGTAGTTTTGGCTGGAATGACAAGATAATAAGCTTGTGAAAACCATGTGTGTTGCTGAGCTGCTGTCACACCCGGACTCCTATGAAGGCCAGATTACTGATGAGCCCGATATAGGCAGCTAGGCAGGAGTCAGGGCTGAACTTTTACAGTGGTGCAAGTGTGACCTAAAGGCCCCTTTCACACAGGCGGATCATTCGGATCCGCCTGTCAGTTTTTCAGGCGGACCCGAACGGACGCTCCATTGTCCTCTATGGAGCGACGGATGTCAGCGGTGACATGTCCATTGATATCCGATCTGCCAAAAACAGACGGATGGAAACCCTATTTTCCATCCGTCTGGCGGATCGGATCAGATGAACACGGACAGACGGTCCGTGTTCATCCGATTCTCCATAGAGGAGAATGGAGCTGTGACAGGTCAGTCTCTGCACGGAGTGCAGAGACTGTCCTGTCATCCGCTGGCTCAGCGGGGATAAACGGATGGATCCCCGCTGAGCAGCGGAGCCCGTTTTGACGTGTGAAAGGACCCTTATTTTGTTACCCGCTGCCAACCACTGACTGATTACAGCATTATTCTAATGTGACCCTGTAAAATACTGGCTGGATTTTATCCCCTTGCCATAAATACATGGTTTAGTAAACACATAATGTGCATAATACATTCAGAAAGCAAAGCACTAACACACCTTCTCTATATCCACCAGCTCAGACTCGTAGATTTCAGCGATGGATATGTGATGTTTGGCTGCAATGGTGAATCTTCCCTGGAACACAGAAAAACACAGCGAATTACAGCAGGAACTGTATGATGTTTATATGTGCAAATCTGTGAATCCTCTCCATTTAATTTAAAAGGGCTGTGTAAAGTCTACAAAAACAAGGTCATGGTTTCTAAAACTATACACTCAGTGGGAACTTCAGAGGTACCCCTGCAGGTTCATGCTAACAGTCAAAGTGCAAATCAGGAGGCAATAACTCTATAGGTTAAAGCATGCAGATATACACTCACTCTACACTTTATTAGGTACACCTTGTTAGTATCGGGTTGGAACCCCTTTTGCCTTCAGAACGGCCTTAATTCTTTGTGACATAGATTCAGCAAGGTGTTGGAAACATTGGAAACCACATCCCAAAGGTGCTCTATTGGATGAGATCTGGTTACTGTGGAGGCCATTGGAGTGCAGCGACCTCATTGTCATGTTGAAGAAACGAGTGGTGAGATGATTTGAGCTTTGTGACATGATGCATTATCCTGCTGGAAGGAGCCATCAGAAGATGGGGACACTGTAGTCATAAAGGGATGGACATGGTCAGCAACAATACTCGGGTAGGCCATGGCATTTAAAATGATGCTCAGTTGGTACTAAGGGGCCCAAAGTGTGCCAAGAAAATATCCCCCACACCATTACACCACCACCACCAGCCTGAACCGTTGATACAAGGCAGGATGGATCCATGCTTCCATGTTGTTTATGCCAAATTCTGACCCTACCATCTGAATGCCACAGCTGAAATCGAGACTCATCAGACCAGACAACGTTTTTCCAATCTTCTATTGTCCAATTTTGGTGAGCCTGTGCGAATTGTAGCCTCAGTTTCCTGTTCTTAGCTGACAGGAGTGGCACCCGGTGTGGTCTTCTGCTGCTGTAGCCCATCTGCTTCAAGGTTTGATGTGTTGTGCATTCAGAGATGGTATTCTGCATAACTTGGTTGTAATGAGTGGTTATTTGAGTTACTGTTGCCTTTCTATCATCTCAAACCAGTCTGCCCATTCTACTCAACAAGGCATTCTCCTCCACACAACCTCCGCTCACTGGACATTTTCTCTCTCTGTAAAGCCTAGAGATGGTTGTGCGCGAAAATACCAGTAGATCAGAAGTTTTTGAAATACTCAGACCAGCCTGTCTGGCACCAACAAACATGCCACATTCAGTCACTTAAATTCCCTTTCTTTCCCATGCTGATGCTCAGTTTGAAATTCAGAAAGTCATCTTCACCACGTCTAGATGCCTAAACACATTGAGTTGCTGCCATACGATTGGCTGATTAGCAATTTGTGTTACCAAGAAATTTAACGGGTGTACCTAATAATGTGGCCGGTGAGTGTAGAGGTCCAGCTGTTTACAGAAACCTTAGAATGAAGCTGTATGAGAATTGGTGCCCGAGGTGGTGGTTTCGCCACATCAGAGACGGTTTGGAGCCTACACAAAACGAAAGGCCTGTACACATGGTCCGATTATCGGTCAACAACGGTCGTCCAACAGCCTGTTGGCCGAAAATCCGATCGTGCGTACGCATGATTCTACAGACAATTTCCAATCGTCGTCCAACAGAAGCATTAGAGAAAAAGAAAAATACTCAACCATATCAGTGTAGATCTCAATTGCTCGAAGCAGGCAGTTGATGGCTTCTGCAAAACAAAGATATAAAAGCATGACAGCCGGTTATCAGATCCTGTTCCTGAGAACTTCGATGCTTCCTCAAAGTGATCAACATTTACTTATTTATTTGACTCATTTATTCAGTGCATTTTTTTTCACATCAGCTTTACAGAGAACATGAAACCACTCATATCAGTCCGTAGTCCAAAAAAGTCCAGAAGCGAATGTACCCACACAGCCTTACTTGCTTCCAGGCACACTAGGCGCATCATGTGCGGCCAACTTACCTACCAGTATGCGGTTTGGACTGTGCAAGTTATTTGGAGCAATTATAAACGTCTAAACCTTTGTTAAACATGATAGCAAACAAACCCAATGAATCAATAATCAATGAGGTATTGCAAAATATAAAAAACGTTTAAATGCAAAACCACTAAAAATGCTTTTTTTTAACTCTAAAATATTGCCATGAATCCCTGGAGTCCCTTTACATTTACCTACCCTCTGGCTTCCCAGTTTTCTCACCTACTCCTCTTCCCCTCCCTCCCTTTCCCCTCTACTGCTTAAAGCGGAGTTCCGTCCAAATAATTTTTTATTTTTTTTGCTGCCATCCACTAGTTAGTATTCATTACATAAATAAAGTAATTGATAGCTTTAAATCCGGGTAGTCTTCCTATTTATTTTGTACTTACATTGCTGATTTTTTATTTACTGGGAGTTTCCATCTTAGCTGTGGGCATGTGAAGCCCACTCGCACCCTCCTCGAGTCTTTTACTGGATAAGGAGCATGTTGGGTAACCATCATGCACCTCTTGATCTCGAGTGTATGTGTCGTTGCCATAACAATGGGCAGCGACGGTAGGAAGGTCCTCTCCCCCACAAAATCGCATCATTTCCTGTCTGCAAATAACGCAATTTTACAGCTCAGGGATGCCCACTGACTCATTTCCCATGAGCCCAGGCGAGGCAGGAAGTGATGCAGAGTGCCGCGGATCAGGAAGTGGAAGATTACAGGGACAACATAGCAACAGGGCACTTAGGGTGAGTATAATTTTTTTTTTTTTCCCAAAGATGATTCATCATGCATAGAGGATTTGAAATATATAAAGATGTATTTGTAGGTGGAACTCCGCTTTAATATTCCTTTTTCTCCTCTTTCTGCCTCTCATCTCCTCCATTCCTCTCCTTTTTCTTTTCACCTCCCGACCTGTAGGATGTGAATGCCTAATATGCGATCTAGCCCATCCACTGGTTGCCTGTTAAGCTGGCCATACATTATAAAATGTTCTTATTCAATTTCCTTTAGATTTACCTTCAACTGTGTAGTACAAGGGCCTGTTTTATTGCACACAAATTGAAAGTGTTTAGATTTGACCTCATATGGTTTTGGCAAGTCTAAAGGAAATCTATAGAAGAAAAATTGTATAATGTATGGCCAACTTTAGACATTTTAGAGGCAGCAGGGTGTCCCTCCTCTTCCGGTTACATAGACCCCACATATTGGTTTTGGGATGTGTGCTAGAGAGAAAAAAAAAAACCTCAGCACAATCACTAAAGGGGAGAGTATAGTGCTTAAAAAAATATGAAACCTTACAAGCACCACTCTATGCAAAAAATGAAAATAAATCACTAATCTAATAAGTGACCCAGTGTCAGTACTGCTCCTTCTCAACAATAAACCAATGAAACAGACTAATGTCAGTACCGCTGCCCACACCTCCTGTGTTCCCACAAGTAAAAATAATACATAAATGTCCACTTAACAAGCGACCACCCTCATTGTACTGCGAACGAGCGGACGCTGTAGGCAAACAGTCGTACTGGTAAAAAATAAAAAATTCCAGTACATACAATATCTCACAAAAGTGAGTACACCCCTCATATTTTTGTAAATATTTTATTATATCTTTTCATGTGACAACACTGAAGACATGACACTTTGTAAAGCAGTGAGTGTACAGCTTGTATAACAGTGTAAATTTACTGTCCCCTCAAAATAACTCAACACACAGCCATTAATGTCTAAACTGCTGGCAACAAAAGCAAGTACACCCCTAAGTGAAAATGTCAGAATTGGGCCCAGTTAGCCATTTTCTCTCCCCGGTGTCATGTGACTCAGTGTTACAAGGTCTCAGGTGTGAATGTGGAGCAGGTGTGTTAAATTTGGTCTTGTCGCTCTCACTCTCGCATACTGGTCACTGGAAGTTCAACATGGCACCTCATGGCAAAGAACTCTCTGAGGATCTGAAAAAAAGAATTGTTGCTCTACATAAAGATGGCCTAGGCCAGGGGTAGGGAACCTGCGGCTCTCCAGCTGTTGTAGAACTACATTTCCCATCATGCTTCTGGGAGTAATTGTATCCATCAGCCTTGCAATGCCTCATGGGAAATGTAGTTCTACAACAGCTGGAGAGCCGCAGGTTCCCTACCCCTGGCCTAGGCTATAGGAAGATTGACAAGATCCCGAAACTGAGCTGCAGCATGGTGGCCAAGACCATACAGCGGTTTAACAGGACAGGTTCCACTCAGAACAGGCCTCGCCATGGTCGACCAAAGAAGTTGAGTGCATGTGCTCAGCATCATATCCAGAGGTTGTCTTTGGGAAATATCCAGTATAAAACAGCAATGGATAAATAACTGTCCACCAATCCACCCTTTCTATGCGTATTACAAGAGAAAAGCAGTTAAATAGCTCTACAGCCTATGTAAAGATAGCACAAGGATGAATACAATTACCCAGACCTTTTCTTCGCTTCAAGTGTCGCCAGTGAGCTCAGAACTCAGTAAAGATGATCACTGTGATCACTGTCCTAAGCTCACACCATTAAAAACAGTTCTAAATTTTTTTATTTTGTGGCAGGTGCTTAATAATCCTCTAATTGTGGGCAGACGGCGCTCTTACCTTGAGGATCAGACTTTTTGAAGGCATTGCCAGCATCCACAAAGTTTGTTGCTGCATCATGTTTGCTCTGGACTTGTAGATGAAGCTGAGCAGCTTGGCAGAAAGCATTACCAGCGGCTGGAAGAGGATGAGAAGGATTTTTAATTACAAGATAAACCTCGTTTAGTCGCTTCACAAGACAAAGAGGCTGAAAAAACACAGTAATATAAAGAACAAAAATATAACAACGGAATTTTGCGCAGAACAGACATTCATTTATTTGCAAATCAACACCAAAAAAAATACAGCCTGGAATCAGATGTTTATTATGAGTGATGCCTGGGCTTTTCTTCCCTCCCCCTTTAGGCTGGGTTCACACTTGTATGACAAACGCTGTGAGCACATGTCGCATGAAGTATGCAAATCAATGTTTCCCTATGAGAGCCGTCTTAATTGGACCGACACAAGTCGGTCTGACTTTGAAAAAGGTTCCTGCACTACATTGGTCCGACTTTGATCCTACTTCAGCCCATTGAATATCATTGAAGTTGGATCAAAGTCGGATCATCGTCTTAACTGATCCGACTTTGGCATGCGACTTGTGCTCTGATGATCTTGAAGGGGAACTCCATGCCAAAATTAAAAAAAAAAAAAAATAGGCATGGGGTTCCCCCTCCAAGACCATACCAGGCCCTTCTGTCTGGTTTAGATTTTAAGGGGAACCCCCACACCAAAAATACGGCGTGGGGTCCCCCCCGGAATCCATACTATCCGAGCACGCAGCCCGGCAGGTCAGGAAAGGGGGTGGGGACAAGCGAGCAGCCCCCCCCCCCCCCCCAGCATGGGGGTGTGTGGGTGCTTTGGGGCAGGGGGGAACCTGCGCCACCCCATCCCAAAGCACCTTGTTCCTATTCCTGACAACCCTGGCCGGTGGTAACCCTACCCATTCAACTGAAAAAATGTGTCAAAAATAAACATAGTACACGGGTTTTTAAAGTAATTTATTAAGGCAGCTCCGGTGTCTGTTCCGATTTCTTCTCCCCCTTTCCGACTCTTCTCCCTCCTCGGGCGATGTCTTCTCCCCCTGTTCTTCCTCCGATGTTGCCTTGACGCGCTCTCCCGGTGTAATACTGAGTCCGCGGTGTGCCCTTACTTATTATTGCATGGGGCAGGACCACTCGCTGACGTCATCCGGAGGCCCCGCCCAGATTATGATGGGGCAGTGACGTCACAAGGGCGGGGCCTCCATATGATGTCAGTGTTTGGCCCCTCCCCATGCCAATATAAGTAAGGGCACACCGCTGACCCAGCATTACACTGGGAGAGCGCGTTGAGGCAACATCGGAGGGAAACAGAGGGAAAAGACCTGGCAGAAGACAGTGCAGAGTGAAGAAGAACCGGCAGAGGGGGGGAAGAAAATTGGAAGAGACTGCCTTAATAAAATACTTTAAAAACCTGTGTACTAGGTTTATTTTTGACACTTTTTTTGGTGACTGGGTAGTGGGTACAATGTATCCCATACTCATTCACATAGGGTGGGAGGGCTGGGATCTTGTTAAAGGGGGCTTCCAGATTCCAATAAGCCCCCCGCTCACAGACCCCGACAACCACCAGCCAGGGTTTTCGGGAAGAGGCCCTTGTCCTCATCAACATGGGGACAAGGTGCTTTGGGGTGGGGGCTCAGGGCCCCCTGCCCCAAAACACCCACACCCCCATGTTGAGAGGACACGGCCTGGTATGGTTCAGGAGGGGGGGCCTTTGCTCGTCCCCACCCCCTTTCCTGACCTGCCGGACTGCGTGCTTGGATAAGGGTCTGCCATGGATCCTGGAGGGAACACCACGCCGTTTTTTTTTGCATGGGGGGTTTCCCTTAAAATCCATACCAGACGAAGGGCCTGGTATGGTCTTGGAGGGTGAACCCCATGCCAGTTTTTTATTTTTAAAACTGGAGTGGAGTTCCCCCTAAAGATTCATATCAGACACAAAGTCCCTGGCATTTTCAGAATCAAAGTCGGATCCGGATTCATTGAAGTCGGATGGATGTTGAACTTCAAGTCGCAGGGCAAAGTCGGATCCACAGTGGTACATCTGTCGTGTCATATCAGTGTGAACACAGCCTTAAAAGTAAAACTAAAGCGAAAATGCATTTATTCTCATTTTGGATACTGCAAGGGATGGTTATAACCCATGTCAGAGGAGATTTCCTACACTTCCAATCTCATAGCTAAAGTGAGGGAATCCATGATTCCCCAGCAGGATCACCAGAACCAGTGTCCCCATTGAAACATTTCCCCTCTATTCCCATTCTGGTGACAACTCAAATGTGGGATTTTCTGTTTCACTCTTCTTGATAACAGTAAACAGGATAAATAAAGAGGGTGAATGTCCTAAAAGTGGTTGCAAACTGCTGACGTGAAAAGAGAGCAAGTCATATCTCTCTATAGGGTGTACTTCTCTATCCAGAGCACTAAGAGTCATTTCTCTCTGCTCCCTCCTTTTTCTGCTATCAATTGAGTCACTTCTGACAGGTTTTCCTGACACCAACAAATAAAAAGGTGACAGGAAGGGAGCTCCAGCACACAGCCTGTGATTGAAAGCTACAGTTCAGTTTCTGTGTGAAGAAGGGGTGTGTCCTTCCCATTCAATCAGCTCTCACAGAGCTCTTTAGAGTGTAACTTCAGCTCCTCACCCCCCACTTTCTGAAATTCTGCACTTTGAACAGATGTAGAGATGAGAAGACTGTGGATAAACAGGTACAACTTATGTAGAAGGATATATTTCATCTCTGTGTATCACCTGAGGCCAGTCACTTCACTGGATATATGTAAGGGTGTACAACCACTTTATGGGCTAGTTCACACAAAAAACGTCCTCCGGATCCGTTCCGGATGCGTTTCTGCATGCGTATTTTTGATGCGCTTCCGGATGCATTAGAGATGCGTTTTATTTCACTATACTGGGATCCGGCGCATTTTTGATGCGTGTAGGTGTGATCTGGTGTATTTTTGATGCAGTTTTAATGCGTTTTACCGCATTCCAGTACAGTTCTGTGCAGGAAAAATGCAGCATGTTCTACTTTTGTTTCTGGAACAGGAATGCACTGGTGTGAATTATGCCATTGGAAACCATGTAATCTACTTTCAATGCATTTTGGATGCAGAAAAAAAACCCCCACTAGAACGCATGTGGTGTGAACTAGCTCTACGGCTAGATTCACACGTAGGCGGCTTCCATTCATTGAGCGGGCTGTGGTACCTGCGGGAAATGCAGGGAAAAGGTCTTTGAACCTTTTCTAAATGTGCAGCTGCACAGAAACTGCACAGTGATATGCATTTCCACACATGGGAAAATGCACCGCAGTTTCCAATGCGCTTAGGTGCCTTTAAGAATGAATAGGTCTGCTGAACAGCAGTGCATTTGTGCTGCAGGTGTGTGAATAACACGCAGTCCAGCACCCGCAGAGATGTGAACCTAGCCTATCGGGGCACTAAAGACCTGCTGGGTCTTCTAATCCCTCTACACTTTACCCAAAACACAAAGCCCAATCACTTACACTCTGATACTTACCGCTCCAGTTCTTCACCATTTTAAACATGTTAGCAGCCCGGGCGTAGAGGTCACAAGCTTCTTCCACCTTTGAGGAGCCACTGAAAAATAAAACCAGACAAAGGGCCAGATTTACTAAAATGTGAAGTGAGTGGAAATAGACCTGCAGTGCAGTCACTTTGAGCATCCAATCACAGAATTCCTTGCACGCGACTGATTTCATTCACCCAGGCACCAGTCACATGACACTTTAGAAAATTGAGGCTGGAAAGAGAAACTGCACAAAATTGGACTTTGAACTTTTCATTTACTGGCAATTTTTTAAAGGAGAAGCATTTGGTTAAAAAAAAAATAAAATAAAAACACATACTCACATCCATGCTGCAGCTGTCCCCTAGCATCTCAAAGCCAGAGAACTGAGTGAACACAGCCACTGATCGCTCAGATCACAGTCCGCTCTGAGCAAAAGAGCAGTGATTGTCAGGGGCAATTCACACTGCCCATCCATGAAATCGCAGAGCAGCAGCAATTCACCATTCCGGCAGTTCTGTGTTGCCGGCTGGCTAGGGGCCAGTTTGGTGCAGGATTTAGCGCACTGTACCGCCCCCTCCCCCCCCCCCTTTTTTTTTCTTTAAACTTTATGTGACATGTACAAAATGTACACTTCATACACTGCAATGTCGGGCAGTGTGATTTCGGCCCGTCTGCATTATCTGCATTTAAGGGAAGCATGCTGCAGCACAATGATGCATTGCACTGTGAATGGGACATATAGGAAACAATAGTTTCCTATGTGTCCCTGAGGTGTCAGACATTTTACACTGCGGTAAAACATCTGTCACCGAACATAGTGTGAGTCACCGCTCTCTATTCTGCCCCCTCCAGAGCTCACTGGAGTGTGGGGCAGGAGAGGGGTTGACGCAGCTGAGTTTGGCTGTCAGCCAAATGCTGAGAGCCAGAACCAATTGTCAATCAGGCAGCTGGGTGGATCCCAACAATATGGTCGGGATCCTTCCAGAGACTAGAGTGGCTCTCCATGATGTCACCTGACAGCCCACTGTCAGCTGATTCTGGGTAATAGGAAAGCAGGGAGGAGTGCTGCCTGTGTGTCCTATGAGGAAAGGAAGAGAGACCAGCGCCACTGCAGACAGGCACAGCACTGGATTGAGATAATACCCAGGTAAGCATGTTGGGGGGGGGGGGGTG
>BLSH010224685.1:1331644-1344202 GCA_018402905.1 Glandirana rugosa
GATGTCAACTAAATTGTATCAGAGAATACCATGTGCAACTGTAGATACGTAAATAGTCGGACACGTAAAAACCTTACCCAGTCCCTGGAAAAAAAAAAAAGGGGCGTCGTCTAACGCAAAACGCACATTATCTGAAATTACCCGTAATTCTATTTTTTGGAAGACGTAAATGTTGGGGAAATTGTTGGTTACTCATTAGTCGACAGTCTCCCGAAAGAGAAGGCAAGTGACTGTCTGCGTCGGAAGAATACTGTGTACCCCAATACGAGTAGGATGATCCTCATCTGATCCGTTTTTGTTTGTTTTCGCATCCAACCGGGGAGGGGGCCAACCTACGCTTTTGTTTGTTTTTGCCTAGTCTACTCCTAGTAGGATGAGCATAACCCCATGTGTCATAAGAAGGCTGCGTCTGTCAGTGAACGGAAGAGAAAGCCCTCTGACAGCTGATTACTCATTGGTTGTTAAAGGGGTTGTAAATGCAGAAGGTTTTTTATCTTAATGCCCATTAAAGTCTATTACACGCAAAACGCAATCTGCTGCGGGGAAAAAAAAAAAAGGTCCCTGACCCATTCCAAAAATGCACAGGCTGATAAATGCATAGATGTCAACGTGTACCATAAGAGACTATGTTAAATCAACTGTAGTGCATTTCTGCAAACTGCACCAGCAAAGACATAGGTGTGAACCTAGGGTCACTGGATAAATCACTGGGTGAAAATAAAGGACACAAACTCTAAAAAAGAAAAACAGATGCAGCCAACACATCTAAGGACCGGTAATCTGTAAAAAATCCACTTGCGAGAGTGAGAGCAATAATTCTAGCACCAGACCTCCTATTGATCTCTAAACTGGTAACCTGTAAAGGCTTTTAAAGCGTCGCCTATGTTGACGTAGTTTGTCGCTATTCCACAAGAGTGCGCAGTTTTAGTTTAATTAGAAGAATGCAAACAATATTTGCCTACAAAACAGAGACGGATCTCGCTTAGGCAAATATGATCAAATATTGACAGCTCTAGATTAGGACAATCAGAGTATAATGCAGATTGGAAGATATACAAATTACATTATCAAAACCTTTTAGGTGGTTTATAGCAACTAAACAGTGCCAGACATCCCATCAACAGAAAAAGGAAATGGTACTTGAAAAATGATGGGCAGTGTGTGCAATTTAAAGCGTGACATATTAGGTATCCATTTACTTGGCGCAACACCATCTTTTATATTTTACCAAAAAAAAAAATTGTTTGTGTGCATTAAAATGCATCAACGTGTATTTTTTTCCAAAAAAATCTGCATTCAAAAAAACCATTTGCAAATCCTGTGTGACATAAAAAATGCACAACTGACCATTTTATTCTCTAGCTCAGTGTTTTCCAACCTTTTTTTCCCACTAAGGCATCCTCTAAAATTATGTGCAGCCTCGAGGCACCCAATTCTGAAATGGTGAAAAAACAATTCTAATAGTTTTACATACTACATCAACATCCACACCGCATGGGCTATGCCCAGGGAGCCAGCGGATGAGGAGCAGTGTTGCCAACCTCCCGCAGCGGTTTTTACTGGCAAAACTTGGAAAATTTACTGGCGGTGCACATTTTTTACTGGCAACCTGAAAAATAACAGAACTCCTATTAAAAACTAAGGCAATTGATACTTAAACACAACATGGAAACACTGACAATACCCATATCAATAATTTGCTTGGTTTACACTTAAAAAAATCAGCAGAGCATGACAAATAATGAGACCCTGATATTCATAGACAGTTGTAAAAATCACTGATTTTTACAAACGGTCAGTAAATTTACTGGCGGTTGGCAACCCTGATGAGGAGGATGGCGCAGCTCCAACTACGGCTCTTTTGCGATATGTTACAGGGACGCGTAGTGCAGCGGTGGGCCTGGAGGCTTTAGCATTTGCTAAGTCTAACAAACTATTCCCTACCTATGTATTAATTCAAAAAGTGTGGAACAAAGTCCGTCAGCTACAGGATGTCACAGGTTTTACTGGCTACAGCCCAATCTGGAACAAAGGGCATTACAGGGAACTACAATTCCCGACGTGTGCAGCAAGGTGGAAATCCTTTGGAGTTACACGCATGGTGCATATTCTAGAATGGTAAACTGCACCCATTTGCAGGACCAAGTTTGGGCTGCCCCAATCAATGTATTCTCCCTTTCTGCAGTTGCAACATGCACTCCAAGCTCAAATTGGCAGAGCTAAGTGGGTACAATCACCAGCCCCTGTCTTCCACTACAGGACAGAGGTTTCTACTTTCAAGGGATTCATTTCTAGAACTAGCCCTAGGTAATTAAACAGACAGAGTTCTATCTAAGGGGGAGAGACGTGGGTTCATTTGTGGAAGAGCAGTGGGAGGAGGCACTACAGGTGGTTCAGGGATGCTCCCTCAATGTGGCACAACGCTTGTCCCAGCTGTTCATTGTATAAAGGGTGCATCTTACACCTGCCAGGATGCACGGTGATTGCACCAGGTGAGCTAGAGAACATGGGGACCTTATCCATCTTCTCTGGTGCTGCCTAAAGCTACACCGTTATTGGACTGAGGTCATTACAACTATTAGGCTACTTTCACAATGAAGAGGCAGCCGCGGTCGTGGTAAAACCCCGCTAGTTTTAGCAGAGTTTTACCAGCGATATGGCTCCGCTATGCGGGTGGGAGCGCTGCACTTTTAACCCCCCACAAGGGGTTAAAAGTGCAGACGCACTGCACTACCGAGGCGGTGTGCAGCCGCTTTGGAAGCGCTTGCCATTCATTTCAATGGCAGGGGCGTTAGATGAGCAGTATATACACCGCTCCCATCACCACCCCAAAGATGCTGCTTGCAGGACTTTTTGTAACGTCCCGCAAGCCCACCGCCCCAGTGTGAAAGCACTCAGGGCTTTCACATTGGGGTGGATTGGGGGGATTTTTGAGGCGCTTTACAGATGCTATTTTTAGCTAAATATCGTCTGTAAAACGTCTCAGTGTGAAAAGAGCCTTAGCTCAGTGTTTCAGGTCAACGTCCCGATGGACCCAAAGCCGTGTATACTAGGAATTCTAGATGACCTTCCGATTGAAGACCTCCCCAAACAGGCGATTTCCAGGGTCCTTTTCCAAGCTCGTAAGCTCATTTTCAAATACTGGAAGGTGATTGAACCTCCTACTATAAAGGGAATGGATAGCCCAGATGGGAATCACCCTCAGACCAGGCATTTGATGCACTGTGGTCCCCATGGTCGAATACTAGGGATGCACCGAAATGTCGGCAGCCGAAAATTATCGGCATTTTCGGCCAAAATCTTAGTTTTCAGTATCGGCCAAAACAAAAAACGGGCCGATACCGAAAAGGGGGCAGGTACGGTCCATTGCGGGGGTATGTGTTCAACACATACCCCCGCAATGGATGTGGGAGATGAGTAGATTCACAATGCCCAGAGCGCGCTGCTTGTAGGAGCCGCTCTGTGCATGAAACTGTCAGCTAATTACACTGGAATGCAGAGAGAGCTGTCAGATCTTCAAGTTGATGTCGGGAGGTGGGCGGGACGGAACAGCTATCAAACGCCAGCCAATGGGACAGGGGCTGGGCGGATGTTAGCTGCTCAGTCCTGCCCACCTCGGATCCCAGTGAAAATCTGACAGCGCTCTCTCAGCATTCCAGTGTAATTAGCCGACAGTTTCATGCACAGAGCGGCTCATACAAGCAGCGCGCTCTGTGCATTGTGAATCTACTCATCTCTTCTGCCAGTGCCATCCAGTGCCACCTGTCAGTGCCAATCAGTGCCATATGTCAGTGCCATAATCCAGGGCCGCCTGTCAGTACAATCCAGGGCCGCCTGTCAGTACAATCCAGGGCCGCCTGTCAGTACAATCCAGGGCCGCCTGTCAGTACAATCCAGGGCCGCCTGTCAGTACAATCCAGGGCCGTCTGTCAGTACAATCCAGGGCTACCTGTCAGTGCCAATCAGTGTAACCAATCAGTTCTGCCCATCAGTGCCACCTATCAGCGCCAATCAGTGCACAGGCAGGCTGCATATGACAATTGTATATAAAAATATAAATATTTTTTAAAAACTGTCATTTTCGGTTTCGGTTTACAGCTTAGTGCATTTTCAGTTTCGGCAAAAATTTCCATTCAGTGCATCACTGTTGAATACCCCAGGCCTGTCACCAGTGGAGCTAATTTTAGACAGGCTGTTGGGTTAATCTGACTACAGGTACAGCATGGGATGTGCCACCTAATAGTACAGGGGTGCAAAGGTACACTTATTTTACACTATGTGAAGGTGGAGGGATGGTATAGAGTCGATGCATTATTTTCTATGGATTCTTGCGTGTTGGTTTGCGAGTACAAGTATAAGGCCTCATATACACGGGCGTTATTAACGCCGCGTTTTTGAGCTTTTTTTACGGCTTAAGAATGCCACACCATGTTATTCTATGGCCTCATATACACGTTGACATTTTTTAGCTGTAGATGGCTTCGGCGTTCTCAAGCTGTAAATCTAACACAGGACCCGCGCATCCCGAAGCTGTAGTGTTAGAGCGTTTTTGACGCTGAGCCGGCAAAACGATCAATAACGCGCATTAGCGACGTTAACCAGCGTTTTTTGTTTTAAAATGTCAAAAAATAGCAGAGGGACGTCTTTTCAAACAAAATGCGACTTAGCGCTGACGCTTAATAGCGCGCATTAACGCCAATGCAAAACGCAGATGAAACCGCGTTTTTAACGCCAATTGTTTCCTGGCATTGGTCCCGACGTTACAGCTTGTTTTTTCAAAACACCCATGTATATGAGGCCTAAGCTGTAACTGGAACTTGTATTGTTTGTGAGACATTGTTTTGTAATGTTTTATTTCAATAAAACCGTTTTTGAGAGAGAAAAAAAAAAACCATCCACGAGGTTGTTTGCCCTAGGTTGGGTGGATTCTTCCAAATCCAATACATTTTTGCACACTGGTACTGACTAATATGCCAATGTTTCTCTTCTCCCTCCATCACTCAGCTCATGTGACCCCAGTGCTGACAGAGAGGGGCGGGGAGGGTCATTGGTTGTTAGGATGCCGGCGGCTAGAAGGATGTAATGGTGCACAATAGAGCTACACGATTCTGGCTAAAATGAGAATTACTAATTTTTTTGCTTAGAATAAAGTTCACCATTCTCTCATGGTTCTCGGCGTAACATCATCTTTCACATTATACAAAAAAATTGGTCTAACTTTACTATTTAGTTTTTTTTTTTTAATTCATTGAAATTTATTTTTTACAAAAAAATTGCATTTCAAAGACCGCTAAGCAAATACAGTGTGACATTGCAACAACCTCCATTTTATTCTCTAGGGTCCCTGCTAAAAAATATATATAATGTTTGGAGGTTCTAAGTAATTTTCTAGCAAAAAATACTGATTTTAATTTATAAGCATCAAGTGTCAGAAAAAGGCTTAGTCTTTAAGTGGTTAAAGTGATTGTAAAGTATCGTTTTTTTTAAAATAACAAACATGTTATACTTGCCTCCTCTGTGCAGTTGGTTTTGCACAGAGCAGCCCGGATCCTCCTCTTCTCGGGTCCCTCTTTGCAGATCCTGGCCCCTCCCCCTGTCAAGTGCACCCTCAGCCAGCAGCTTGCTACAGGGGGCACCCGAGCCGAGTCAGAGCTCCGTGTATCCATTCTGATACGGAGCCCCGGCCCAGCCTCATCCCCTGATTGACTGACTTTGATTAACAGCCACAGGCGCCAATGGCGCCTTGGCTCCAATCAGGAGGAGTGTCCTGGATGGCTAAGACACTCGTGGACATCGCTGGAGAGAGAAGGGGCTCAGGTAAGTAATTAGAGGGTGCTGGGGAGGCTGCTACACACAGAAGTTTTTTTTTATGTTAATGCATTGAATGCACCAAGATAAAAAAGCCTTCTGCCATTACAACTCCTTTAAACTGCCCTCATTTACAGACCGAAGTTCTTCCGGGAACCAAATGATACACTGTTTATAGTGATCTCTCAGAGTGCAGAGTAATGTTTATAAACATTGGCTTTTTTTTTTGACAGCTTTGAGCAGAGAACGGCTCTGCACTTGTTACACAAAATCATGGAAAAGCCGGATTAAGATCGTGAGGGGGGTTGAATCGAGATCCCGATTTAACGATTAATCATGCAGCTCTAGTGCACAATGAAAACCTGTGGCTTTGTGTAACTAAAAGGCAGGCTTCATCCATCTGCTGGTTTGTATACAATGTTAGGGCAATTTTTAGGCACTTCGCCAAGGCATCCCTAAAGAAACCTCAAGGCACCCTGCTTGGAAAAGGCTGTTCTAGGGCCTCTGGTAAAAAAAAAAAACAGGGTTCAGAGTAATTTTCCAGCAAAAAAAAAAATCTGATTTTTACTTGTTTTTAAAAGTGTGAGAAAAAGGCCCGGGGGTCAAATGGATAGAATACGTTTTTGTGCATAATACCGCTTTAAGTCACGAACCAACAAGATGCACAGAAAAGTCACACATTTTGCTGAGTTCTGCATCTAATGATGTTCTGTATGATGTACGGGTAGAGTTACATACCAACTTGTAAGCGTTATTAGATGTTTAACATATCTTTTTTTAGTTGCAGGCTTGATGATCCATGAATAATAGATGGAGTGCAGGAAAAAAGCTCAATGTTTACTGTACCACAGTGATCCGTCACTAATAGGATTACAGCAGTCAGGCAGTTTGTTATGCCTCGGCCTTGTAAGAGCACAGCGAGATGTGATTGGATTAATGTCCTTTAGCTAGTTTACTATACAATCTGCTGCTGTAGTAAGCCATCTCCATTGTACATATGAAAGTCCAACTACTGGAAATAAAAACGCACAGGCTGCCCGATCCTCCTTCCTGGTACAAAGCTCAATATATTCTCACTGACAGCACCGGCTTTACCTTTATTTTTACTGCTGGTATTAGCAAAATCTACATCTCCACTATACTACACCAGGCGGGGGGGTGACCAACGTGACTGGACAGTGAAAGAAGAAGCAGCTTATCCCTCCATCACTCTGCTCTATCAAACCTGCTCCTTGCACTGCAGCACAACTGGTTTGCGCTTTGTGCTGTTTCTCCTTCCCCCAGTCTGAGTGCTGCTGCTAGAGGCGGACACCGAGTCAAATTCAGGTACTTGCAAAAAAAAAAAAAAATATTTGTATTAATGAATGCAGATCTAAATTAATTTGTGTGTTTTTTTTTTTTTTTAATATATATCTGGTTTATTAACTACTTGTTGACCGCTCACAGTAAATATACCAATCAGTGGTGTCCAATCACACACACAGGTAATAGCGATCTGGCTGTTTCTTATCCCTGCAAAGCAGGGAGAAAAGACAGCCAGATAGTGAAGTAAGGCCTGATTCACACCTATGCATTTTTAGTACTTTTTGCAGATTTGTACTACATTCCATTTAACATGGTTTCCTATGGAACACGTTCTGTAGTGCAAATCTGCAAAATGCACTAAAAATGCATAGGCCTATAAGCAGCACACATTACACATTGTTAGGCAGAGTTAACCCCTTGATTACCCCTAGTTGTGAACCCCTTCCCAGCCACTATCATTAGTAGAGATGCACCAAAATTTTGGTGGCCGAAAATGGCGTTATTGGCATTTTGCCCATAACAGAAAAAAGCGCAGAAAAAGCATGCGATTTTACTGTGTTTATGGTTTGTTCTTCATATGTCATAGTACTCAAAAGGGATGCACATTTCATATATAAACTACAATTTAGTAGTGGTGCGTCAAAATTAGATGCGCACCAAAATATCAGCAGTCGAAAATGGTGTTTTCAACATTTTGGCAAATGAGAAAAAGGTGCCATAAACGACGCCGAAAACAAACGCGCTTTTACGAGCTTATGCTGTGTTTTTATGACTCAAACGCATCATAAAACATAACACAGGTAAGTTATTGATGCGTTCTGCCTGTGCTTTCAATGAATTTCAACGGGGAGATACGCTTTTGGTCCAGTTTTCTTTTAAATGACCACAAATGCAGTAAGCAGGATTTTTTTTTTTAACTCCACAACGGAAGCACAATGGACCAGTGTGAAAACATACATAGAATGTCATTCCCCCAAACGATCACAGGTGTCCAATCACAGCGAGAGCGGGTCGTCGGCAGCTCGTGCACGTGCCCCAGACCAGGAAGCGCAAGCAACCTACAGGGACGTTGCTTTGCGCAGCCGGGGCGCCCACACCAACACTGCCACCTACCTGTGTGTCCGAGCCACTCCATATATTACAGAGTATAAGTATTGAGTATAGTATATGGAGGTAGTAATGGGATATAAACATATCAATATTATTTCAATAGTACATCCTCCCATGCTCGCCCCGGGGAACACCAGACCATAGGCCTTGATGGAGTGGCTCGGACACACAGGTAGGTGGCAGTGTTGGTGTGGGCCACACATATACAGTGAATAGTGTTGCATATAGGACAAATGTAACTAGATGTGATGATTTTGTCAAAAATGTACTAATATCTATTGTCTATTATAGCAATACACAGCTAATACCGTGCATTCTCCTGAAGAAGCGGGATAACCGCGAAACTGGTCGGGAAGCACTAGTAGAATGACTGTGAAAAAATAACATTTAACTATTACCCACTACATGGGATGGTGATGTAATGAATGTATAAAAATTCTTTTTTTATATATACGTATGTATTGAATAAATATTTGTTTTTATACAAACAACCAGTTTGTGAGTCCATTTTGGTACCATGTAAAATCCCATAGCCCCCTTCTCTCTCCCCTAGTGGGTGAGTCGTCCTATTCTCACATGGGACAAATATTTCTATATTGAACAGGGATGTAGGTACTTTATTTTAATGTAAAATAACAATATACTGAGCTTCACACATTCAATTCAAGTATAAGTATTTGACTTAAAGTGGGACTGTGATATTGTGGCAAACAAATCAAGTCACTAAATGACACTTTTGCCCCTTTTTTGGGGACCAGTGACACCAATACAGTGATCAGTGCTAAAAAATATGCACTGTCACTGTACTTATGACACAGGCAGGGAAGGTGTTAACAGGGGCAATCAAAGGGATAACTGTGTGGCTAGCCAGTGTTTTATTGTACTGTGGGGAAGGCAGGGATCCATGTCTCTGCTTTGCAGGAACACAGGATCCAGGCCTTCCCTACTGACAGAACAGCGATCTGCCTTGTTAACATAGGAAGACTGCCGTTCTGCCTCTGTACCAAATGATCAGCGGGTGCCGGTGGACATCCACTTTGGGAGATTTCCTCCAACTTCCTGTTGTATCTCTGGAACAAGAAGTAAAGGAGAATTTCCCTAAAGGGTCCCAGACATCAACAAAAAAAAATAAAATAGTCTGAACTTTTCCCTACTCTATCCAAAACAATTAAGAGGGGAATTCAAACATTTTAAGAGATTTTCTCTCACTTCCTGTTACATCCTTTAGACCAGAAGTAAGGAGAAATCTCCCAAATGATACCGTCAACAAATAATAAAATGACGATGAACCCTTTCCTGCTCCATTCAAAACAACGGTCTGTGATGGGGAATTTCCTTTACTTTGGGAGATGTCATCTGACTTCTTGTTGCGTCTCTGGGACAGGAAGTGTAGGAGAAACCTCCCCAATGTTACACAAACAGTATGAAAATAAAATAACAGGGGGTTTAACCCTTTCCTACACCACCCAAAACAACTGTCTACAAGGAGAATTCCCTCACTTTGGGAAATTTCATCCGACTTCCTGTTTCTCTGGGGCAGGAAGCGAGAGGGAATTCCCCCCAAAGGGCACACAGGACAAAAAAAAAAAAAAAATACACAAACAGAATGAAAATAAACTAATAGGGGATTTTAACCCTTTCCTAATCCACCCAAAACAACTTTTTACAAGTGCAATTCCCTTCACATTGGAGATTTCTCCTAACTTCCTGTTGCATCTCATCTCTGGGACAGGAAGTAAAGGGGAAACCCCCTCCAATGTTACACAAACAGTATAAAAATAACTGACAATGGGGTTTAACCCTTTCCTACTCTATTTATTTCACGTACTTATATAGCGCCGTCAATTTACGCAGCGCTTTACTCTATCCAAAACAACTGTCTAAGAGGGCATTTCCCACATTTTGGGAGATTTACACTCACTTCCTGTTGCACCTTTGAGACAGGAAGTGAATATCCCTAAAACATCACATACATTTTTTTTTTGGGGGGGGGGGGGGGGTCAAAGGTTTTAACCCTTCCCTACTCTATCCAAAACTACTAAGAGGGGGAATTCAAACACTAAGAGATGTCCTCTCACTTCCTGTTACATCCATGAGATAGGAAGCGAGAGGAAATCTCCCCAATGATACAGTCAGCAAATAATAAAATAACATTTTTTTTTAACCTCTCCTACTCCATCCAAAACAACTGTCTAGGAAGCAGAATGTCCCTCACTTTGGTAGATTTCATCTGACTTCCTGTTGTGTCTCTGGGACAGGAAGTGAAATTGAATTTCCCCAAAGGGGACACAGCAAAAAAAATAACCGGACAGGGAGTTTTAACCCTTTCCTACTCCCTCCAATACAACCGTCTAAAATTAGAATTCACCTCACAATGGGAGATTTCTCCTAACTTCCTGTTATATCCCTGGGACAGGAAGTGAAGGAGAAACCCCTGCAATGTTACACAAACAGTATGAAAAGAACCTAAGAAGGGATGTTAACCCTCAATTACTCTTTCCAAAACAAATGTCTTTTACCACATTTTGGGAGATTTCCACCCACTTCCTGTTGCATCTTTGAGACAGGAAGTGAAGGGAAATTTCCCCAATAGTACACTGACCCCAAAAAATAAAATGACGGGGGTTTTAACCCTCCTGCCACCTCCCCATCTGCCTAAGAGGGGAATTCCCGCACTATTTGGGAGATTTCCCCCCACTTCCTGTTGTGTCTCTGGGACAGGAAATGAAGGGTAATCTCCCCAATGGGCCCCGGATTGCATACAAATACCCTGATGGAGATTTTCACTCTGCTCGATCCAAAACAGGTTGTGTCTATAGAATGGTTGCTATTGACGACCCGCACCCCCAGCAGTCTCTATGGGGAGATCGATATCCCATCCGATGATAATTCACCATCACTCACCCGAACAGGCCGGAGAAGAAGGACTGCGAGGATTTCACTTTCTTCTCGGCCTCAGCCAGCAGCTGCATGGCCTCCTTCTCCTTCCCGGAGTTGTCCATGGCTGGGTGGGGGAAGAGACAGGCCTGAGCCGGTGCGAGAGAACGGGGCCCACTGATAAGGGATGACGGCTGATCAGCGGGGACCGGGGAGCTAAGTGACAGCTCACCGGGATGGAAGCCTCCTGCCCAAACGCTGACACAGCGCTACTTCCGCCCACACTGCTCACGTGACCCACTGCTCACGCCACTTCCGCCTCCAGCCCGGACAGCTGATTCCTTTTGCTCACGTGATTGATTTAAATCCCCGCCGCCTGTGCAGAGGACTGTAGAAGCCGGGGTGTGAGCGGGGGATCGGACAGTGTATGTATCGCTGTGTGTGTAGTGGTGTGCCTGGAGACAGTGGAGAGGGCTGCTTGTGTATTGGATATCAGAAAGAGGGTTCCCTGTAGTGGGAGGATTATGGAGGCTGCCTTGTGCACCAGCTGTCACCCAGATCTGATAGAGGAAATCTCCCAACGTGAGGGTAACCCTGCTAAAGTAGAACAAAAGCCAAAGCTTGCTCCTTCTTTTTTAAGCCTAAGGGAGGGTTATAATTTCCCTTCACTTCCTGTCCCACAGCCAAAACAGGAAGCGAGAAAATCCCTCCAAAGTGAAGGCGTTGTCACTGGTGTTCTATCAGAAAGCTGCTACCAATCAGAAAATACAACCAACGTGACATTCCATTGTGGCCATCTTGGTACACCCCGCACTCGTCCATAGTAAGCCTACAGTCAGAAGGCAGCAAGCGGACATCTTTTTACACACACTGAAGTCTTGCGTTTCACACTTATTTTTACCAGTAATCTCATCTTCTATCGCAAAATCCAGTATTTAGAAGTCCGTGACACTTTTTTGATGTTGAATTTTAAAAAGCAGCAGTGTTCTGTTAGATTAGCAAATGTGTGGGATCAGCAAGCTCGCTGATGCTTTTAAATTGGTTATCAGCTCATGACAACCACTTTAAACTACAGGTAAACCTATAATATGGCTTACCTGTAGGTCCCAGGACTGTCTCCTAAACTTGCACAGTATCTGCATGTGCTGACGTCATCGGCACATGTGCACTGAAGAAACGGCCCCCGGGGTAGCCCAGGGTGCTGTTTCTTCTGTAAACATGACCTGAATGATGGCTCCCGTGTGCATGCGCGGTAGTGATGTCAGCGCGGCTCCGCCAATCACAGCGCTGGAGCCCGTCCTTTTATTGGTCGGAGCCACGGACCCGCAAGCAGCATGTCGCCAGTCACAGCGGTGTGTCGAGACCGCTGCAGCAGCTTAGTTCAAAGGCATTTCATAATGAGCTAGTATGCAATGCATACTAGCTCATTATGCCCTTTGTTTTGCAGGGGTTTTTTTT
>BLSH010224685.1:1386331-1396637 GCA_018402905.1 Glandirana rugosa
TCACATACCTTCTCGAGGACTTCCTGGTCCTTCTGCCAGCGGACAACGGCCGCATCACAAAGGTACTTGAACCCTTGGAGTAAAAACTCAGCCTTCTGTGGCACATCCATCAGGCGACCGTCTTCCTGGTCCTTCAGGAGCTCTTCCATACACTCGGACAAATGTTGTGCCGCCATAGCGGACGCCAAGGCCGGTCGCACAGCGGAACCTGCCACCAGGAACAGCGACTTTAAAAGCGCCTCTGTTTTTCTATCAGCGGGATCCTTAAAAGAAGGAGTCCCTTCCAGAGGAATGGTCGTCGCCTTACTAAGGCGTGCTATCAGTGGGTCCACCACAGGCGATTCCCATTTTTTTAAAAAGCTTTCCTCAAAGGGATAGCGAGCAGCGAACCGTTTTGACAGCGAAGAAGAGTGCTGTGGACGCTGCCATTCACGATAAAGAAAACGATCAAAAAAGTCATTGTAGGGATAAGCCTTGGGGGCCCTAGAGGACCCACACACATACGCAGCAGACCGCGATTCGCCATCCTGATCCAGTTGCAACTTAGAGCGAATGCCTGCGATAATGGTAGCAACCAACGCTTTCTCGCACGCAGCCGCTGCCCCCTGATCCCCCTCGCCGTCCGATGGGCCCAGCTCCCCATCAGATAGGTGCGCTGGGGTCCCTGAGGCCACTTCCGCCTCAGAATCCTCCCCTGATGAATAATGAGGAGGAGGGGGACGCTTCTTGGGGACCTGTTGGGCGACCTCCGCCCGGGGGAGAAATTCGCTAAAGACCGCCCGCAGCTGGTCCAAAAATGCCCCTTGCGCAGATTGCGCTTCCTCAGCAGGTTCAGCAGTGTAATCTGCCATTGCTTTCCCCCAGAAAAAACTCTTAGTGACACACAGGGAGACTAAGGAGAATGAGGCACCCCCACACTGCCGCTCACCAACACCCCACAGTGCACCAGGGAACCCAGGAGGACTGCACCCACCGCTACCAGCCCCCACAGGGAGCCCAGCTATACTTGCTGTTCCGCTGCCTTTTTCTGGATGGATCGTCAGAAGAGCTGCGCCGCCAAATCACCACTGTTCCACAGAGAAGGGAAATGCTGCAGACGTGTATTTGCAGAGGCATGCAGTCAAAATGGCCGCTGTTAAACACTAGAGGCCAAAACACACCTTCAGGGAATGTGCAGTACCGCAAACGGCCACTCTGAGCGCTAGAGGGAAAGCCCCATAGGCCCAAAATGTCTGTGGCTACGCACAATGGCGGCGAAAATCGATACGAACGCCCAGACGATCGGTGCGGTGCAGGGGGGGTGCGGGGGGTTGAACGGGAGCTCCACGCGTCCCACCAGCGGCTACCCAGCAAGAAATTTTTTTTTTTTTTGCGGCCGTCGGTCCCCCTTTCCGCCCCTAAAAAGGGGGGAAGGCAGGAACTCTCACACACCACTCCGACGAGCGCCGTGGGTAGCCACCCAGTCGCAGACCTTCCGCCCCCTCTTGGGTGGTATGCTGCAGGCCAGAAAATCGCCCTTCCCGAATCGCATCCAGGTGTGGGCGCAAAGGGGGGGGGTCACCCCAGGCCGCCCGCATGGAACGGGCACGATGCGGCGGGTCCCCATACGTCGGGACTGGCTCGCATCGGTTGGCCAGGTCGGGGAAAGTACAGAACCCATGGACTCTCTATGCCCCGACCGGCTTGATAGCAGATCAAATGCTTGATAGAAGTAAAAGAAAATAAATAAAAAGAATGGTCACAAACAGAACCGCAATTCCCCTGAAGGGAAGCCAGGTCAACTACTTGCAAACTAGGCATTGAAACTGAAGAGCTATGATATGAGGGGGTTTATGTAGGGAGAGAGGGCGGCCCCCATGGGAGGGGCCAGCTGTTTCTTTTCCCTGCCTAGTTAACTCCTAGTGGGACAAGCATAAACCCCACACGTCATGATGAGCTGCGTCTGTCAGTGAACAATAGGAGAAAGGAAATTATTTATTTATTTTTTTTTGTCGTCGGTCCCCCTTCTGCCCCTGAAAAGGGGGGAAGGGCGGAACTCTCACTCACCACTCCGCGAGCGCTGTGGGTAGCCACCCAGTCGCAGACTTTCCGTCCCTGCCTGGACGGTACGCTGCAGGCCAGAATTCGCCCTACCGAATCGCATCCGGGCTGGGCGCAGGTGGGGATCACCCCAGGCCACCCGCACGAAAACGGGCACTATGCGGCGGGTCCCCATACTTCGGGACTGCCTCGCAACAGTCGGCCAGGTCGGGGAAAGTACAGAGCCCATGGACTCTCCATGCCCCGACCGGCTTCTTGATAGTAGATCACTTGATAGAAGACAAGGAAATAAAATAAAATAAAAAAAGAATGGTTACAAACAGGACCGCAAATTCCCCTAAAGGGAAGCCAGGTCAACTCCTTGCAAACTAGGCATTTAGACTGGTGAGCTATTCCATAGAGGGGGTTTATCTGGGAAGAGAGGACGGCCCCATGGGAGGGGCCAGCTGTTTCTTTTCCCTGCCTAGTTAACTCCTACTGAGACCAGCATAAAACCCACACGTAATGGAGAGCTGCATCTGTCAGTGAACGATAGGAGAAAAATGTTTACATAGACTGCCATTCTGTGTCCAGGGGTACGATCGCGGCTGCCGGACCTGCTAATTGGCTTCCATTGTGTCCAAGCACAGTGGGACCGCAGCTCCGTCAGCGAGTGCCCCAGAGCCAAGAAAAGAAATCGCATACACGTATGTGATTTTGCGCTTAAGGGCTGCCCTGCCGCAGTATATGTAAGTGGGGCGGTCCTTAAGTGGTTGATGTGCACACAGATCCAAAACGTTTTAGCTTTGAATAGAGTGGACAAGGATTAGAACCTGTTGTATTGCTCTCCTTGTCAGGAATATTTCCCTGTACTCCTCCCCAGGAAACAGGAACTCAGGAAGTAAATAAAGAGAACCAGTGGCACGGTGGAATCACACACAAGATCACTCAAACCCACACTGTTGTCTTTATTGTCAGAAAATGCTGGCACAATAATTTTAATAATCTGTAACACTCTGCTTCTTTTCTCTGCCCTACAATTGAAGTGATCCAAACCTTATTTAGTACAGCTATTGTTTGGTGTGAACAATTAAAACATCTTTGCAACTTTTTTCCCAAAAGCTACACCTATACATAAGGAAAATTGGTTATATAACCTAAAGAATAGCTTTATGCAAACTACTAAAAAAAAAACATCAAATGATTTGTAATCATTCAGACTTGTGATTTACACATCTGCCACAATACAGAGCCAGATAGAGGACCCCACGATTTTCTTGTATCGGTTTGCAGGTTCCTTTCTCTGGCTGTAGCCTGCTCAATAAATAGAGGATCATCTCCATACTGTGGATTCTTTGTCCAATGAACAGGCACCAGTCTGGCTGTGCAGTGCCACCAAGGGTAGTTACACCATATACGTAGCTGATCAAAGTTACAAATCTTTTAAAGTGTGTTTTTTTTTATTTTTTTTTACAGTATATCTGTATTTTAATTATATATTTAAAGTAAAAGTCCATGCTAAAACGAAAATCCTTGCATCTATAGACGCCCATGATCTAATACTAACCTATCTAACCCTGTGAAGGAAAAAAAAAAAAAAAATCAGTATATATACCTTTTCTGCAGCTGATCGGACCCAATCCCATGCTGAGCTGTCATCTGTGGCTTCGCTGTGGAGGCGAACAGAAGCCCCATAGTAAGTCTATGGGTGACATCACTCCCCATTCATTTCCCAGCCGTTGTCCTCTGCAGAGCTCCCGCCACTGGAGATCGGGTCAGATTGCCTTCTGAAAAGGTGTATATATACTGATTTTTTTTTCTCTCTACAGGGCTAGATAGGTTAGTGTTCGATCGTGGGTGTCTATAGATGCAGGGATTTTAGTTTTAGCATGGACTTACACTTTAACTGTCTGCCAGGATTTTAGCTTTAACCACATACATCTTAAAAACTCTACAACTATTTCAGTAAAAAAACACTTATGTCTATAACCGTCAGACACATGCTTAAACTTGGACTCTGGGATTTAGACAAAATCCACCCTTACAATGGGCCCCTGCACTGCAAGGGTTAAACAGTTTATTAGTGTATGGATAAGGTGTATTACGTATTCCATTCATTGCTCCAGCAGACTTCGTCCAACACAACATCCTCACTAACATGCTTTGGCCTGTGGTCACATGCTCCCCCCCACACACATAATAAAGGGTTAATATCCCTGCATTGTTTGTGATGATGCTGAGGTATTGCCTGGAGCTTGAGGACAGTGTTGAAGCCTGCTGGAGCAAATGATAGGCTAAGTAATACACCTTATCCCTGAACCCCTAGATTAAATGAGCAGTTTAACCCTTGCTATGGGGAAAGGGGCAGTTGGGGCACTGCAAAGGTAGATTGTCTCAGGCATGATTCACATTTATGAATTTTTAGTGCATTTTGCAGGTTTGCACTACAGTCCATTTAGCATGGTTTCCTATGGAACACATTCTGTAGTGCAAATCTGCAAAATACACTAAAAATGCAAAATGCATAGGTGTAAGGCCTCATACACACGGGCGTTTTTTGACGCCGGCGTCTACTGACGTTTTTTTCTGCTCCCCATGTTAGTCAATGGCCACATAAAAAACGTCAGCGTTTTTGAGCTGTAGATGGCGTTGGCGTATCAGAGAACCCACGACCAGCGCGTTCCTTGGCTGCATCGACGTCAAAAAGCGCCGCAAAACGCCACGAGACGCCAACAGACGGCAACAAACGCCACCTAATATTGTACCGGCGGTTTCCGGCGTTTTTTGACGCCGACGTTTTTAGGTTGAAAAATAGCAGAGGAATGATTTTTTTTTAAAAAACGTCTATTGACGCCGACGCTCACTAGCGCTCAAAAACGCCAATGCATAACGCCGAAAAACGTCGACTTTTTTTCCTTGACGTCGGGCCCGACGTTTTGTTTATTATTTTATATACGCCCGTGTGTATGAGGCCTAAATCAGGCATAGTTGCTGGAGTTCAGATTTAAAGTGGACCTCCACCCAAAAGGGGAAGCTCAACTTGTTCACACCCTCCACTGCCACATTTGGCACTTTGGTGGGACCATTCAGAAAGGGCAACAGGAAACTGGCTGTGAAGCCTGAAGGCAGCACCTGCACCCAAAGCCAATTAAAGAATTGCCTTGGGGCGCTGATGTCGCTAGACCCCTGGACAGGTAAGTGTCATATTAAAAGTCAGCAGTCTTTGTAGCTGCTGACTTATTTTTTTTTTTGACAGACTTGAGCTCCTCTTTAAGATCTCTGCTGATTATATCCTGTGTGTGCCCCCCCCCCCCCAATGTCCTAGCTAAGAAGCTGTATGTCTGTGCGAAAAGTCCTGCTGTCTTGATGGCATCTTGCCCTGTGTTCTGTCAGTCAGCATGATGCGATAGATTCTATATATAAAGAGTTGGACTATTGTTTTTGCTGCTCTTGCTGCTAAAAAGGAGATGAACTAGCTCTATTTGCTTATTTCAACAAGTATTTATTTTGAAGGACACATCTATCAAAAATATAGCCCAGGTGGATTGGATCCCTTTGAGCTAAATGGAAAAATCTTCCCTCTTGGGCAGTATAAGCACAGGTATAATATGCTGAACTGTTCTCCCCTTCGCTGGATTCTCCATAGGAGTAAAACAGAATTGAGCAAATGCCATATACATACATATGGCATACACCAGCAGAAATGTCAAAGCTGGGGTTTCCAGGGGAAGACTTCCCTTGCTCTAGGGCAGGGGTCTCCAAACTATGGTCCTCCAGTTGTTCAGGAACTACAATTCCCATCATGCCTAGTCATGTCTGTGAATGTCAGTTTTACAATGCCTCATGGGATGTGTAGTTCTGTAACAGCTGGAGGGCCGTAGTTTGGAGATGCTTGCTCTAGGGGTCTTCAAGGGCTTTTCAATCTACCGGCAAATATGTAGCACTGTGGCAGCTCATAGTCTGCAGACCTGAAGCTGCACAAACCTAATTTAAAAAAAAAGTACAAAAGTAAAGAACTTGAGTAAAAAAAAAATAATAATAAAACTTAGACTAACGTATAGACACTAAAACCTGTAAGAAAACGGCTTGCTTAGTATAAGCCTTCCTCTGGATGTGGGGAAAACCCATAATGTGGCTGTGGCCAGTTTTAGGGGGTTAGTTTCATATCTCCAACACACAATAGTTATTTATAAGTAGCTTACATGTATAGCCTCTGGGCTGCCTAAGTAGTAATTATGTAAGCCTTAGAACCTGTTCTTTAAAAAGGTCCTCCACCTAGATATTGTTTGGAACCATTTCAGCTGCCCAATAGTCTGGTCTTCAAGGATGTTGTTGCCTGATGACTGCATTGGTAATGGCTTGCCTCCTGCTTAAAATGTCTAAATCCAATTTACTCAAACCATGCATGTGTCTGCTTCATAGTTTTAGTAAGATGACATATACCTTAATACTAGAACTTGACAAGACCATTTGTTGACTGGGAACAAATGCATATGCTTCTTAACTAGCCTGGATCAGGTGAAGGGTCATTTTTGTTCTAGTAGTTGTTGGCCAATGAAGGCCTTGACAACCAGCCTGACTTTGCAGCATGTCACAAACCGCAAGATGCAGAGAGCCTTTTTACTACTGAACTAAAGTGCAAATGATGTTAATTAGTATTAAAGTAGAGGCAGCAGAAGTCTCCCTTCAGTACTTTCAAAAATGTTTCTAACCCCTTCAGGTAAACACCCAATTTGTAAAATTATTCAAACCTTTGCACCTTAACTTTTTTGCATTTACATATGCCTTTTCCAAATCCCACATCTGCACTTTTATTAATTTGTCCCCAAAGTCCACAGGAACAGATTAGAATATTGTTAATAAGCAGCTGATTCTTCCTCTGAAACCTTCAGTAAGCCTGCCATCTTCTGTCGACAATGCTTTCTCATGTGAGCGTTTCGACCCTTTATCTTGTCAAATACCCTAAGAGAAAATGAGTGGTTATAGAAGTCTGGCATTGCGCTAAATAAGCTGTGAGCAAATATAAACACTGCTACATATATGAACTAATTAAGTTTATTTGGATTTCATGTGCATGTTCCATTTAAAAGCAGTCTGGTCATACTCAGTGGAGCAGCCACATACCTATACACACAATCTGTAGTACAATAAAATACATGTAATGGACACAAATTTCCATTAATTTATTTCAAATTCTCATTTAGAGCTCTGCAACCGATTAAACAAACTGACAAAGTTCCTAATAGATTACATAAAAAATGAAAATGCAGTTGTGAATACACATCTAAGAGAGGCGATCCAACAAATAAAAAAGGACGGGGCTCCCAAAGTAGACATATGGTATCTCTTGGTGTGAGAGATGAATTTAAGGATAGAAACAATGGGGTTTGTGGCTGAATTGTACGTATACGTAAAGGAAGCTTGCAATAACTTGGAGGTTCCCTGTTTCAATGTGTTGTATGTTGCCAACTTCAGGTTAGGAAACTGGCAAACAAATCTGTTAGGACAGCCACCCTCCAAGCCCACTCCCATCAATCTTCATTTGCTAATGTCTTCTGGTAATGGACCACCTCAGCTTGGGGTTACTCCCTAGACACCAGGTCCCACTTCTGCACATGGTGGGAAGTTGGCAAGCATTTCCTTAGGTTGGGAGCAGCGCGTCAAAGGGTGGCTGTGGTTGTTGCAGTGCTGGAGCAATGTGAGACACTTTTAAATAGTCTCCCAGAGCCACAAGCTACTGCACCACATTTCTCATAATCTTACCTCAACAAATCCTCTATGGTTCTGAATGTGGATGTTCCTGTCTTCAGAGACTCAGTTGACAAAAGGTTTGAAGCTCTCCTTTTGATACCTTATTTTTGTTCTTTTGAGCTTGGCCATGCAGTTGTTGGTGCTATGGCCGTTTGCAGACCCTGGCAGTTTGAGCCAAGTGCATTACTCAGTTCTCCAAGAAATTATGCTCCTCCCAGTAACTTTGCACCACATCTGTGTTCGGTGGACTCCCTGAGCAAAAATTCTCTCTTGACATTTGTTAGTTAAGATGCACAGGATTCTCTGAATGTAGAACTGGGTTGCGGTAACAGTTATAAAAAAAAAAAAAAAGGCCCGGAAAGGATGCCGTTTGATGGAGAATGACTCTTCGGTGAGTCATTGGACACCTTTTATTAAGGAAATCACGGGCAGAAAGAGCACTCTATTACCTACGGTAGTAAGAAGAAAGTTAAGGTTCCCACGGCAAAGTCTGCTGCTTCTGGCTTTCTTGTCCTATACCTGATCCCTAATTCTAAAGAAAATTCCTGGATGGCCATGTCTGGCATCAAAACCTCCTTGCAATGAAGGGGCACCCACATTCTTGCAAGTGAGAGGATGTCTATTGGCCTTTTCAGCCACCTGGACTCAAAGCATTTCAGATCTTTGGGTCCAGGACGTGATGTCCCAGGGATACAGGTTGGAATTTTCATTCCTGCCTCACTTCATACCCTATAACCTTCCCACCTCTTATTTGCAGTGATTGTGCAAGTTCTATAGAGTTTCAGGGCTTGTGTTCAAACCTGTTTACTGTTCCGTAGCCCATTGGGGGTGTTTGCCCCCTCCTAGAATTGAAGGTTTTTTTACACAACCCTGCAGTTCCAATAATTTTGGATGGAATTGGCCCGGTCTGTAATTGCATTGCTGAAATGAGGTGAATTTCTAGCATCAAAGAGATTAAGGATGTGTATTTGATTATTCCAATTTCTCCCTGCTTCAGAGGATCCTGCAGTTTGTGGTGGGTAATACTTCTAGTCTTTGACTTCTCCTTTGGCCTGTCCACGTGATATTTGCCCACCTTTACTCCAGGCCTCTGCAGCTTAATGTACTGTAGTGACTAATGGGACAACATTCCTCAGTCGCTGGGGACTGGCCCATGCAACCGATTACCAAAGCCAGGGTATCACTTAAACAACCCTGTGCTGGAATCTGAATTCCTTTCTCCCACTAACCTGGATTGCTCTCATAATGCATGTCAGCATGGGGAGGTGTTCTAGGGACTGAAACAGTTGAAGAACAAAGGATATGTCATCAGTACACCAAGGATTTTCAAAAAAAGGGTCCAATGCTTTATAAGATGATCACATCACATCTAAAACTAGACTAGAAAAAGACTATTGGTTTATCATCTAAAAATATCTTTTTGGGGGCCACACAGGACCCCTTCATGTTCCCAGCTGGTGGTCGGTACAGCACATATTTACCTGACAGCCATTTCCAAGGACATGCGTGTTGGGAATATTTATCATGAAACTGTTAAAGGGGTGTGGTAGGGAGTGGCAGTGGAAGGTGTCCAGACCTCCCAATAATTTTCTGCAAGCTAAGGGCCAGTCGATTATTCCTGCTGCAGTGGACCAACCAACTTCAGAGACTTCTGATGAGAATTCAATTGAAAGGGCGGCACCAGAAGCCATCTAGCTCTTCTAGAAGTGCAACTAACTATGGCTTGGGCCAAAAGACATGTTTCATCCTTGTCTGCAGTCTACATTCCTGGAGTAGATAATTGACTGGCAGGCTATCTTGGTCATCAATGCCTAGATGAATGATCTCTTCATCCCAAAGTATTCTGGGAGTGATGGCACTTGTGTGGAAAATCAGATATAGGTCTATTGGAATCCCACTTCAATAAAAAGGTGCAAAGGTTCATGGCCGGGGATCCAAGAGTTTTTGCCCCCATGAGATTAATTCTGACTGCTATATTCCTTCCCCTTGCTATTGTTTCTTCCTTGACTACCTCCCAGCATTGAGATGGAGGGCATTTTGGTGATCTTGGTGGCACCAAATTGGCCCAGAAGGATTTGGTACTCGGACAGTCTGTTTCCTGTATGACACTCACTTCCAGACTGACCCGACCTGCTGTCTTAAGAACCGGTCCACAATACTGCTTCACAGTTGCTGGCTTTAACAAATTGGCTGTTGAGTCCATAGTAATTTAGTCTCCCAGACTCCATTTGTTGCTAAACTGCTTAAAGCTGGGAAATCAATTTCTTAGAAAATCTACCATCACACTTGAAAAACTTACTTCATATGGTCAGATGCGCAGAAGTTTCACCCTAAACAATGCTCTGTGGTGTGTACCCTGTCTATTCTCCAGTCTAAGCTTGAACATAAATGTCAGTTGTTTGTGCTCTCAACCAAACTGTCAAGCCATCAACATATAGGGATATGGGAAATAATTATCGGCACTGACGGGCGCACACAGGTTGAACTGCATGGACTATTGTCTTTGTTCAGCCTTACCTATGTAACTATGTAAATG
>BLSH010224685.1:1429957-1443295 GCA_018402905.1 Glandirana rugosa
CAACTGGACCGAAGGGAAGTCCCCTTAACGCCAGGACAAACACTGGGAAAAAATAAATTAAAAGAAGATAAAAATAAACAACTCCGGACGACGCCATGGGTAGCCACCCAGTCGCAGACCTTCCGCCCCTGCTTGGGCAGTATGCTGCAGGCCAGAAAGTCGCCCTTCCCGAATCGCATCCGGGGCTGGGCATAAGGGGGGATCACCCCAGGCCGCCCGCACGGAATGGGCACGATGTGGCGGGTCCCCATACGGCAAGACTGGCTCGCATCGGTCGGCCAGGCCGGGGAAAGTACAGAGCCCATGGACTCTCTATGCACCGACCGGCTTCTTCATAGCAGATCAATTGCTTGATAGAAGACAAATAAAAATAGAAGAAAATTAAATAAAAAAGGGTCACAAACAGGACCGCAATTCCCCTGAAGGGAAGCCAGGTCAACTCCTTGCAAACTAGGCATTGAAACTGAAGAGCTATACTATGAGGGGGTTTATGTGGGAAGAGAGGACGGCCCCCATGGGAGGGGCCAGCTGTTTCTTTTCCCTGCCTAGTTAACTCCTAGTGAGACCAGCATAAACCCCACATGTAATGGAGAGCTGCGTCTGTCAGTGAACGATAGGAGAAATGAAGTTCCTTTTGATAGCAGAAGCCTGACAGTTTTGTGCCAATATTGACTGGTATTTGGAACTGTTCATAATTCCCTCTACCTTGACTAAGGCCCCTGTTGCAGCTTCAGAAAAACAACCCCAAAGCATGATGCTGCCACCACCATGCTTCACGGTGGGTATGGTGTTCTTTAGGTGATGTGCAGTGTTGTTTTTGCGCCAAACATATCTTTTGGAATTATGGCCAAAAAGTTCAACTTTGGTTTCATCAGACCAGAACACATTTTCCCATATGCTTTTGAGAGACTTCAGATGTGTTTTTTTGCAAAATTTAGCCGGGCTTGGATGTTTTTTCTTTGGAAGAAAAATCTTCCATTTTGACACTCTACCCCATAGCCCAGACATATGGAGAATATGGGAGATTGTTCTCACCACACAGCCAGTACTTCCCGCAGCTCCTTTAATGTAGCTGTAGGTCTCTTGGCAGCCTCCCTGACCAGTTTTCTTCAAGTTTTTTCATCCATTTTGGAGGGACATCCAGTTCTTGGTAATGTCACTGTTGTGCCATATTTTATCCACTTCACTGTGTTCCATGGTATATCTAATGCCTTGGAAATTCTTTTGTACCCTTCTCCTGATTGATACCTTTTATCAATGAGATCCCCCTGATGCTTTGGAAGCTCTCTGTGGACCATGGCTTTTGCTGTAGGATGCAACTAAGAAAATGTCAGGAAAGACCTACTAGAACAGGTGAACTTTATTTGGGGTTAATTAGAGTCACTTTAAATGATGACAGGTGTGTACTGACTCCTATTTAACATGAGTTTGAATGTGATTGCTTGACTCTGAACACAGCTACATCCCCATTTATAAGAGGTTGTGCACACTTATGCAACCACGTTATTTTTGTTTTGTTTTTTTTTTACTCCACCCCCCCTCCAAAAAAAAATTTCAGTTTGCTTTTCAATTGAGTAATTGAGTTGTACCGTTTATAGGTCACATTAGCCACTTCAGCCCCGGAAAGTTTTACCCCTTCCTGACCAGAGCAGTTTTTGTGATTCGGCACTGCTCCGCTTTAACTGACAATTGCGCTGTCGTACGGCGTTGTACCCAAACAAAATTTGCGTCCTTTTTTTCCCACAAATAGAGCTTTCTTTTGGTGGTATTTGATCACCTCTGCGTCATTTCTGATCGCCACTATAAACAAAAAAAGAGTGACAATTTTGCAAAAAAAAACTGTTTTTCTTACTTTTTGCTAAAATACAAATCCAAAAAAAAAATAATAAAAAACATTTTTTGTCATCGGTTTTGGCCGATTTATATTCTTCCTCATATTTGTGATAAAAAAAATCGCAATCGGCGTTTATTGATTGGTTTGCGCAAAAGTTTAAAATTTTTACTAGTAATGTCGGCGATCTGCGATTTTTAGCGGTACTGTGATATTGGGGCGGACATGTCGGATATTTTTGACACTTTTTTGGGACCAATGACATTTATACAGCGATCGGAAATTTAAATGTCCGCTGATTACTGTATAAATGTAATTGGCAGTGAAGGGGTTAATCTGGGGGGGAGAGCTAGGGGTTAACTGTGTTCCCTGGGTGTGTTCTTACTGTGGGGGGGCTGGGCTAACATGGGCATAGGAGATCTAACTGATCCCAGTGACAGGGATCAGTAGATCTCCTATGCCCGCACTGACAGGGCGGGGAACCACCGTGTTTACATCGGCGGTTCCCCGCTCTTGGGCCGTGGCCGCTCATCGCGGCTCGCCGGCGGACATAGCGGCTCGCCGGCGGACACCGGGTCCGCCCGAGCCGCGGGCACACTCGTGCGGTGGGCGCCTGCCCCCTAGTGGTCACCCGCAGATCGCCGCCTTTTTACGGCGATTCGCGCCCAGCGTCCACACTGCCGCAGTAAATATACTGCGCGCAGTGTGGAACCGGTTAAAGATGGAAAAGGTTCTGAAATTATTTATCTTTGTCTCATTTTTTTACATCACAGAAGCCTGACATTGTAACAGGGGCGTGTAGACTTTTTATATCCACTGTAAATATGCTCACTGAAATTACTGCCACGTCAGCCATACATTACAGACCAGAGCTATTTGTTTCATTTAACCCTTTCAATGCCATGCCATGTCACTGACAGAAAAGGAGTTAAAATGGAAATCTGCCTGTTCTATATACTATTTATTTTATGTTGCAGAGAATGTAGCAGGATGACTCCACATAGGGAAGCGGAGTGGAAAACGTCAGGAGGAATACGTAGCCACTGAAGCCCCCAAGAAATATGTAAAGCCATGGTCATTCAGGTCTTAACATTCATCCATATTTCAAACCTGTTTTAGGCATGATAAACATATACAAAAAGTCAGCGGCAGCCTGTCCATACGCCTGGCCCCTAATCTTCATGCAAGGCGCCAGACGCATGGATTCCAATGGGAGTTTTTTTTTTTTTTTTAGAAGCACGTGATTAGAGCGTGAGGCTCTAATTGGCTTCAAAAAAACGGTGGGCTTGGGGCGCAGAGCACTGTGTGTTGGCGGCAGACAGATTGCAGCCCCGCCCCCAAAAAATATACCACCAGTCTCCACTGCTAACAGTACTTAAAAGATTTGACCCAAATGTGTCCCAAGCCTCCCTCTCTCTTTCTAGACCATGTCCCAGCATTCATTATTTTCTTTTACCTGTAGCAAGAAGTGACAATTCCCTGTAGTGTCATTACCAGGCTTGAACAATTCTTGCAATGGCAGCAAATGGGAGGAGGGATCAGCAGAGTGCCCTACATATAGTTAACGTAGGCATGTTCTCCAGAACTACATCTCCTAAGAGCCCTTTCTCTACACACAGTCCATGTGTAGACTCTTGGGAGTCAAGGCCGCAGCACTGCTTTGCTGTTAATGAAATCAATGCATGGATGTGAAGAGGAATGGGGATAGGCAGAGCCCTTATAGTCCAACTGTGCAACAGAGCTGACAACGATGCTAAGGATTTTAGTACAGCATAATCAGTACTGTCATACAACAATAGGAATTCACTGAATTACAGGCACGATCACCAGTCATTTTTCTGTAACTGCAACATTTACAAAGGGACAAAAAAATTGAGAAAACGTGCATGTATTTCAGAGATGTATTTTCCCAGACATACAATTTAAATGGTCATAAATAAAGTCCTATCTTGCTTATCTCACCTGCATAATGATAATCTGCAAGATACTGAGGAAGATATGTTTGAGGATCCTGAATTAAAAGTTTATCCAAAGCTTCCTGAAAGCAAAAATGTTTCTTATCATGTGTTCAATATATGCATTAGTTAAAAGTAAAATTCCAACCATGAAGGGCAATACACATTAAACAAACCAATTGCAACTGGGTTTATGCAGAACTCTTTTGCAGTCTTTAAAATGATATTAAACACACAGTCTTCAATTTACGTTGTCCCTTCTATTTCTGTATGGGGATGACGGCACTGTAATTAGTTTAATAAAACAAAATCTATGCACCTTTTTCCTAATCGATATACAGCTGTCACATGACCCAGCTCTTTCCCAGCCTGGCTGCAAGGAAACATAAGCAGGAGCTTCTAGTCTTCTGCTGGCCATGTTCAAAATTAAAAAAAAAAAAAAAAAAAAATAGGCTTTGGAATTCAGAGTAAAAATAAATGCGAGTGCAAATAATGCATGCGTGCTATGTGCTGATATATATATTTTTTTAAAAAGCTAATTAGGGGAGGGTGCCAGGCAGGGCCGATCCTGGGCTGTTGCACAGGGTGCGCCATGCCCAGAGGCGGGGGAGGGTGCCCAGGTCCGGGCCAAGGGGATCTTTCGCTTACCTGGCTTTCGCTGTCATACGAGGTCCCACCTCCTGGATCGGCCCCCATGATAGACAGCACACTGGTCCAATGCCGGGACGTGTGATGTCTATCTGGTCCAGGAGATGAGACTTTGTATAACAGTGACCGATGGGTAAGCGGAAGATCCCCACTCTGTGTAATCTGGCAGCTGTCCTCTCTTTAATGCCCGCGCTGATGGACACTGATCAGGTTGCATTGATGGGCACTGATCAGGTTGCTTTGATGGGCACTGGTGAGGCTGCATTGATGGGCACTGGTGAAGCTGCATTGATGGGCACTGATGAGGCTGCATTCATGGACACTGCTGAGGCTGCATTGATGGGCACTGGTGAGGCTTCATTTGATTAATAAAAAAAAAGTTCTGAGCTACCTTTATTTTGTTTCAAAGTTCTTTATTTCAAATTTTTTTTTCCTGCAACTTCCCTCTTAAAATGAAGGTGTGTGTTATACGCTGATAAATACGGGTAAATAATATCAATAAACTGTTTTAAATTGTCATACAAATATATGCTTGAAATGAAATCTTTATAATTTTGTAGAAATAACATGGTGTGTGCAGATTTCACACCCCTCAAGCCTGTGTCTTAGAATAAGAGGATGATGAAGCCTCCATAAATCTACATGTTATATCCCGCCCCCAGGGGTGTCACTAAGGGGGGTTGACAGGGCTATAGCCCACGGGGTGCCCCCGAAAAGCCCCGGGGCTCGGGCATGGAAAAGACTATTATTAGCCCTGAGACTCCGGAGAATCATTAGAGCTGCCCGCCGCTAGAGGTCCAGGCCGGCATTGGTGATGTCTCCGCCGCCATTTTTACTGAAGCTTTACCTGAAGCATGGTCACACACTGAGGGGAAGAAACAATAGGCGGAGCTGGCTGCCAATAGAAATGGAGCTGCCGCAAACCTCCGCCCCGTGGTTTGCTGCTATGACCTGTTATGGGAAAGGGGGTGGGGGGTTGGTGGCAGCTCCATTTCTATTTGCAGCCACCGGCCAGCTCCGTCTCTTGTTTCTTCCCCTCGGAGTGACCATGCTTCAATCACGAGAGTGGGTCTTTTGTAATGGTGGCGGCCAACGGGACACCTGTGATAAAAGGAGGCACTCTGATCGCTGCGCTGGGGACACCTGTGATGTAAGGAGGCACTCTGACCGATGCGCTGGGGACACCCGTGATATAAGGAGGCACTCTGACCGCTGCGCTGGGCACACCTGTGATATAAGGAGGCACTCTGACCGCTGGGGAAACCTGATGCAAGGGAGCACTCCGCTGAGGACACCTGATATAAGGTTATACATACATATATTGCGCTTGTGTATATATAAATACCCTCGGGCAAATCCTACAACCCCTATAAAAATACGTTGTGTGCAAAAAACAAACAAATAGAACAAGGGAGATAAAGCACCAACTGAACACACAAGAAGAAATAAGTGTGCGTAATAATCAATAGCCCACAAAATCTATTGTCCACTGTGATGGTGCTAGTACAGTGCAGAAATACAGATTCTATCGGTAAGTAGTGTCTTGAACAGTGATCCACCACACCATCAATCATGTGAAAAAGATCCTCCACCAGTCAAGATGTGCCCTTACCAGAGCCCCTGAACCCCCTATTACGGAGGGTCAGGGAACGCTTGTGTGGATATCAGGAGACTCAGCCACAAGGGTTGATGTCCTCAGCGTCACCTCCCGGATATGCCACCAATGTGTTATGCTCGATAAAGATAAGAGGGCCACAATAGTGTGATAACATTTTTTTTTTTTTAAATATATTGCACTCACAAGCATTCAATGAAAATAGCGCAGACACAAATATATCCATCCACATACAGAGTCAGCGGTGACTTGAAGACAGCACTTCAGCCCTATCGATTTCGTCCAAAACGGAACAGCATGTAACGCAGCACTTACATTTTGTTTTATGATGTGGAATTAGTGACACTTTAAGTTAAAACTGTACAGAATTACTCATGAAAGATTTCTTTGTATTTTCTGATTTTAGCTGTGCTTAATTTTTCTGAGCCTGACATGTCAGTTTAAGTGGTTTAAAGCACTCTCAGGATTTGCGAGACAGCACTAGGTCAGACAATTAACAGAGCAGCAACTGCCAAGCTTTTAGGTGGTCGCTGACCACATCTTATGATTATCACATGTCGCTACATACAATAAAAGAGTAATGCCACAGTATTTTGTGGCTGCAGCTCTCAAGCACACACATTACCCTCCTCTCCCAGAGAGGTCTTTAATGTACTCTTCTTCTGCTGTACACTGACCCTTCCAGCTCTCAACACTCAAAACATAATAAGATGCACTGTCAATGCAATACTGCTTGATCAGCTCACATGGCAAAATCTCCACCTCTCAGCCTGACTTCTGTTATGCACATGGGTATGATAACCTAATAAAACATTAGATTTCAGGTAACATTTTAAAAAATAAGAACAAATACATACCTGATGTAAAATGTTTTTTTGATTTGGTTTCTATGGCTGCCCCTTGCTTTCTTATTGCTTTTATGTAATTGAGCCCCGGCTCACATCAGTGTGCTCTGTGAGATCACATATGATACGCACCGCACTGCAAATCATATTCAATGTCCGTGCAATGCGATTTCAGCCATACAGATTGTATGGCTGATATCGCATCGCATTCGAACGAAACTCGACACAGGTCCCTTTTTTTTTATCTGCACCACAATCTGATCACATTGGTGTTCATATACCCATGCGTTCCGAATCCTTTGAGAGTTTGCAGTTTGCACTGCGATATGCGAGCTGAAAAGGGGGTGTCGTTAACAATGTATTGACACCTCCCTACAGTTCGCTTAGGGCAGTGTGAACTGCCATGCGAGTCGGGTGCGATGCGGGAAACCGCAGTGGATTTGCAGGATTCCCGCATCGCACCTATGTGAACCAGGGCTGAAAGCTGAACTCTGGGAAAACTAAAAATCCTCCTTTGCAATAGACCTGTGCTAGTACTGCAAGGGTTAACTGCTTGTTTATGTCGGGGGGTGGGGGTCAGAAAAGAAGTTTTACTTACCTGATCCTCCAATCTTGCACTCAATTGGTCCAAGGTCCTTCAACATCATTAAAGTGGAACAAAAGGGAAAGTTCAGTTTGTCATCCTCCTTTAGTTTCTGTCACTTTTCACGGTGGGGGTGGGGGGGGCCAGGTACCAGGTCTTGACAAGTAGCCGCTCCCACTTTCGATGGGCTAGCAAGGAGATTCCTTGACAAGTGGCACTTGTCTCAGCTCCAAGCACTTGCCTGAGACAAGAGGCAGCAAGAAGGGGGTGGTAGTGTCAGTCTCCTGTCTCTCTGTGTTCTCCTTTCTAGCCATGTTGTCAGAAGGTTTTGAGGGCGGGGATAGCTAGGTTTAGAAAGCATGTAGGAACATGCGGCTATATAGTACATGTACCTTATCTCCTGGGGGATACGCACCGTACCTTATCTCCTGGGGGATAGGACACCGTACCTTATCTCCTGGGGGATAGGACACCGTACCTTATCTCCTGGGGGATAGGACACCGTACCTTATCTCCTGGGGGATAGGACACCGTACCTTATCTCCTGGGGGATAGGACACTGTACCTTATCTCCTGGGGGATAGGACACCGTACCTTATCTCCTGGGGAATAGGACACCGTACCTTATCTCCTGGGGGATAGGACACCGTACCTTATCTCCTGGGGGATAGGACACCATACCTTATCTCCTGGGGGATAGGACACCGTACCTTATCTCCTGGGGGATAGAACACCGTACCTTATTTCCTGGGGGATAGAACACCGTACTTTATCTCCTGGGGGATAAAACACCGTACCTTATACTCTGGGGGATAGGACACCATACCTTATCTCCTGGGGATAGGACACTGAAAAAAATTGAAGTGAGAATTCTTGTTTAAGGAGCTTATGGGGGATTTGGGTTTGTTTTCAGGCTGGTAGTGTTGTTTGTGGTTTTAGATGTGACCCAAGCAGTGCAAACGTTTTGTGGGCAACCTCTGGCCTCATACTTCCATGTCAAACCTTGAAATCTGTAAATAAAATGCAAAAGTTGTGGTCTTATAAGACACAATTGGGGGAATTAACAAAGAGTCCTGCAAGCATAATGCTCCCACCACTCTTCTAAACAGAAAAAAACAGCAGATGCTGCTCCTGATTTGCAAAAGGGGTGCGGGCACAGAGAACAGGAGAGATAGAGCCTTCTATGCCATCCCCCACTTCATTCCCTGCCCCCAACTCAACTCACAGCGGGAAGAAGGAGGGTTGTCAACCCTGCATGCTCTGCTCGTGTAGTGTAAACCCTGCATGCTCTGCTCGTGTAGTGTAGTCACTGCATGGGCAGAGAGAGGGATGTGTGCTGTCAGCTGAAAGCTAACATCTCTTAAGACAGGGCAAACCTGGAGTGAATGTGCAGCAGCTTTCTATATGGCATTCCCTCTGTTAATTAGGTGAAGACTTGCCCTGGTTCCTATTTCACTCCGACATGGAGACTGGCGTGGGTGGCACAGACAGATCTGAAACAGGTCTATCTACTTAGTTAATGTGGAGCACACCACTCCTGACAGTTTACTTCACCATTATAAATGCACAGGAAGCTTAGTTAATTCCCTGGAATGCATTGAAATTAAAAGTAATTATTTAGCAAATTATTATAAACCGGCTCCTATTAACCACTTGCCGACCAGCAGTTTAACTTTTACTGCTGGCTAGCAGCTCTGTTGTGCCCCCGCAATGTACCTGTACGTCGCTGGGAAACTTCCAGGTTTATAGGCGGTGTGCGGGTGCCCCCTGCTGAGTTTGTCAACAGGCTCACACCTAATGATTTTGGCCGGGGAGAGGAGGGACTGCTGACAACAGCTGGGCAATAGTGGCTTAGAGGTGAAGATACCGCTCCCAGGCATAACCAGACGTTGTCAACACACTCTCCTCTCCCCTGCAACCAGCACTGGCTGACATGGGGGGGATCACATATCTGGCCCAGAGCCGGCTGAAATTAGGCAAGTATTACATCTTTTTTTTTACATAGGTTAATTGGTGTAGGTGTTAGGATGAGGGAGGGAGCGTTTTTAAGAAAAGTTAGGTAAAGCTCGGATTTCTAATTTAACATAATCAAATATACAAAATCAGATTTAAAAAAAAAACAAAACTTCATTCCATACTTGTTTATATTGTTACATGATTGTGGTATCATTTACACTTGTATAGATAGCACAACTCACCATGGTATTGCCCGTACTAAGGTGTAGACAGTGCAAGGCAAACTCCAGATTACTGCCCCCTCCTGGTACAGCACTAGAACATGCCAGGTTTAGGAAATTAGAAACTGTGGATAAAAGTGTATAGTGAAAAAGATTCTCATTTTAATGAATGACACTAATCAGAGCTATCCACTACATTGTCAAAGGCCTAATGACCACTTTTTTACATATCTAAGACCATAGAGAGCTTAAAAATGATTACCGTATTAAACACATAAACAGAAATATAATATGGTTTCTCGTTTTAGGCGGTTTTTCCTTTATTTTTACCTGGTGATCTGACCATCAAGTTGGTTATTTTTCAATCTTCTTTAACAGACTAAACTGTCCAGCAAAAGTGACAGGTTTTGAGACAAAGCATTTACCACTGAAAGGGGTTCTTACAATGATCAGCTTTTATTTACTCATTACTGAATCAGCATGAAGGAGTCATTCTGAAACGTGTCCTGTCCCTTTGATATCACATCCGGGCACCTGTACTCCACGCTAGCCCCAGTCGCTTCCTGCTGAGGTCACATCCGGGTACACGCAGTACAGCCGTCCTTCCTGGTGCTTCCTCCTGCGGCCCCTCTCTGCTGGTCGGTTGGGGCTTTCATCATCGAGCTGCAAACTGTATCACCTCTGGGACCACCTGCCGCTGGACTTCCCACCTTATCTACCATGATGAGCCTTGTTCATTTTTAATTCTAGTACGTGTGTTTTTATCTTTGGGCAGTTAAAGTCTTGTGTTTACTGCACTTAGAGGCGCCTTCTGTTTGTTTTTTTCCCTACCAGAGAATTGCTTCCCTCTTGGGAGTGCAGCTCAAGTGCTGTCCTTGACACCTGTTTGCCTGATCTGCATCCATCCCATACTGCGGACATTATCTCTGGTCAGTCCTGTTATCCAGAGCAAGCGACATTCCTTTACCTTGTACAGCTTTTGTATACTTATGTAAAACCTTTATCCCAAAAGAAACTTCTGCTATAACTGCTTAAAAAGTGTGAGCTGGAATTCGGCATAATTTGTTAGTCCAGTCCTTCTTAATCTGCTAGTTTTAAGGCAGGCCATAGATAAGTAGAAAAACGATTGATCACTAGAACAAAAGTTGAAATTTCCATTAGATTTAAAGTGGTTGTCAAGTCATGACAACCACTTTAACCTACAGGTGAGCCTACAATCAGGCTTACCTGTAGGTTCCCTGTATATCTCCTAAACCTGCATGGTTTAGGAGATATACAATGTACTGGCATGTGCCGATGTCATCAACAAAAGAAACTGGCCGCTTGGTGCCGTTTCTATGGGGCCGTGCTGTAACTGACAGCTCCCGCACGCATACATGGGAGTGACATTGTCGCGGCTCCGGCCAATCACAGCGCCGTAGCCGCGAACTCGGAAGTATCTTTGGGTGGAAGATGTCTCCCCTGTACTCGAAGTGCTGACTCCAATACAGGGCTTCGTTCTAAGGTAAATATTTCATAATGAGCTAGTATGCGGTGCATACTAGCTCATTATGCCTTTCTCTTGCAGGGTTTTATTTTTTTTTATGACTTTATAATCTATTTAACATGTAATAGTCCCATCATTGTTTTGTACAGTGAAATTACAACATTTTTCTGATAGTTTTCAACAGACTTCATCTTTTTTTTTCGATCGATTTCCTCATTTTGGGCATTTCACTTTTTTTTTCTCTAACGAGTCCCCTTTTAACAATTAGAAAAACGGTCAGTTTCGATAGTGGCATGAAAATTGCCTGTGGCAACAGGCACACTAATTATGGGAAAGTCCAAAGATAGGTCTTGTGACGTCGGGGTTTCTTAGCTCAATGGTAGTGCCAAAACAGCGAGTTTACTCCATGCCAGATATAGTTTTCAGGGCTTTCCTGCCCACTTTATTTTAAACGAACATCAAAACTTCACACAGGTATGTCTTCCCACACAAGGTGTTCTTATCATCACTGCAAAAACATCACATTCAGGCTCCTGGCTTACTTGTGGCAGCTTTACTGCTCCAAGTACCTCTTCAGGGTCTCTCCTGAACTTTAGTACCTTTTGTGGTCCTCCTGACCATGAAACCTGTCCAAGGCTTTATGCACAGATGCTGCCCCTAAGCTCTGCATCTTCCTTACAGCTTCCTAGCTGCTCCTGTCCCTTATGGACTGTCTCTCAGACTCGGGCCTTCCTCTGTCCTGACCTGGACAGCATGGTGCACACACGCAACCTCGTCTCCCTTACAGACAATGACCTCTTCAGGAGGGTGGGGCTCTGAGCTCAATCTCTGGCTCTCCTATGAATGCAGCACACACCCGAGCCATTAGTGTGCTCGCTTGCCAGAAAACCTGGCTTAAACCACCATTTAAAACCATAGCACGGGGTCACCCTGCTATAGTCTATATACCTGAATTTTCATTCAGTTTTCTACTCATCTGTGGCTTGCTTAACACTGCCCTCTCCCCAGGCTGACAATGCTACTGCCTAAAGGTGTCTCTATTGCTCCTCCATCCAGAGTGGAGACACCCTAAGACAGGAAGTTTGCCACTGGCCGGATCACCAGGGGAAAATAAAGGACAAAAAGCCTTAAAAAGAAAACAAAGTAAATTAAACAGTGCCACGCTACTCTGTGTGCTCCAGGAATTCAAATGTATATATATTGAAGTCCACAAATAAAAGTTCAAGATATATATAAGATGTAGCTTCTCCAATACGTGATAAACTGATCTGTGCCAAAAAACAACAGAATCCTCTTCTGTCGCTGTGAAATCCCATCACCAGGGGAAAGACCTGCTCACGTCACTGCCCAATAATTAGGGCATTAGGGCATATATACATCGATCTCCCCACAATCCTCCCGACCGCCAATTCCTCCTGGGTACACCGATCCTCCTCCCAAGGATAAGACTCTTATGTGCGGGGCTCTTAGGAAACAGTTCAGTGATCCATTCATCGGGTTGCTCCTCAACTCTAATCACTGACGTCCTGTATGCACGAAGGTGGTGAGCTAGCCAGATGGGCTTTGTTTGCATATTTTTACAGTTTCCTTGTAAGTGTTTTTATATTGCCTGGCTGTGTAACCTATACGGAGCGGGTGATACCCGTACACTGCAGCTGTATACCAACCCGATGAATGGATCACCGAACATTGTTTCCTAAGAGCCCTGCACATAAGAGCCTTATCCTTGGGAGGAGGATCGGTGTACCCAGGAGGAATTGGCGGTCGGGAGGATTGTGGGGAGATCGATGTATACAGTCCTGCTCACCATTATTGGCACCCCTTCATGTTTTGCATAACTGAGTGAATGTCTTCAGAAATAAATGGAAATGTACCAAATTTATATCAGCAGGATCTTTTAATTGGAGGTCCAAAGTAATTTAACAAAGACAATTGTTATTTCAACATAGATATTGTAATTATAAAGAAAAAACAGAAAACCAGCATGTGCACTAATATTGGCACCCCTCCTTAATATTTGGTTGCACACCCTTTGGCAGCGATGACAGCCTCCAAACGTTTCTTATATCCATCGATAAGCTTCTTGCACTTCTCGGGTGGCATTTTCTCCCACACTTCCTTTGCAATATGCTCAAGCTCTTGAACATTTGCAGGGTTCCTTTCTCCAATGGCAGTTTTCAGCTCCCCCCAAAGATTTT
>BLSH010224685.1:1449297-1482590 GCA_018402905.1 Glandirana rugosa
TTCAAGTTCTATATATATTCTACATCGAAGAGGTTATGCACTATTTGACTAGACACGGTTTTTTGTTGTCTTAGGAGAAGACAGCGACACTTTAGGATAGTGGTCCCCTTTCTGGACGAGTGGAGTGACGGGTTATTAATCCCGTATATGTCAGGACGAGTGGTAATAACCGTGGGTACTTCAAATACATGTATAACACCTTATAGATGACTTCCTTTACATAGTTTAATTGGTTGTAAAGAGGATGCAAGTGACTGTCTGCGTCGAGAAGAACTGAAACACCCAAAATACAAGCAGAATGGTCCTGGGGAGGGGCCAGCTGAACTCTTTCCCTGCCTAGTTAACTCCTGGTAAGACGAACATAAAACCCACAAAGTCAAGAAGAGCTGCGTCTGTCAGTGAACGTAGGAGAAATGTTGGTTAATTTGATACATTTCCTTCAGTAGATATTCCACAATATGTACATAAACTTCATGGGTGCCAATAATGGTGAGCAGGACTGTATATGCCCTAATTATTGGGCAGTGAGGTGAGCAGGTCTTTCCCCTGGTGATAGGATTTCACAGCGACAGAAGAGGATTCTGTTGTTTTTTGGCACAGATCAGTTTATCACGTATTGGAGAAGCTACATCTTATATATATCTTGAACTTTTATTTGTGGACTTCATTATATATACATTTTAATTCACAGAGCACACAGAGTAGCATGGCACTGTTTAATTTACTTTGTTACTTTATTGGTGTGATCACTGATTAGTGGCAGCTGCTACTTTTATTATTGAAAAAGTGTTATTATTGTTTGCATTAGGCAGCGCTGTTTGGTTTTTCACTTTATTTTCTAAAAAAGAAAACTAATGCAGCAACCACATTAAAGGACTAGTAAACTGGAATTAATTGAAATGTTAAATATATAATATAATAATATATTAAAGTATAACTAAAGGCAAAACTTTTTTTTAGTTTTGGACAGAGTGGAGAGGGATTACACACCTGTCAGTTTTTATTGCTGTCTGCGCCCCCATTAGGAAAGCAAGATTCACTCTCTATTTGTCCCGTTTACCATTATCATTTAAAGTGAAAGTAAAAGAAAATCCCAAATTTTGGGTTGTCCCCAGAAAAGTAATAGTGGGGAAATCTTCCAATGGGGACACTGGTTCTAGTGACCTTGGGGTCCCCAAGGAATTCTCTTAACCACTTCAGCCCCAGAAGGATTTGCCCCCTTCCTGACCAGGCCATTTTTTTGCAATAGGGCACGGCGTCAATTTAACTGACAATTGAGCGGTCATGTGACGTTGTACCCAAACAAAATTTATGTCCCTTTTTTTCCCCACAAATAGAGCTTTCTTTTGGTGGTATTTGATCACCCCTGTGGTTTTTATTTTTTGCGCTATAAACAAAGACTAATAATCTGAAAAAGAAAAACTTTTTTTTACTTTTTGCTATAATAGAGATAAAAAAAAAATATATAAAAAAACAAATTTATTCATCAGTTTAGGCCGATATATATTCTTCTACATATTTTTGGTAAAAAAAAAAAATCGCAATAAGCGTATATTGATTGGTTTGCACAAAAGTTATCGCGTTTACAAACTACGGGATAGATTTAGGGACTTTTATTTTTTTTTTATTGTTTATACTGGTAATGGCGACGATCTGCGATTTTTAGTGGAACTGCGCCATTACGGCAGACAAATCTGACACTAAATGACACTTTTTGGGGACCACTGACGTTACATTGATCAGTGCTATAAAAATGAAGTGATCAATGTAAAAATGATACTGGCAGGGAAGGGGTTAACTCTAGGGGGCGCTCAATAGGTTAACTGTGTTCCCACAGCGTGTTCTAACTGTGTGGGGGATGGGCTTACTAGGACATGACAGATCTCACTGTTCCCGATGACAGGGAACAGTAGATTTCTGTTATGTCATAAGGGAGAACGGGGATCTGCCTTGTTTACATAGGCAGATCCCTGTTCTGGTTCTGTACAAGGCGATCAGGGGTTGCCGGCGGACACTGAGTCCGCGGGACCCGCGGGCATGCTCCCGCAGCGATTCACGCAGGAGAGCCAACTTGGCGTCGTTGGCAAGTGGTTAAGTTACAGGGATTTGGATTTCCTCTCACTTTCTGTTTGGCTATGGGACAGGAAGTGAAGGGAAATCTCCACAATGGGACACAGATGACGAAAAAAAATCTGATAGGGGTTATAACTCTCCCATACTCTATCCAAAATGGAAAAAAAAAGTTTTGCCTATAGTTCTATGTAAAGCCTTAGTCCCTGTTCTCTATGAGATCCTGTCCCTGGCCGTGCTCTATATGAGATCCTGTCCCAGGCCCGGCTCTCCCCCCTCCCCTTCGTGACCACAGAGAGGGAAGGGAGTATTGATGCTAGAAGGAGAGTGGATGCCCTCTGGTGGTGGGAGGGCGGTAGTGCAGGTTGCGCTGGCTTGCTCTGCCTGCTGCCAACTCCAGCAGACCACGGACTGGCACTGGACCACGGCCTGGGGTTTGGGGGCCCCTGACCTACAGTACCTGATTTTGTCATCTTCAGTGGCTTCCAAATTAAATCAGCCTTAGCTTCTCCCAGGGAACATGGATCCTGGATTTCTGGGATGTCTGCCTGGAACCGATTTCCAATATTGATGTGCCTTGAGGAAATAAACATAAATATTCTTCAGTAGGTAGAATGGTCCATCCATATGCTTGTCATTGAAGCTGGACAACTTACGGCTGGATAGTAAACACCATGCTGTCTTTCACCGGCAATATCTCACAAGATGATGTCTCTTTTTCTAGAAGAATAATTTACATTGAATTATTTAAGCAGAGATGAAATCCTTAAACTATTCCTAAAGTACATCTACCTCTGCATTATATTTTACTCATTATCTACAAAGGCATTTAGGGGCGTATTTAGAAAGTGGTAAACATTCACTACAGGTGAACCTTCCTGGTGAATGTATTTTAATATACAGTGAATATTTTCCTTTAATGTTTCTGACATGAGTCTTTCAGGAATAAAGATCTTTAAGAATCTGAATCTCTACTCTTAAGTTGTTATAATAGTGTGGTGTTACCTCTAGGGATAGCAGTGTGTGTTGTGTTCTTTCCATGCCGGCGTTGTCAAAATACATTCACAACAGCGAGAGATTCATCTACCTGTGCTGTATACTGTGGATGGAGGAATCCCTTTTTTTCATTCAGCCTGTAGGCTGAACAAAAAAGCTATCCCTATATGGCCAGCATAAAGTGGTATTAGACCCAAAGCCATACAATGGATATAGAAAAGAATTACCCCATGAAGACAGACACAGTTTTTGTTTTATCCAGCTGTATTTACTCAGTGCAACATATAACATCCAAGTGAAAGATATAACACCAACATGTCAGAAAAAAAGCATTCAAAAACAGAGTCACTGAATTGGAATAAGGATCACCCCCTTGTATCAGTATTTTTTTGGACCACCTTTTGCTTTAATGATTGACTTTAGTCTGTTGGGATTTGTCTCTACTAACTTTGTACATCTAGATTTTGCAACATTTGCCAACTCTTCTTTGCAGAAATACTGAAGTTCAGTTAAATTTGATGGTGACCGTTTGTGGACTGCAGTCTTCAAGTCATTCCACAAATTTTCAACGGGATTTAGGTCTGGGCTCTGACTAGGCCATGCAAGGACATTCACCCTTTTCTCCTTCAACCACTGTGTGGTCGTTATTGCCGTGTGCTGTGGGTCATTATCATGTTGGAAGGTAAAACTATTGGCAACTTTTCCTCAAGAATTTGATGGTATTTTGCCCCATCCATTTTTCCTTCTATCCTGACAAGTGCTCCAGTCCCTGCTGCAGAGAAACACCCCATAACAGGATATTACCACTCCATGCTTTACTGTAGGAATGGTGTTATTTGGCTGGTGAGCTGTATTGGATTTCCGCCAGACATAGCGCTTGGTGTTGAGACCAAATAATTACATTTTCGGTCTCATCTGACCATAACACCTTTCTGATATTGTTGTCACATGCACACAATGACCACTTTTTGTCATAAATGCCCGCAGCTGCTTCAGAATTGCTGTAGGCCTCTTGGTAGCCTCTCTGACCAGTTTCTTCCTGGCTCCGTCATTTAGTTTGGAGCGACGTCCTGATCCAGGGAGGTCTGTGTTGTAACAAATCCCATCCACTTCTTAATAATTGGCTTCATTGTGCTTCTAGGCATTGTTAAAGACTTTGAAATGTTTTTGTATCCATCTCCTGACTGTCCACAACTTTATCCTGGAGATCCCACTGACAATGCCTTGCTACCCATAGTTGATTGTTTGCTTCAGTTGCACTGACAGGGACTGAAATGCTCCAGGAAAGCTCTTTTCATACTGAGCTAATCAAAATGACCACAGCAGATCACAGTTGAAATTCAAATTGCTTTGTGTGCCATTGAGAAGGTGATTAGCTACACCTGACTGAGTCAATTTTAAGAAGGGCTTTTGAACTCAGGGCCAGTTCAGACCATGGAAACGCAGTCCGGATGTGTTCTGGATGCTTTTCTGCATGCGCATTTTTGATGTGGTCTAGTGCATTGTTCCCCCTTCTTTTTTCTTAACCTTAAATAAGGACATGTGTGTTTGAGTGCGTCTTTGGTGCATTCCAGATACGTTATACCACATTCCAGTACAGTAGCAACATTTTCTACTTTTTTTTTCTGGAAGTGGAACGCACTGGAACTGACTGCACTGGTGTGAACTATACCATTAAAATCATATAATCTACTATCCATGCATTTTCGATGCAGAAAAAAACACACTGGACTGCATGTGGTGTGAACTGGCCCTTAGTGATTCGGTTTTTAAATTTATTTTTTTTTTTCTGACATGTTAGTGCTATATCTTTCATTTGGAGTAGATACAGCTGGATAAAACAAAAACTGTGTATGTCTTCATTTCAAGCTGCAAAGCAACAAAATGTGATTATTTAAAAAACGGGGGTGATTTTTTTTCTATAACTACTGTATAATTACCAATCGTTAGATGTGGTGGGTGCATTTGTTTTCTTTTTTTACACGTTTTCCCTCTGTTTTCACCTGGTGATTCAGCCAGTAACACATTTCCTGTATTCAGGCGCCTACAATCTGGATGAAGGAGCACAGAGAAACCTTTCGATAGCAGCATTGTCAGTTTGGGGGAAGGGGAGTATTAGATGTACTAGAAAATTTACATACACTAACAAGCTGAACCTCCAGCTAACACATTTTAAGCAAAGATCTGTTCTTTTTGGGATGAAAGTTTTGCATAAATTATTAAATGCAAACCAATGTAAGCACCCCGTGATAAACAGTTTAACTTAACACCTTTGATTGCTACATCTGCAGGACAGCTTGTTCTGTTGAAAATGAACAGACTTACTGGCAGGATCACCAGGTGACATTAAAGTAACGTAAACCTAAAAAAATGAATGAAGACATCACATCTAAGAAATGGTAAGCTGCAATTTAATAAATGTTTCTTTTGAGTTTACCCGCTTGCCAACCGGCTCGCGTACATTTACTGATGCAAAGTGACAGCGTAACGCAAATCGCCATATATAAATGGCAATTCGTGCAGACACAGCTAGTGTGCGGGCGCACGCCACCGGTGCACTCTCGTGCCCGTCGCATGCTGTGTAAGTGTGGCCGCGGTTCGGGCGGGCCCGATGTCTGCCGGAGACCTGCGATCGCCTACTACAGAGGAAGAACGGGGAACCGCCGATGTAAACACGGCGGTTCCCCATTATGTCAGGCGGCATGACAGCGATCTACTGATCCCTGTCATCGGGATCAGTGAGATCGGTCATGCCCCTGCTAGCCCAGCCCCCACACAGTTAGAACACAGTGAGGGAACACATTTAACCCATTGATCGCCCCCCTTAGTGTTAACCCCTTCCCTGCCAATGACATTTATACAGTAATCAGTGGCTATTTTTAGATCTGATCACTGTATAAATGTCAATTGTCCCAAAAAAGTGTCCGATCTGTCCGGTGCAATATTGCAATCCCGATAAAAATCGCAGATTGCCGCCATTACCAGTAAAAATTAAAAAGTAAATGCCATAAATCAATTCTTTTAGTTTGTAGACGCCATAACTTTTGCGCAAACCAATCAATAAACGCATATTGTGATTTCATTTATCAAAAATATGTAGAATATATATCGGCCTAAACTGATGAATAAATTCGTTTTTTTATATATTTTTTTTGGACATGTATTATAGCAAAAAATATTGTTTTGTTTTTTTTTAAATTGTCGCTCTTTTTTTGTTTATAACTCAAAAAATAAAAACCGCAAAGGTGATCAAATACCACCAAAAGAAAGCTTTATTTGTGGGGAAAAAAGGACATAAATTTTGTTTGGGTACAATGTCGCACAACCGCAGTTAAAGCGGCACAGTGCCGAATCGCAAAAAGTGCTCTGGTCAGGAAGGGGGTAAATCCTCCTGGGGCTGAAGTGGTAATACTGGTTTAAGTGTCTCAGTCAGGCATTATATTGACACTTTGGCTCTAATGGGAAAAGAATACAGATAAATAATAACAAGTCACTTCAAAGTGTAGAGTCAAACTTTTAAGCATTCCTAATGGTTAAAAACCATATACGGTAATCTAGTAGTACAAAGATGCCTATCATTAGAAAAAATGTGATCTGCCACTACTGACCCCCTTTTAGGCCTCATGCACACTGGGTGTTTGCCCAGATCCTCTCATCCCCTTTGCTCCTAGCAAGAAAAAGCAGCTTAAAAAATTAGCATTTAGGTGCATCAAGTGTTTGGATGTTCATTCATTCCACTGGCCAGAATACTAATTTATTTTGGCCAAGCATTTAGACGCATTTACAGGCTTTTCTCCTGAACATGCAAATGATGGGGTGGGGGTCCAGCTTCTAAAGGCCTATCTGTACATGGAAACATAGGCCAACATAAAGGGGCGCCCAGAGGCAGAAAAAGAAAAAAACACCTGTAAAAGTGGCATTTTTGACGCCCATTGTACATAAGCCCTTTAAGTCTAGTTACTTGCCTCTGAAAATACTTTCTCAGTCACTAGCCTGAAAGAAGTATTAGGCCAGTGAATTTAGAACTGCTGATCTGCATACTTCCTCCTGGCCAGGCACAGACAAGAGAACAATCCTGACACGTTCTAAACCTCCTTAAACACTTGCCTACTGGGCACTTTTACCCCCTTCTTGCCCAGGCCAATTTAAAGCTTTCAGAGCTGTCGCACTTGGAATGACAATTTGCGCGTTCATTCAACACTGTACCCAAACCATATTTTTTAGCATTCTTTTCACACAAATAGAGTTTTCTATTGGCGGTATGCAATCACCACTGGATTTTTTTATTTTTTGCTAAATAAACAAAAAAAGACCGATAATGTTGAACAAAAAAAACGTTTTCAGTTTGTTATAAAATTTTGCAAGCAGGTAATTTTTCTCCTTCACTGATGTGTGCTGATAGGCTGCACTGATGGGCATTGATAGGCTGTACTAATGAGGTGGCACTGGTGGGCACAGGAAGGCATCACTGATAGATGACACTGATGAGGAGGTACTGATTGGCAACACTGATGGGCACTGATTGGCAGCACTGGTGGGCACTGTTGGGACTGCATTGATAATTAGGACACTGATAATCAGTTTACATTGTGATCAGCTGTGATTGATCAAGCGGTAAAGAGCCGCTGATTGGCTCTTTACCTCAATCTGTGATCAGCAGTGTCCGGAGGACACTGATCACAGAGCGCGCCACCATGCTGTAGCTATCATTAGGCCATAGCATGGTTGGCAAGTGGTTAAGGTGATATTAACCACTTCAGCCCCGGAAGGATTTCCCACTTTAGGATCAGAGCACTTTTTGACAATTGCGTGGTCGTGCGACGTTGTACCCAAACAAAATTTGGGTCCTTTTTTTCCCACAAATAGAGCTTTCTTTTGGTGGTATTTGATCCCCTCTATAAACAAAAGAAGAGCGACAATTTTGCAAAAAAAAAAACAAATTTGTTACTTTTTTGCTAAAATATATAAAAAAGGGATTTTATTATAACTTATAAAGTGGGGTTTATGCTCATATCACTAGGAGTAGACTAGGCAAAATAAAACAAAAGCATAGGTTGGCCCCTCCCAGGAGGCCGTCCTCACCTTAGCATATAACCCCCTGCTAGACAATACCATATCAGTTCGTAACAAGCCGTACAAACTCAACAGAGGGGTGGGTGCTGCGTCTGTCAGTGAACTCGGAGAAACGGATTTTACGGTAAGTTATAATAAAATCCCTTTTACTTTTACGTTCACTGACAGCCGCAGCCCTTCATAAGACAAGTGGGGATGTCCCAAAGCTGTGTCAATCAAGAGGGGCGGGCAACTATAACAACTGTACCCAGCAAAAAAAAGCCCTCTCAGGCGGTGCCAGTCGCACCTACACTGCCGCTTGCAAAACTTTGCGGCCAAAAGCAGCATCCGCCGATGCTGAAACATCAACTTTGTAAAACGTAGTAAACGTGTGCACTGAGGCCCAAGTAGCCGCTTTGCACACCTGAGACACCGAGGCTTGGTGTCTAAACGCCCAGGAAGTACTAACTGCCCTGGTGGAATGAGCCCTGACTGGAAAAGGGGAAACCTTGCCCCGAACCTCATATGCATGAGTCACGGTCTTCCTAATCCAATGAGAAATGGTAGCTGACGAGGCCGCCATGCCTTTGCGCGAACCTTCCGTCAGCACAAATAAAGAATCAGACTTCCGAAAAGAAGCTGTAGAAAACAAATACACCCGCAAGGCCCTCCCCACATCCAAAGAATGTAGTTCAAATTCCTTGGGATGCGACGGGTGTGGGTACAATGAGGGAAGAATAATATCCTCATTCAAATGAAAAGAAACCACCTTCGGAAGAAAAGAAGGGGAAGGTTGACAACAACTGTAAGGGAATGTCCGTAATATTCCCATATGGTAGCTTCTGAAGCACAGAAAGCACCAGATGCAAATCCCACGGCGCCAGAGGCGACCGTATCCGAGGAGCCACATGACGTACACCAGGCAATATAGGCTTTCCAGGTCCAATGCTAAATCTTACGCGAAGAACCCTTACATGCTTTAACCATAGTAGGCATCACAGAGTCAGAGACACCCCTATCCCTCAACACCTGGGACTCAATAGCCAAGCCGTCAAAGCCAGCGAGGGTAAAGCAGGGTGCAACATGGGTCCCTGAGACAGTAGGTCTTCACAAAGTGGAAGACGCTACGGGACATCTGCCACCATCCGCACCACATCGACGTACCAAGGACGCCGAGGCCAATCCGGAGCTACCAGTATTGTCGGACTTCCCTCTGCTTCTATCCTGCGCAGGACCCGCGGCAGAAGCTTCAGAGGAGGAAAGATGTACAGTAGCCGATACCGACCCCAGGGTGCTACCAGTGCGTCCGTGGCGACCGCCAAAAGATCTCTTGATCTGCACACAAAGGTCCGTACCTTGTGATTGAATCTGGAGGCCATGAGGTCCACCTCTGGCGTGCCCCACTTGAGGCAAATCTGGCGGAACACTTCTGTATGTAGGGACCATTCCCCCTGATCCAGAGTCCGGCGGCTGAGAAAGTCCGCCTGCCAGTTTTCCACGCCTGGAATGTAGATTGTGGAAAGAGCTGGCACGTGAAGTTCTGCCCACCGAAGGATCAGAGCCGCCTCCGCGGCTGCTGCCGAGCTTCTTGTTCCGCCCTGATGGTTCACATACGCCACAGCCGTGGCATTGTCCGACTGAACCCGAACAGGGAGGCCTCGCAGCCTTGTCGACCAACGGGATAGACAAAGTCTGATCGCTCTCAGCTCCAGCACATTTATCGGAAGACAGGCTTCCTGAGCTGACCAACGGCCCTGGGCAGAAAACTGACCCAGGACCCCTCCCCAGCCCGATAGGCTAGCATCCATTGTTACTATCGACCAATTGAGTGGGAGGAAACATTTTCCTAATTTTAGGGCTGGAGCCCGAATCCACCAAACCAAGGATCCCCGGGACTGATGATCCAACCTGATCAGTCTGTCTAGGGATGGGGGGGATTTGTCCCATTGCGACAAAATCGCCTTCTGCAGGAGCCGAGTGTGACTCTGGGTGTAAGGTATCGCTTGGAATGTCGACACCATGAGCCCCCAACACTCGCATACAGAACCGTAAGGAGGACCACTGGTGTGATAACAGGGTTCGCACTGCTGCCTGAAGTGTCAGGAGCTAGTTTGGTGGTAAAAACACCCTTGCCTGCACCGTGTCCAGAATCAGACCCAGGTATTCCAGACGGCAGGATGGAGTCAACGACGACTTCTGCAGGTTGATCAGCCAACCAAAATCTTTTAACATGGACACAGTGATTATCACGTTCTCCTCCAGAGCTGCGGCCGACTCTGCTCTCAGGAGTAAATCATTGAGGTATGCTACCACCGCGATACCTCTCTGTCTCAACAGTGCCAGCATCGGGGCCACAACCTTGGTTAACACTCGGGGAGCCGAAGCCAGACCAAAGGGGAGAGCCACAAACTGGTAATGCAGATCCCCCACTGCGAAACGCAGGAAACGCTGGTGCCTGTGACAAACTGGAACGTGGAGATACGCGTCCTTGATATCCAGGGACGCCATGAATTCCCCTTGGTGCAGGGCGGCCATGACCAAGCAGATGGACTCCACGCTCAATCTTTTTGTCTTTACAAAGCAGTTTAGTGCCTTCAGGTCCAGAACTGGCCTGACACCGCCCTTTTTGGGCACCACAAAGAGGTTTGAGTAAAACCCGTGAAATCTTTCCACCGTGGGTACCGGTACAATCACCCCCTGTTCGGCAAGCGCCCGAACTGCGCCTAGAAGCGCCTCCCGACGCCTCTGAGGGAGTCTTAAGTTCAAAGGGAAGAACCTTTCTGGGGGTAGAGAGATGAATTCTATCCTGTACCCGGAGGACACCACCTCCAGCACCCAACGATCGGTGACGCGGGCAGTCCATCTGTCTGCGAACCCCAGTAAGCGCCCCACCCCCACCCGAGAGTCGGGCGGGGGCAAACCATCATGCGGAGGTTGACTTATCCTTCGTTTTTTCAGACTTACGTTGCCAGGGCCTTTTACTGGGCCCAGCGGAAGCCTTACCGGACTTGAAGCCCTTACCCGCTGAGCCGGGCGCACAAAAAAACTTATTCTGGCCTGAAGAAACAGGGCCCTGCCTACAGCGAAAATCCTGCCGTTTTGGCTTTGGAAGGAAAGTACTCTTCCCTCCCGTGAAATCCTTAATGATTTCATCCAACTGTGGGCCAGACTACGACCCCAGAGCGTCCCCACTAATAAGCCCCCACCGGCAGGCTACCTCAGAAGCTGCCCAGGTGCCTCTCTCCGCACCCCTAGAACAGAAGAGGGGTCTACTCACCGATCCGATGGGCGCAGCGGGTAGCCACCCGGAGCAGACTTTCCTCCCCATGGAGAGGGATGCTGCTGGCCAAGCCACTGGACAGGAACAAACCAATCACTGGGCACAAGTGGGATCAGCCACTGGCAGCCCGCACGGAACGGGCCCTATGCGGCGTGTCCCTGCCAAGCCTAAGGGTAGCTCGCACAGACGTTGGCCAGACTGGGGAAAGTTTTTGGATTCTAGATATTCTCTATACCACCAGCCGGCTTCTTGATAGCAGTCTTCATCAGAAAAAACCTCAGAACGCACATCCCATAGGGAACCAGGTCTAACTCCTTGCACTAGGCAATAAAAAACTGATATGCTATTGTCTAGTAGGGGGTTATATGCTAAGGTGAGGACGGCCCCCTGGGAGGGGCCAACCTATGCTTTTGTTTTATTTTGCCTAGTCTACTCCTAGTGATATGAGCATAACCCCACTTGTCTAATGAAGAGCTGCGTCTGTCAGTGAACGTAAGAGTAAAAACATTTTTTTCCATCGGTTTTGGCCGATTTATATTCTTCCTCATATTTTTGGTAAAAAAAAAATCGCAATCGGCATTTGATTGGTTTGCGCAAAAGTTGCCGCGTTTACGGACGATGAGAATTAATTTCTGGGGTTTTTATTTTTTTATTTACTAGTAATGCCGATGATCTGCGATTTTTAGAGGTACTGCGATATTGGGGCGGACATGTCGGACCATTTTGACACTTTTTTGCGACCATTGGCATTTATACAGCGATCAGTGCTATAAAAATGCACTGATTACTGTGTAAATGCCATTGGCAGTGAAGGGGTTAACCTGGAGGGGGCACTCTAAGGGTTAACTGTGTTCCCTGGGCGTGTTCTAACTGTATGTGGGCTGCGATGATCACGGCTTCCATATACAGGAAGCCTGTGATCATCGCCCTTCCCCCTCTAACAGAACGGAGATCCATGTTTACTTACACGGACCTCCATTCTTTCACTGCGGGGGGGGGGGGGCGCATCGCGGGTAGCCAACGGCGATCGAGTCCGCCTTACCCGCTCCCTGCCCCCCCTGGAAACACTGAGCGCGCGCGCCTCCGGTGGCGCGCACTCACAGCACTAGTTATCGCATCATATGACGGCGGTTTGCGATAACTAACCACTTTGTCGCCATCAGACTGCGGTCGGCAAGTGGTTAAAACCTCAGTTTTTAAGCACTTTCAGCAGCAGACTTAATCACCTGCGTATGCAGCTTCCTTATCTTTTAATCATTGCCTATGTTGCTTTTTAAGCTGGTGCCATTACTGATGCCCCAGGTTTCCTGTTTCAGGGTGGCACCTTGCTTTTTGCAGAATCCTGTGGAGCCACCCTTGTATGCAATACTAGAGTCGTGTCTCCCTACATTGTGTGCATCGATAGAAACACATAGCCCCATGGCCTAGGACGACAAGGCATTCCCCTTCACCTCCCCCTCCCTTCTCCAAGCTAAAACACTGGCTGGAGACTGCACTGTCCACTATTCGCTCTTTCCTGCGAAGACTGGAAGTTCAGAGAAGCATCATTGACAGAGGTGGAGCCAGCAGCACTGAAGCTTGTAAACTGCAAGCGCTGCGGTAAATAGTTTATGGAGGAATGTGTATTTTATTGTGCTCAATAAAATATTTAATACTTCTTTACCTAGCACTTAAAAATCACATCTAAGCGACACTTGTTTCTTTTTTGGATGCTTAATTTGGTCAATAAAGACATGTTCTGCCCTAATTTCTAACTTCTAACGAATTCAAAATGATATCCGATTGTCTGCATGACTTATATACTAATCTAACATTTGCAGGCAATTTCATTTTTATTTAAAGCGGACGTTTTCCCATAACAACTTGATAAAAAATAATGTTCTTTAGCAATGAACAAACATTCCACATAAATAATTATGCTACCAAAATGAGTGTGTGTTGTATATTGTCTCCAGCATTGTTCTTGTTTCTTGCTGCCATTTTGCTGAAGCCCAGAGCCCATGAACAGCAGTAAATCTATAGGCTGTAAGCAGTTTGGCCTCTAGTGGCTCTGCCAGCCTAAAGTGATCTAGCAGGACTTAATTTTCTGACTAAAGTTTAATTTTAGGATGGGTTCACATTAGTACGAATTGGATGAGGGTTTCTCCGCATCCAAATCACACGTCAGGAGATGGGTTGGCTGGGATGGCTGCGGAGCGGTTTGCAGAAGAATCCTGTGTGTCTTCTGGTCCGTTTCAGGTCCCAATCAAGCCAAAAATATGGCCCTGATCCATCCCTGAAACGGGGAACAGGGATGCACCGGACCCACTGCTTTGAGCCAACTTCGCACAGCAGTTTGAATCCAGCCTTAACAAAGGACAAGCTTATGTGCTGTAACCCAAATTCATTTTCCCAGCTAAAATTATGTTATGGGCTTGGGAATGCATGTGCGTCCTAAATGCATGTACATTATCCACTTAGGGTCCGAGCCTCTTTTTCAGATTCGGTGATTACAAGTTAAAATCAGGTTTTTTTGCTAGAAAATTACTTAAAACCCCCAAACATTATATATATACACATATATTTTTTTTTTTTTTCTTGAACACCCTAGAGAAGAAAATGGCGGTCGTTGCAATACTTTGTTACACCATATTTGCGCAGCAGTCTTACAAGCGCCTTTTTTCATTCTTTTTGAGTTAATAAATAAGACTACAGTAAAGTTAGCCCAATTTTTTTCTATATTGTGAAAGATAATGTTATGCTGAGTAAATTGATACCCAACATGTCATGCTTCAAAATTGCGCTGCTCGTGGAATGGCAACAAACTTTGGCACTTAAAAATCTCCATCGGCAACATTTAAAAATTTCTACCAGTTTTGAGTTACAATGCAGGTCTAGTGCTAATTTTTGCTCTCACTCTAATGATCTTGGTGATACCTCACATGTGTGGTTTGAACACCGTTTTCATATGTGGGTGCGAATAACGTATGCGTTCATTTCCGCGCGCGAGCTCGGCGGGACGGGGCGCTTTAAATTTTTTTTTCTTATATATTTTACTTTTTATTTTTATACTGTCCTTTTAAAAAAAAAATTCGATCACTTTTATTCCTATTATAAGAAATGTAAACATTCCTTGTAATAGAAAAAAGCATACCAAGACCTCTTAAATGTGACATCTGGGGTCAAAAAGACCTCACATCTCATATTTACACTTAAATGCAATAGAAAAAAATCGTTCTTCTGCTCACAGGCAGTGGGGGGAGCGGACCCTATCATCTCCATTGCTACCAGTGGGTCCGGTAAGTGGCGGAGACGATGGGAAAGTGGCGGGAGGGGGATGAGCACCTCCCCCCCCCCCGATAAAAGTTATCTCACGGCAAATCCGCCGCAGAGACCATTTTTATCTGACAGCCAGCTGCCCACCATTTTTAAAAATACAGGGGTTATGGTAGCTATCTGCTACCATAACAACGGTATTCAACGGCAAAGTACTGCCGTATGGCGGTGGGCGGCCCGGAAGTGGTTAAATGTGTATCTTAATTTCATTTTTTTTTTAATTGATTTCTACCCTTGAATTTTTTAAATCGACCTTTATTACTATCACAAATGCATTGATATGCCCCTAATGACAGAACATGTAATAACAGGTGAGTACATCAAGGGTGCAAATTAGGGATGCACTGATACCCTTTTTTTTTATTGACGAGTGCTTCCATACAAAATTAATGGGTGCAAATTGCAATGCAAAGAATCGCATGCGATTTAAACAGGAATGTGGTGCGATTCCTGCATGCAGTGTGAATCCAGGCTTGTCATAGTGATTTCAGCCTGTGTTCACACAGGAGCAGTGTGCGGGAAACCGCATGCAATTCAGACAGGAATCACACCGCATTTCTGTTCAAATCGCATGCCATTCTTTGCAGTGCAATTTGCACCCATTTATTTTGTACGGATGCAAATCGCACAGCAAAGTGCTTGTACTATTGAAAGTACTTGTGAAAATACTTGGTATCGGCACCGGTACCGGTGTATCTCTAGTGCAAATAGAGGATTTTATTGCAGGAACATATTTCGCCAATGAGATCCATGTCCTCTGAAAAGTAGTCTTCACCCCTTTTATTGCTGTGGTGTATGTTTGCCCATTTCTTACCTGGAAAGCTGAAGTCTGGGCCCGTGGCACTAGAGGGAGAGCAGAATGTGTTGAAGTAAAGGCCACTTCCTGGGCGTATAGGGCTCAGCATTGGAGGAGGGATATACGCTGGGTACCGAAAGAGTCCATTCTGAAAGTGCTCATAGAGGTAAGTGTTCGAAGAGCGTAAGTTGCTCTGAAAGCATCCAGTGGGAGAAATTTTGGCATCAAGGAGTGGAGGGGGAATATATAATGGAAGGGACTTCTTTCTTTTTTTGGTATTTAGATTTTGTAGATGACCCCCTCTTTCATTTACCTGGACAAAATGAGAAGAAAAATGAGGAAAGACACACTAGGAAAGATTATGAAGAAAACGAAGAAACCAATGTGAAATTCTGCTAAAAAAAAAAAAAACCTGATTCCTCTACGACATGAAGAAGTTGTTTTTGAAGTAAACGTCAGCATGTCCGCTCAAGAGGAGATACTTGGTGTAACATTATGCGAGGTGAACACATAGAAGGACACTATGGGGTTGATTTACTAAAGCTGAACAGTGCAAAATCTGGTGCAGCTCTGCAAAGAAACCAATCAGCTTCCAGGTTTTATTGTCAAAGCTTAACTGAACAAGCTGAGGTTAGAAGCTGATTGGCTATCATGCACAGCTGCACCAGATTTTGCACTCTCCAGTTTTAGTAAATCAACCCCTATGTGTCGCCTCGGTTCATTTGGAAGAGACTGAAGTGGAATCCGGCCCAGGTTTTCCCAGCCTCCTTGGCAGGGTTGGTTCCGGACCAGATTTTGTGGTCCACTTGAGTCCACTATCAGGTGGACTTTAAATGACCAGGAAGAGAGCAAGGGTTGGCTCTGCCCTGGGACTCTGAGAGCGATCAGCCTGAGAGAGCTGACACATGAAGCTTTGTGCTTTGGGACTAAAAGAAAGGTTTGCACTAACTGTGTTTTGTGGGTGTTTGGGAGAAGCCCGACACCACTTAGAGAGGTATCCTGAATTGTTTAGCTAGAGCCTGGATGGCAAGGATTTATTTTGTTTTGTTTGTTTTAAAATGCAACCTTTGCTCCAATAAACCTGGCTGCAAGCTGCTGTCTCAACTGCCTTTTTCCCAGGAAAAGTGATCCCCACTAGAGCTAATCCCTCACATTGGATATTCAAACTAGGGACGCACCAATACCAATGTCAATACCAAGTATTTTCAGGAGTACTCATACTCGTGAAAATGCTTCCGATACTTTGCAGTGCGATTTGAACAGGAATGCGGTGCGATTCCTGTCTGAATAGCATGGGATTTCCCCCACCGCTCCTGTGTGTGTGAACCCAGTAAAGAAAGCGAAGTGACATGGAGTGCAGCAATAGGCAGTTTATTAAAATGTTATAACCACTCACAAGGAAAATATCTAGTCAAATCCATATCTGCAGTGTCCCCGTCATGCTGATGATAGCAAACCACAGCTGCTGGAGGTGCCCCCAGGGCTGGAGGAGGTGTCCAGCGGTCCGCCCCAAAGCTGACTTCACTTCCGCCTTATACCTACAGGAGTCCTGGAACGTCTCCTCCAGCCCTGTGAGCACCTCCAACAGCCATGGTTTGCTTTTATAGGCGGGACGGGTACACTGCAGATATGGATTTGACAAGATATTTATTTGTTATTAAGTTTTGATAAACTGCCTATTGCTGCCTATCGCTTTCTTTACTGGGTTCACTCACACACACACACAGGAGCGGGTTCAGGAAATCGAATGTGATTCTGACAAGAACCGCACTGCATTCCTGTTCAAATTGCATTTGCAGTGCGATTTGCGCCCATTCATTTTGTACTGACACAAAATATCGGTACTCTGTAGCGGCGATTACTTGACCGAAAGTATCAGTACTGGTACTCACTGATTAAAAAAACGGTACCGGTGCAACTTTAATTTAAACCCTAATATTTAGTTTGCTAAAGCTGGCCATTGTGGATCACAATTCGGCCATTGCAGCAGTGACTGGCTATATTTCAATCCATCTATGGCCATTCCCATTAGAAAGAAATGGATTTAATGATCGACTCCTCTCAAACAGGACTGTGGGTAAATTTGTATCTGATCAGCGCTGCAGCCTGCTCACTGCGTGCTCTCAGCAGAGTAACTAAGCAGTCATGGTCAACTACCAATGCATACTTGCAATTGGGAACTTCCGATCATGTGACCACTGGTATCGCCATTCACTGCGGTCACAAGATCTGAACCCCCCCCAGCATTTAGATTGTGGTAGCAGTAAGAGGGCTACAGTGCTTTGATAAAGTATTCATACCCATTGAAATTTTCCACATTATGTCATGTTACAACTAAAACCGTAAATGTATTTTATTGGGATTTTATGTGATAGACCGACACAAAGTGGCACATAATTGTGACGTGAAAGGAAAATGATAAATGGTTTTCAACATTTTTCTACAAATAAATATCTGAAAAGTGTGGCATGAATTTGTATTCAGCCCCCTTTACTCTGATACCCCTAACTAAAATCTAGTGGAACCAACTGCCTTCAGAAGTCACCTAATTAGTAAATAGAGTCCATCTGTGTGTGATTTAATCTCAGTATAAATACAGCTGTTCTGTGAAGCCCTCCAAGGTTTGTTAGAGAACCTTAGTGAACAAACAGCATCATGAAGGCCAAGGAACACACCAGACGGGTCAGGCATAAAGTTGTGGAGAACTTTAAAGCAGAGTTAGGTTATAAAAAAATATCCCAAGCTTTGAACATCTCACGGAGTACTGTTCAATCCATCATCCGAAAAAGGAAAGAGTATGGCACAACTGCAAACCTGCCAAGACATGGTCGTCCACCTAAACTGACAGATTGGGCAAGGAGAGCATTAATCAGAGAAGCAGCCAAGAGGCCCATGGTAACTCTGGAGGAGTTGCAGAGATCCACAGCTCAGGAGGGAGAATCTGTCCACAGGACAACTATTAGTCATGCACTCCACAAATCTGGCCTTTATGGAAGAGTGACAAGAAGAAAGCCATTGTTGAAAGAAATCCAAAAGAAGTTCTGTTTGCAGTTTGCGGTAAACACACCACCCCCACCGTAAAACATGGTGGGGGCAGCATCATGTTGTGGGGATGCTTTTCTTCAGCAGGGACAGGGAAGCTAGTTAGGGTTGATGGGAAGATGGATGGAGCCAAATACAGGGCAATCTTAGAAGAAAAAGGGATTTTATTAAGAACCTACCGTAAAATCCTTTTCTCTGAGTTCTCTGACAGACGGAGCCCTTCATTGACAAGTGGGGTTTATTCACATCCTAGTAGGAGTAGACTAGGCAAATAGAAAAAAAGCAAGCTGACCCCTCCAAGGGGGCCGTTCTCACTCCAGCATATAACCCCCCTGCTCTGCATAGCATATCAGTTTGTAACAAGCCATACAAATGCAACACAGAGGGGTGGGTGCTGCGTTTGTCAGTGAACTCAGAGAAAAGGATTTTACGGTAAGTTCTTAATAAAATCCCTTTTTCTCTTACGTTCACTGACAGACGCAGCCCTTCATTGACAAGTGGGGATGTCCCAAAGCTGTGTCATTCAAGAGGGGTGGGTAAACAACAACAACTGTACCCAACAGAATCCTCTCAGGAGGCGCCAGCCGCGCCTACACTGCCGCCTGTAAAACTTTACGGCCAAAAGCAGCATCCACAGATGCTGACACATCAACTTTGTAAAACTTAGTAGACGTGTGCACCGAGGCCCAAGTGGCCGCCTTGCACACCTGGGACACTGAAGCCTGGTGTCTGAAAGCCCAGGAAGTGCTAACTGCCCTGGTGGAATGAGCCGTGACTGGAAAAGGGGGAACCTTGCCCCGAACAGTATACACATGGGTCACGGTCTGTCTAATCTAACGGGAAACAGTAGCCGACGAGGCCTCCAACCGTTTACGCGGTCCTTCTGTCAGCACAAACAATGCATCAGACATCCGAAAGGAAGCTGTAGTCGCCAAATACACCCGCAAAGCCTTCACGACATCCAAAGAATGTAACTCAAATTCCTTGGGGTGCGACGGGTGCGGACATAATGAAGGGAGAACAATATCCTCATTAATGTGAAAGGAAGAGACCACCTTCGGTAGAAATGAAGGGGAAGGTCGCAAGACTGCCTTGTCCTTATGAAGGACCAAGTAGGGAGACTTGCAGGACAACGCTGCCAACTCAGACACCTGCCTAGCGGATGTAATGGCCACCAAGAAAGACACCTTTTGCAATTGCAATTGCAAGGGAATATCCCTGATCTTCTCATATGGCGGTTTCTGAAGTACAGAAAGCACCAAATTCAAATCCCACGGCGCCAAAGACAACCGTATCTGAGGAGCCACATGGCGTTCACCCTGTACAAATGTACGTATCAACGAATGTGACGCCAAAGGCTGTTGAAAGAGAATCGCCAGAGCCGAAATCTGACCCTTGAGAGTACTCAATGCCAATTTGTTATCCAGGCTCTGCTGCAAAAAAGCCAGGACCCGGGACACAACGTAAGAGCGAGGGTTCCAACCCCCCGCCTCACACCAGGCAATATAGGCCTTCCAGGTACGATGATAAATCTTGCGCGAAGTACACTTGCGCACCTTAAGCATGGTAGGGATCACAGAGTCAGAGACACCCCTATCCCTCAACACCTGGGACTCAATAGCCAAGCCGTCAAAGCCAGCGAGGGTAAAGCAGGGTGCAGGATGGGTCCCTGTGATAGCAAATCTTCTCGTAGCGGAAGACGCCAGGGAACATCTGTCACCATCCGCACCACTTCGGCGTACCAAGGGCGCAGAGGCCAATCCGGAGCTACCAGGATTGTCGGGATCCCCTCCGCTTCTATCCTGCACAGTAGCTGCGGTAGAATGGGAGGGAAGGCGTACAGGAGCCGATACCGACCCCAAGGAGCTACCAACGCGTCCGTGGCGGCCGCCAACTGGTCCCTTGTTCTGCACACGAAGGTCTGCACCTTGTGATTGTACCTGGACGCCACGAGGTCCACGTCTGGCATGCCCCACTTGTGGCAAATCTGGCGGAACACCTCTGGATGTAGGGACCATTGCCCTTGATCCAGCGTCTGGCGAAAAAGTCCGCCTGCCAATTTTCTACTCCCAGAATGTAAAAGGCAGAGATTGCCGGCACATTAAGTTCTGCCCATCTCAGAATGAGAGCTGCTTCCGCAGCCGCTGTCGAGCTCCTCGTTCCGCCCTGATGGTTCACGTGGCGCTGTCCGATTGAACCCGAACCGGGAGGTCACGCAGCCTTACCGTCCAGTGTGAGAGGCAGAGCCTGATCGCCCTCAAATCCAGCACATTTATCGGAAGGCGGGATTCCTGCGCCGACCAACAGCCCTGAGCAGACAGCTGCCCCAGGACCCCACCCCCCCCCCCCAGCCCGTTAGGCTGGCGTCCGTCGTGACTATCGACCAATTCAGGGGGGAAAAAAAAGACTTCCCCAACATTAGCGCCGGGGCCCGAAGCCACCAGGCCAACGCTCCTCTGGTCTGATGATCCAGTCTGATCAGCTGGTCCAGGGACAGTGGAGACTTGTCCCACCGTGACAGAATCGCTCGCTGTAGGAGCCGAGTGTGACTCTGGGGGTAAGGTATCGCCTCGGAGGCTGAAACCATGAGCCCCAACACCCGCATACAGAACCATAAGGAGGACCACTGGCGTGACAGCAGAGTACACACCGCTGCTTGCAGTGTCAGCAACTTGGCCGGAGGTAAAAACACCTTCGCCTGCTCCGTGTCCAGAATCAGACCCAGATATTGCAGTCGACTTCTGCAGGTTGATCAGCCAGCCGAAGTCTTTCAACGAGGCCATGGTGATAGCCACATTCTCCTCCAGGGCCGAAGCAGACTCTGCTGACAGGAGTAAATAGTCGAGGTATGCTACCACCGCAATGCTTCTCTGCCTCAATAGCGCCAGCACCGGAGCCACCAGCTTGGTGAACACCCGAGGAGCCGAGGCCAGACCGAAGGGAAGTGCCACAAATTGGTAATGTAGATCCCCCACCGCAAAGCGCAGAAAGTGCTGGTGCCGGGGACAAATGGGAACATGGAGATACGCGTCCCTGATATCCAGCGACGCCATGAAGTCCCCTTGGTGCAGGGCAGCCGCGACCGATCGGACAGATTCCATCCTGAATTTTCATGCCCTCACGAAGTGGTTTAGCGCTTTTAGGTCCAGAACTGGCCTGACCCCACCCTTTTTGGGCACCACAAAGAGGTTTGAATAGAAGCCGCGGAACCTTTCCAGCGGAGGTACCAGCACAATCACCCCTTGTTCGGGGAGCGTCTGAACAGCCCCTAGAAGAGCCTCTCGATGCCCCTGAGGGAGTCTCAAGTTCGATAGGAAGAACCTGTCTGGGGGTAGAGTGCTGAACTCTATCCTGTATCCTGCGGACACCACTTCCTGCACCGACCGGTCGGAAATGCGGGCAGTCCACCTGTCTGCGGACCCCAGAATCGGCCCCCTGCCCGAGAATCGGGTGGGGGCAACCCATCATGCTGAGGAGGACTTTTCCTCTGTCTTTTCCCTCTTGCGCTGCCAGGGCCGTTTACCGGACCACGAGGCAGACTTGCCGGGCCTTTAGCCCTTGCCCGCTGCACCGGGCGCACGAAAAAACCTCTTCTGACCCGAAGAAGCAGGACCCTGCTTACGGCGGAATTCCCGTCGCCTGGGCTCCAAGAGAAAGGTACTCTTCCCCCCGGTGAAATCCTTAATGATTTCATCCAACTGTACCCCAAAGAGCCGACCACCCTGAAAGAGAAGATCCGTGAGGCCCTTCTTTGACGCATGGTCACCCGACCAACAGCGTAACCACAGCACCCGTCTGATAATGACTGCAAAAACAGACATCTTAGACAGCATGGGAAGCAGGTCCAAAGCTGCGTCACACAGGTACCGGAGGCCCTGCATCAGATGGTCCATTCGCTGAGAAGCCTCAGGCGAGCACCCGCAGCTCAACTCATTGTGCAACTCAGTCGCACACTCGGTAAGAGATTGCGCCACCAAGGCTGACGCCAGAGCTGGTCTCATGGCTGACCCCGCCACCAAGAACAGTGCCTTGGATACCACCTGCGTCCACCTGTCGGCCGGATCCTTAAAAGAGGGGGACCCCTCCAAGGGGATGGTCGTTGCCTTATTCAGGCGAGCCACCGGAGGTTCCACTGCGGGGGATGCCCACTTCTTCACAAAACTATCCTCAAAGGGATAGCGCACAGCGAAACGTTTGGGCAATGAAAAGGAATTCTGCCATTCCTTATAAACCAGCTGCTCAAAGAATTGATCACAGGGATAAGCCCTAGGGGACCGAGGTGGCTTAAAAGACCCACAAACGTAGGCAATCTCCTGTGACTCCCCGGCTTGGTCCAGTCGCAGAGACGCACGGATATTAGTGATCAGGAAGGCCACCAGCGCCCTCTCGCGCGCTACTGAGGCCCCCTGGTCTTCCACACCATCCGAGGGCTCCAGTTCACCATCCAATAGCTCCACGGGGGTCCCTTCCGGTTCCGAATCCTCCCCTGAGGAAGGAGGGGGGGGTGGACGCTTCTTAGGCACCCCCTTAGCACGGCACGGCACCTCCCGGGGGAAAAATTCCCCCAATATGGGCCTTAGCTGATCCAGGGGAACCAGCGGGCCCAGCGCCTCCACTGACTCCTCCTGGGAAGAACCCGCAGGTTCAGCCGCCATTGCGCCACCGGAAAACACTGTTAGGCCAATAGGCCCTGACACCCCCACAATGTAGCCCCACTACTGCCCCACAGAGCAACCGGGAGACACTCAGGAGGACTGCACCCACCGCTACCGACACCCCAGGGAGAGCCCAGCTATACTTGCTGTGTACAATTGCCCTTCAAGCACTGCGTCTCAGTAGGAGTGCAATGACCGCCAGTCAGGAGCCTACGCTGCCCTGTGCCTTCCACTCTGTCCCAGATGGAAAGAGGAAGAAGCGGCGTCAGCAGCACGTTTTCATCCACAGGCACATCAAAAATGGGCGCCAACGTTCACACAAGGCCAAAGCCTGATACACAGGCCGCGACTACGGCAAAATGGCCGCCGGACCACCACTAGAGGCCAAAATAGCCTCCAAAATGGCCGCGGCTAAGGCAAAATGGCGGAAAGAACGCGGGGTGCAGTGCGGGGGAGGGGGTGTAGGAGGGGGCGCCCAAACCAACAGGGGCACCTGTAGCCCTAGAAACCCTCCACCGGCCGGCCTAGTCCGTCAAACGCCCAGCCCCCCCGCACCCCTGGGGGGGGGGGAGAGGGGATCACTCACCAATCCAACGGGCGTATCAGGTGGCCACCCGGTAGCAGACCTTCCTCCCAGCTGATGGAGAGGGATGCTGCAGGCCAAGCGCCCCTGGACGCGAGCACAGCCCGGTCGTTGGACGCAAGTGGGGATCACCCACTAGCCTCCCGCACACGGAACGGGTACGATGCGGCGGACCCCGCCCAGGCTAAGGGTAGTTCGCATCGGTCGGCCGTGTTGGGGAAATTTCAGGATTCGAGATATCCTCTATGCCCCAGCCGGCTACTTGATAGCAGTCTTCATCAGAGAGCTTGAAAAGCCCAAAGAAGAAAAAATCTGTGGAACCGCAGGTCCCAGCAGGGAACCAGGTCTAACTCCTTGCACTAGGCATAATAAAACTGATATGCTATGCAGAGCAGGGGGGTTATATGCTGGAGTGAGGACGGCCCCCTGGGAGGGGTCAGCTTGCTTTTTTTCTATTTGCCTAGTCTACTCCTAGTAGGATGTGCATAAACCCCACTTGTCAATGAAGGACTGCGTCTGTCAGTGAACGTAAGAGAAAACCTGTTAATGTCTGCAAAAGACTTGAGACTGGGGCAGAGGTTCACCTTCCAGCAGGACAACGACCCTAAACATATAGCCAGAGCTACAATGGAATAATTTAGATCAAAGCATATTCATGTGTTAGAATGGCCCAGTCAAAGTCCAGACCTAAATCCAATTGAGAATCTGTGACAAGACTTGAAAATTGCTGTTCACAGACGCTCTCCAGCCAATCTGACAGAGCTTGAGCTATTTTGCAAAGAAGAATGGGCAAAAATGTCCTCTCAGCAAAGCTGACATCCCCAAAAAGACTTGCAGCTGTAATTGCAGGGAAAGGAGGTTCTACAAAGTATTGACTCAGGGGGGGCTGAATACAAATGTACCCCACGCTTTTCACATATTTATTTGTAAAAAACGTTGAAAACCATTTATCATTTTCCTTCCACTTCACAATTATGTGCCACTTTGTGTTGGTCTATCACATAAAATCCCAATAAAATACATTTACATTTTTGGTTGTAACATGATAAAATGTGGAAAATTTCAAGGGGTATGAATACTTTTTTAAGGCACTGTAAGTACAGTACATATACTTTGGCTAAACCAGCCATACATGGATTGAAATTTGGCCGGTTCAACAGGCCGAAATTAAATCCATGTATGGGCAGGCTGGTTGTTCAGAAGTCAATCTACCAATTGACTTCTGTACAACCAACCTACTGTATAACACCTTATTATTAAAAGTCCATATAAACTTAAAATCACGATAAAGTGCAAGCAGCGCTAGAGTAGGACTCCAGATATAGAGTCCAAGAATGTCAATTAGAATAATCCCCAGTGGGGGCAGGATCCTGTTCCAATGTATCCACCACCACACCGCGTGAGCCAAAAAACCAGAGGGTGGACCCCCCTATATGGAAACACTCACCAGAGGCAAGTTAAATATAAGCCTTATGATTTCAATAATGGTCATCAAAATCCAGCATCCGATCGTATCGCTTCTGATCTTAAGGTGTATGGGAGACTGCGGATGTAATGTTGCTGGAATCGACCTTGAAAAAAGTGCTCACATAGTGCATGATCTGATGATATTTATTGGATACTAAACCGTACATAAGATCCCCCCTACAGATGTACACTTACAGACGTTTTAAAATCAATGAAAGCAATTGTATAATATCCAGCTGATACACAGCTCCGTCTCACCACTCGCATACGGCGGCGTTCCCGGGCTCAGAGCTCTCTCAGCTGGCGCAGACTGACAGCCGTGTGGTCACGCACTGATGCGTTTCGTCATCACTTCGTCTGAGGGCGTCTTTTTGTATATTTGTAACTTTTTTAAGTGTTCCATCCTGAGCGCTGATAGGAGCAGTAACCTTACTGTTGGGATCTCAATTGTACAACCAACCTGTCAGGTTTTTTAAAATTGATCGGTGGTGCCGATAATAGCAGGCAGCACTGATCAGTGTATTCTGATGTTGGGGGAGTCTCCCTACTGTCAAAATATAATACCTCGTCAGAAAGAATTCCCCATCCACATTGATTGTATGGATGGGGGAATCAGATAATGTTTTTAGTTTAACCCACTGGCTGAACAAAAACAAATGACTATTATAAGGGCGGCCAAACCGGACAGTAAGGAAAGTAATTGTTAACGAGTGACTTAATTACTGTTTTCTAGTGTTATTCCAGAACTATTGCTGGAAACGCACTTTATCTAGAAGACACACAAAACGTTCCTACCTTATTATCTTCATGATGATCTATCACAGATACAGGGACCGATACTGGCATCACAAGACATCCGGTGTCCTTCATCATCTCTTTAGATGGCTTTGAAGCTTGTGGGGAGAATTTTCTCTTGCAAAGTCTTGAGTGTTTCTTGGGCACATCCTAAATAAGAGGTATGGTGTGAAACCCAACCTAAATCAGCAAATTTATCCTAACACGGTTGTGCCGGCTCTTCATTGAATTTGGTCTGTATTGTTCATATAGTGTGTGGAGGACACTCTGAGCCAGAGCACCTGGACTTGGGTGTGTGCACAGGATTCCTTATAGTTCAACTGCACTGTTCAGAGCAGTGTTCATGTCCTTTTGCAGAGATTCTACATATACTTACCCAGCCACCTCCCCACACTGCTGCAGCCCTTACTAATGGAGTAGGGATCCCAGATATACAGCAGGTGATCATGTGACCTCCCCTATATGACAGTACTTGGGCTCGAGCAGTCAATTGTCAGGTATGAACACTGTCATGTGGGAGGTGACAGGACATCATACCCCCCCCCAAGCTTCTACAACTGTCGACATGCAGTATTAGGGAGGCATTGAGGGAGCATGGTTAGGTAAGTATACATGCCTGGGATGATTGACTATATGCAGACTGTGGTTTGATTTACTAAAGACAAATAGGCTGTGCACTTTGCAAGTGCAGTTAAATGTAAATGTGTTAAAGCTTCACTTCATAAGGAATACCCAATCAGGTGCAAGGAAAAAAACAGCATTTTTGCTTGCACATGATTGGAAGATGGAAATCAGCAGTTTTATTAACTAAGCTCTGGGGAAATATGTGCAACTGCACTTGCAAAGTGCACAGTTTATTTGCCTTTAGTACATCCAACCCACTGTCTAGAATATGTAACCCAAAATAATGAAAATAGTACCGTGCAAATGCCCCCCAAACCTGTATCAGTCGGTTCAGTGTGCAGACCGGAGGAAGACAGACAGGATCAGCTTGTCAGCCTCCAGTAGACTTCAACATCTTGGTGGCAGTCTGCGCACAGACACTGCTTCCCTGTTCTACCTATAGAGTGGAGAACAGAAGCTGAAGCCATCTTTTACCCATTCCATTCACACTCATGCACAGGGACTTGGTGTCTGTGTGCAGACAGCCGCCATTTTGTTGAAGTCCTTTGTCTTGAATGACATGAATGTGCAAAGCAACAGTATCTCTTTAAAGCAGAGTTCCACTAAAAGGTGGAACTTCCGCTTATCCCTCTCCTCCCCCCTCCGGTGCCACATTTGACACCTTTCAGGCAGGAGGGGGGAACTGATACCTGTTTTTCCTTCCTCCGCTACCGGATCAATTAAAGAAGCGCAGCGCGGCTCGCGCAGTAGGGAACCGGCTTTGAAGCTGAAAGACTTCGCTGCCAGGTTCCTTAACCAGGAATGGGGGCAGCTGCACCCGATAGCCGATATGGATATTGGCTAGGGTGCCAACATCGCGGCCTCCCTAGACAGGTAAGTGTCCTTATATTACAAGTCAGCAGCTGCAGTATTTGTTGCTGCTGACTTTTAATTTTTCGTGAGTGGGCTGACGCTGTCAGTGTCACATGGGGGAATAAGATAACAGAAATCAGAAGAGCTCTGTGTAGGCCTGTACATTTGGCTTAGCCAAGTCCATTGAGAGGTTAAAGCCAGCCATACACTGTTCACTTTTTTTGTTCAGCCAGCAGGATGAACGAAAAAAACTAAAGGCTCTTTCACATTCACGGTGGATTGGGTGCCCTCTGAAGCGCGATCTGCGCTTGGAGGGCATTTGACAAGCGGTGAGGAGGTATTCTAATGCCTTTTCACTGCCTGATTTAAAGTGATTGTAAAGTCTCTTTTTTTTTTAAATAATAAACATGTTATACTTACATCCTCTGTTGCAGTGGATTTGCACAGAACAGCCCGGATCCTCCTCTTCTAGGGTCCCTTTTCTGCTCTTCTGGCCCCTCCCTCCTATTGAGTGCTTTCTATGAGGGCAACCGAGCCTAGTCAGAGCTACGTGTATCCATTCTGACCCAGCCCCACCCCCTCTCTCCCGATTGGCTAACTGACTTTGATTGACAGCTGTGAGAGCCAATGACGCCGCTGCTGTGTCTCAGCCAATCAGGAGGAGTGTCCTGGATGGTTAAGACACTCGTGGACATCGCTGGAGAGAGATGGGGCTCAGGTAAGTAATTAGGGGGGCTGGGGAGGCTGCTACACACAGATGGTTATTTATCTTAATGTATAGAATACATTAAGATAAAAAAAACCTTCTGCCTTTACAACACCTTTAACCCTATAAAGCTAGAGTACCATGCCACAATTGTGTACAAGTATTATAAATAAAGTACCTATGGCGGTGATGTTAGTGTCAGGGGAGCCATCCCTGCCTGGAGAACATAGTGATTATTGCCAGCGGCTATAATTGCATACTACAAATCCGACTCTTGTGCTCAAGTCCATTGATGGATCAACTTGGGTACCTTCAGCCTGCCCATAAATGGTTTGAACCTTGGTCAGTCCCTGCTGAACCGGCTGAGATTTGAACCATTTATGGTCAGCTTTATTTTTTCATTACAGAAATGCTATGTGCTGGTGACAGGTGCACTTTAGCACTTCCTAACATTCATCATCTAGATGCATGCTGTGTGTACCTGCAATAGACATATTTGGGCTCTTTCCCCTCTACACATTGAAGCACTTTTATCAACTGCAGGGCCACTAGGTAAGGATGCACCAAGATCCGACAGCTCCATATCAAATGCTGTTGAAAACCTGCCATAAAGACATGGATGTAAATTCCAAGAAGAAGTCAACACAATAATAGGCAAAATGGTAAAAGTTTAACAAACATTTTATAACTTTATAATAACTTTTATAAAGAATGTGATGCATTCCATTCTACAAGATAAATCCTTACCAAAAACACAAGTAAAGGGATTTTATTAAAACTTCTCCGAGTTCACTGACAGACGCAGCTCTTCATTGACATGTGGGGGTTATATGCAGATCCTATAAGGAGTTAACTGGGCAATGAAAGAAAGCAAGTTGGCCCCTCCCAGGGTGCCATCCTCTCTTTCCCATATAATCCCCCTACTCTGCTCAGCACATCAGTTCGTAACAAGCCGTACCAAAAAACGCAGAGGGGTGGGTGCTGCGTCTGTCAGTGAACTCGGAGAAAAGGATTTTAAGGTAAGTTTTAATAAAATCCCTTTTTCTCCTACGTTCACTGACAGACGCAGCTCTTCATTGACATGTGGGGATGTCCCAAAGCTGTGTCAGTAAAGAGGGGTGGGTAAACAACAACAACTATACCCAACAGAACCTCTGAGGAGGTGCCAGATGCGCCTACACTGCCGCCTGTAACACTTAACGGCCAAAAGCAGCATCTGAAGATGCAGACACATCAACTTTATAAAACTTAGTGAATGTGTGCACCGAGGCCCAAGTAGCCGCCTTGCACAACTGTGACACCGAGGCCTGGTGTCTGAAAGCCCAGGAAGTGCTAACAGCCCTGGTGGAATGAGCCGTGACTGGAAAAGGGGGTACCTTGCCCCGAACAGAATACGCATGAGTCACGGTCTGTCTGATCCAACGGGAGACAGTAGCTGACGAGGCCGCCAATCCTTTGCGCTAACCGTCCGTCAGTACAAACAACACGTCAGACTTCCGAAAAGAAGCTGTAGCTGCCAAATACACCCGCAAAGCCCTTACGACATCCAATGAATGTAACTCAAATTCCTGAGGGTGTGAAGGATGCGGACACAATGAAGGAAGAACAATATCTTCATTAACATGAAAATAGGAAACCACCTTCGGTAAAAATGAAGCCGGCGGGCGCAAGACCGCCTTGTCCTTGTGCAGGACCAAGTAAGGAGTCTTGCAGGACAACGCTGCCAACTCAGACACCCGCCTAGCGGATGTAATGGCCACCAAGAAAGCCATTTTCTGCGACAGCAACTGTAAGGGAATATCCCTGATCTTCTCATATGGTGGCTTCTGAAGCACAGAAAGCACCAGATTCAAATCCCATGGCGCCATAGGCTACCGTAACTGAGGGGCCACATGGTGCACACCTTGTACAAATGTACGAATCAACGAATGTGACGCCAGAGGGCGTTGAAAGAGATTCGCCAGAGCCGATATCTGACCCTTGAGAGTACTCAAGGCCAACTTTTTATTCAGGCCCTGTTGTAAAAAAGTCAGGACCCTAGACACCACGTAAGAGCGAGGGTTCCAACCCCCCGCCTCACACCAGGCAATGTAGGCCTTCCAGGTGCGATGATAAATCTTGCGTGAAGTACACTTGCGTGCTTTTAGCATGGTAGGGATAACGAAGTCATCGACACCCCTATCCCTCAGCACCTGGGACTCAATAGCCAAGCCGTCAAAGCAAGCGAGGGTAAAGCAGGGTGCAATATGGGTCCCTGAGACAGCAGATCGTCTCGCAGCGGAAGACGCCAGGGAACATCTGCCACCATTCGTACCACGTCGGCGTACTACGGACGCCGAGGCCAATCCGGAGCCACCAGGATCATCGGAAACTGCTCCGCTTCTACCCTGCGCAGTAGTCGCGGAAGAAGCTTGATGGGAGGGTAGGCGTACAGAAGACGATACCGACCCCAAGGCGCCACGAGTGCGTCCGTGGCCACCGCCAACAGGTCCCTTGTTCTGCACACAAAGGTCTTTACTTTGCGGTTGAACCGAGACGCCATGACGTCTACGTCTGGCATGCCCCACCTGTGGCAAATCTGGCTGAACACCTCTGGATGAAGGGACCATTCTCCCTGATCCAGCGTCTGGCGACTGAGGAAGTCCGCCTGCCAATTTTCTACGCCCGGAATGTAGATGGCGTGAAGCTCTGCCCAACGCAGAATGAGAGCTGCTTCCGCAGCCACCGCCGAGCTCCTCGTTCCGCCCTGACGGTTCACATACGCCAACGCTGTGGCATTGTCCGACTGAACCTGAATCGGGAGGCCGCGCAACCTTACCGTCCATTGGGAGAGGCAGAGCCTGATCGCCCTCAACTCCAGCACATTGATCGGAAGGCGAGATTCCTGCGCCGACCAACGGCCCTGGGCAGACAGATGACCCAGGACCCCCCCCCAGCCCGACAGGCTGGCATCCGTCGTGATTATCGACCACATCAGGGGGAGAAAAGACTTCCCCGGCGTCAAGGCCGTGGGCCTGAAGCCACCAGACCAAGGAGCCCCTGGTCTGATGATCCAATCTGACCAGCTGGTCCAGGGACAGTGGAGATCTGTCTCACCGAGACAGAATCGCTCGCTGAAGGAGCAGTGTGGCTCTGGGCGTAAGGTACCGCCTCGAAGGCTGACACTATGAGCCCCAGCACCCGCATACAGAACCGTAATGATGACCGCCGGCTTGACAGCAGGGTTCGCACCGCTGTTTGTAGGGACAGCAACTTGTCCGGAGGCAAGAACACCTTCGCCTGCTCCATGTCCAGAATCAGACCCAGATATTCCAGGCGACAGAACGGGTTCAATGTCGACTTCTGCAGATTGATCAGCCAGCCGAAGTCCTTTAACGAGGTCATGGTGATAGCTACATTCTCCTCCAGAGCTGAGGCGGACTCCGCTCTCAGGAGTAGGTCGTCGAGGTATGCTACCACCGCAATGCCTCTCTGCCTCAGTAGCGCCAGCACCGGGGCCACCAACTTGGTGAAGACCCGAGGAGCCGAGGCCGGACCGAAGGGCAGTGCCACAAATTGGTCATGTAGATCTCCCACCGCAAAGCGCAGGAAGCACTGGTGTTGGAGACAGATGGGAACATGGAGGTACGCTTCCCTGATATCCAGGGACGCCAGGAAATCCCCTTCATGTAGGGTGGCCACGACCTAGCGGACCGATTCCATCCGGAATTTGCGCGCTTTCACATAAAGGTTTAGCGCCTTTAGGTCCAAAACTGGCCTGACCCCCCCTCCTTTTTGGGGGACCACAAATAGGTTTGAGTAGAAACCGTGAAACCTCTCTGACTGAGGTACTGGCACGATCACCCCCCGGTCTGAGAGTGCCTGAACAGCCCTGAAGAGGGCCTCCCGACGCTGCTGCGGGAGTCTTAAGTTCGATGGGAAGAACCTGTCTGGGGGTAGAGTGCTGAACTCTATCCTGTACCCGGTTGACACCACTTCCTGCACCCAACGGTCGGAAATGCGGCCAGTCCACCTATCTGTGAACCCCAGAAGATGTCCCCCCACCCGAAGTTCGGGTGGGGGCAACCCATCGGGCTTATCCTCTGCCTTTTCGTTCTTGCACTGCCAGTGTCGCTTACCGGCCCCTGCAGCAGACTTGCCGGGCCGCGACCCCTTGCCCACTGTGCCAGGGGCGCGAAAAAACTTCTTCTGACCTGAAGAGACAGGCCCCTGCTTGCGGCGAAACTCTCGTCGCCTGGGCTCCGGAAGAAAAGTATTCTTCCCGCCAGTGAAATCCTTGATGATTTCATCCAACTGTGGTCCAAAGAGACGGCCACCCCGAAAAGGAAGATCCGCAAGACCTTTTTTGGATGCATGGTCACCTGACCACGAACGCAACCAGAGAACCTGTCTGATAATGACTGCAAAAACAGACATCTTGGACAACATAGGAAGCAGGTCCAGAGCTGCATCACACAGGTACTTAATACCCTGAAACAAATGTTCGGCTTTCTGCGACGCCTCAAGCTTTCTGCCGCAGTCCAGATCATTCTGCAGCTCCGCCATACATTCAGACAGATATTGCGCCGCCAGGGCCGGCCTCAAGGCCGATCCTGCCAAGAGGAACAGAGCCTTTGACACTGCTTCCTTCCTCCTATCGGCAGGGTCCTTAAATGACGGTGACCCCTCCAGGGGATTGGTCGTCGCCTTGTTCAGGTGAGCCACCGGGGGGACGCCCACTTCTTCACGAAACTATCCTCAAAGGGATAACGGATATCGAAACGCTTTGGTAGGGCGAAGGAATGCTGTGCACGCTGCCATTCCTGATAGATCAGATGGTCAAAAATGTATCATAAGGGTAAGCTCTGGGCGACCTAGGAGGCCTGGCAAACCCGTAGACATATGCAGACGCCTGCGACTCGCCACCTTGGTCCAGTCGCAAAGACGTACGGATGACCCCCGAAGCCGTTTCCGTTTTGGAATCCTCCCCAGAGGAACAAGGGGGGGGGCGCTTTTTAGGGGTCCCTAGAGTGTTGCTCAGCCCCACCCGGAAGAAATTCCCCAAACACCGCCCTCAGCTG
>BLSH010224685.1:1489588-1505637 GCA_018402905.1 Glandirana rugosa
TCACAGAGAATAAAAGCGACATGACCCCAATATACGAAAAAACTACGAAAAATGACGTAAGGACATGTAAAGACACTTTCTTTTTTCGTCGCACAACAGGAAAAAAATGACCTTGACTTAACGTGACCTTGTGTGACGCGACGACACTTGATATGGTAACCTTGGGTATTTTGACTGAAAGGTACGAAAAATCTCACCACATGCAGTGCAGTGCAGTGCTTTTTTCTGCATCTAAAAAGCATGGAAAGTCAGTTTTATGGGTTCCAATGGTATAGTTCACAGCAGCGCAGTGTGTTCCAGTGCAATTCAGTTCCAGTAAAAAAAGGACAACACGCTGCTTTTTTCTTTCACAGAAATGTACAGGAATGCAGTAAAAAGCATCAAAAAAGCATATAACCCCAGTACAGCGAAAATAAGAGACACTCTGTGCGGACCATATCTGTGATGGGGGGGCAACCCTGTGAATTTGGGGATCAGTTGTCGGCTGCACAGGTTGGATGTTTAAATGGCCAGATCTATAGACTGTGGACAGATGTCTAAAGCTGGCCATAGACAGATGAAAATTTAGCCAGTTCACCAGGCACTGGACAGATTTCAATCTGTCTATGGGCAGGCTGGTTGTATTGAAGTGTACAGCCTGTTTGGGTTTTATTTTATTTTGTACAATCACTGCCAGTGGCCATAGCCGGCAGCAGTTATAATTGTATTCTGATGGCTGGGAAACCTCCTGCTGTCAGAATACAATAGCGCAGTGGGAGGGATTCCTCCATCAACACTGGATTTTCTTTCCTTTAACCCATGGTTGAAGAAAAGAAAATTGCTTAATGTATGGCCAGCTTAAGACCTCTTGTTTAGGTTAAGTTACTTTCACACCTTACATCATGATTATCACCGTATCCTGCTTTAAGTCACATATGTACTCACTGTCCCTACCCTCCTGAAGTAAACGTTGTTCATGAAACATGTAGGGAAAAGTCTCTTGCCTATACAATGATCATGATGTGATACCTGTACACAATCATTGACCATATATTGTAACTGTGTTTAGATGAGGCCTATGTAGAATACCATAGTGTCTATATACCAACCACTACCATTTTGGTTTTTGTATTAATTTGTGGCAGAAACTATTTTATGTACCTTTAAAAGTCCCACCAATAAATAATATATTTTGCAAGGTGTTAATATGATGGTACATCCCTATTAGAGGGTGATTCAGAGATATCAGTTATTAAGGATTATAAAGATTTACGATTTCTGCTTGATGCTCTGGTACTTTGGTCTCCGCAAATTACTGTACCAACCTGTATCTGACATGGACTTTACCTGCTGATTTGGTACCGTCTTGCCCACCTGTTGCTGACCCGGGCTTGTTCCTGACTTTTCTCACTATTGATCTACACTCACCGGCCACTTTATTAGCTACACCTGCTCAATTGCTTGATAACATATATTGCTAATCAGCCAATCACATGGAAGCAACTCAATGCATTTAGGCATCTAGAAGTGGTGAAAACCACTTGCTGAAGTTCAAACCGAGCATCAGAATGGGGAAGAAAGGGGATGTAAGTGATTTTAAACGTAGCATGGTTGTTGGTGCCAGATGGGCTGGTCTGAGTATTTCAAAAACTGCTGATCTACTGGGATTTTCACACACAACCATCTCTAGGGTTTACAAAGAATTGTCCTAAAAAGAGAAAATATCCAGTGAGCGGTAGTTGTGTGGAGGAAATGCCTTGCTGATGTCAGAGGAGAATGGGCAGACTGGTTTGAGAGGATAGAAAGGCAACAGTAACTTAAATAACCACTCATTACAATCAAGGTATGCAAAATACCATCTCTGAATGCACAACACATCGAAACTTGAAGCAGATGGGCTACAGCAGCAGAAGTCCACACCGGGTGCCACTCCTGTCAGCTAAGAACATGAAACTGAGACTACAATTTACACAGGCTCACCAAAATTGGAAAATAGAAGATTGGAAAAATGTTGCCTGCACTGATGAGTCTCGATTTCAGCTGTGACATTCAGATGGTAGGGTCAGAATTTGGCACAAACAACATGAAAGCATAGATCCATCCTGCCTTGTATCAACGGTTCAAGCGGTGGTGGTGGTGTAATGGTTTGGGGGGATATTTTCTTAGCACACTTTGGGCCCCTTAGTACCAACTGAGCATAATTTAAACACCACGGCCTACCTGAGTGTTGTTACTGACCATGTCCACCCCTTTATGACTGCAGTGCACCCATCTTCTGATGGCTCCTTTCAGCAGGATAATGCATCATGTCACAAAGCTCAAATCATCTCACCACTGAACAATGAGATCACTGTATTCCAATGGCCTCCACACTCACCAGATCACTGTACTTCAATGGCCTCCAGACTCACCAGATCACAATCTAATAGAGCACCTTTGGGATGTGGTGGAGCAAGAGATTTTCATCATGGATGTGCAGCCGACAAATCTGCAGCAACTGTGTGATGCTATCATGTCACTATGGACCAAAATCACTGAGGAATATTTCCAGCACCTTGTTGAATCTATGCCATGAATAATAAAGGCAGTTCTGAAGGCAAAAGGGGGTCCAACCCGTTACTAGCAAGGTGGACCTAATAAAGGGGCCAGTGAGTGTATGCCTTCTTGTTACTGAAACTATAGAGTGCTGATGAAGTTTTAATGACACCAGCACCATCCACAGGCAATTGTGTCACTCCTTCACCCTGATGTTTCCTGAAGAAGTTAGTAAGGCGTCTTGCCATCTCAAGCTCCTTATCACTGTACCTTACTGGGATCCTATTGTCTTTCTAGTGGTTTTAGATATACTTGTGAAATGTAAAATTATTCATCAGTGTTAAAATCTTATGTGTGTAAAAACTAGCACATTTGGGCAGCCATATTTGCCTTTCTCCCTATAGAGTATGGGAACAATAAATGAAGAAAAAAATCATCCTGATGTGTTATTAGAAAACAAAGTAAGCAGTATTAAACCCAAAAGCAAACATTTATTATAATGAAGCTTACCAATTAGTAGATGTGGTAGCTGCATTCGTTTTCTTTTTTGACTTTATTTCCTTTATTATCACCTGGTGATCTGGCCAGTAGTCAGTCATTTTTCAAAAGAACAAGCTGTCCAGCAGATGTAGCCATTAGAGGGATGAGACAAACCATTTACCACTAACAGGAGAGCTTACAATGGTTCACTTTTATTTCTTTATGTAAGACACAAAAGAAAACGAAACTGTTGCTGTAACTGCTTATAAAGTATGAGCAGGATTTTGGCTTAAGTGTGTAAATCTACATCTACTAGTACATACAAAACTTCCCTCTCCCAGATTAACAATTCTGCTGCTCCTTCGTCCTGAGTGGAGGCACTCTAATACAGGAGGTGTACTACTGGCCAGATCAATAGGTAAAAACAGAGGGGGGAAAAAGCCTAAAAATGTAAAACTAATGCAGCCAACACATCTGAGGATTGGCAAACTGCAATATATTACATTTTTGGTTTTGGGTTTAATACTCCTTAGCCATTCCCTGCTCTATTCAAAGCTAGAAAACGAAAGTTTTGGTTTCCATACACTTTAATTACACGGGGCATTGGCTGGACATCTCGGAGAGGTTCTAATAAGGTGTAACAATGTATTGTATATACATGGAGTAGAAGAGGAGGAAGAAAATGGTGAGATGAGAGAATAACGCAATTTCCAAATTAGTTTTGAACATTTATTTTGAAACTTCTCTTTTGAGGTTATTGTTGGACATTTGTTTTTTTGTATGTCTTGCTACAAAAAAATAAACAGATTTAAAAAAAATAAGTAAAACAAAATAAATAAATACGTATCTCTGACCTCATGCCACCTATAGATGATTACATTACCTGTCGGCAGTGTCAGTGCCTCCTCTTTCTTCCATAGGAAGCTCATTAGTATTTTCTGTCTAAAATAAATAAGACACCAGTGAAAATACAGTAGAGACTCATTGTCATTGCCGACATTCATTAAACTGTTTGAATTGTGTTATTATGGTTTCCATTCATGCATACAAATGGTAAACAGAAGCGTCTCATTCATGTTTTTGTGCCCACTGTCGCCATCTTGTGGTATTAAATGGGTACTGCAGAATCGTACACTTTCATGTTCTATACTTGTTAACTAGAGTTTCAGGGTATAGTCAAGGCTACCGACTCTTCTCTAACTAAAGACTTTTTTGAGCTAAAGAATTGTAACCTTATCATAAGGAAAAAATGTGGGCTGCCATTCTGGAAGTGGTAGTTAAACAATTAAACAGCATCAAAATTAGAATTAAGGGGGAAGTCTTAAGTCCTTATCTCTATATCCAAAGTCCAGAGGCCCCCATACAAAGCAGGGCCCCTAGCACACCCAGTGATGCCCCTGTATAAACTGGACAGGATCTTCAGCTTGTAGCAGACCCTCTGCACACAGGAGGAAAGAAAAGCTGAACAGAGCAAAAGGTCATGTGACCTGAAGCTGCAGTCCTGCCCAACATCACGTTTGAGGAACGCTTAGCTGAGCTACAATTCAGTCACTACGTGGAGAGCTGCTTCTTGGAGGTCCAATGATCCCTTTGTCTTTTCACATGGAATATACACAAAGCGTGTTGGACCATCCGTTATAGGTGCACTGTCAGCCCAGTGGGTGCAATAGCCAATAGGGACGCATTTCAAAGGCAAACGCCTTCTTCATTAGCCTAATGAGCCCAGGCTGATGAAGAAGGTGTTGTTTTACTTCGAAACGTGTCACTATTGGCTATTGCACCCACTGGGCTGACAGTGCATCCCTGAAGGCAGAAGACTACCTCTCCACCCGGAGTTTCATCCCAGTTCCATCTTCACAACGGCATCCGTACGCCACCCAGTGATCCCACATGCTTCAGCTGGACTGGGCTGACAAGGAATCAAATCCTCCTTGGATCTCGGACCTCTGTACTCTGAGACTGTCTCTGCACATTTATTCCTGATCTGAGTCTGTCTCCCGTTAGCGATGTGAGTGCAATTGTTGTTCATATTTTATATTTTTTAATAAATTGTGCTACACCATGCCCACCTGGTGCCTCTCTTTCCTTCCCCTCTTACATTTTATACAGTGCTGACACAAGCACAACTCTTAGGCTGTTTCCACACTGCTCAATTGCAAAAACAGGGTAAAAATGCATATGTGCTTTTACCACATTTCTGGTGCGTTTTACACCTGTGAAAAAGGGCCACGCAACTCCAAAATACCCTAAAAAAACTCAACTGTGGGTGCGTTTTTGCTGTGTTTTCATTTCAATGGGGAGGTGGGTTTTTGGTGCAGTTTTTACCCCACCAAACATGCACCAAAATTGCAGCATGCAGGGCTTTTAAAAATGCAACTGACTGGAGTGAAGAGCTCCATAGGATTTAATGGTCATGCATTTTTCTTCCGCTTTTGGTATGGCAAAATCATAAGAAAAACAAATTAGTGTGAAAAGTAAATAATTTGTTTCAACCAACTTAGTCCAAACAAACCTGGAGTTAGGCTTTAGTGCCGGTTCACACTGCAGCGATGTCAGATATCGCATGTGATTCGCACCACACTGCTGCGCAGATCCCATGCAATGTCTGTGCGATGAAAATTCAGCCATACAGATTGTATAACTGAATTTGCAACGCAAGCGGAACAGAATAGTGCAGGACCCTTTTTTTGTCCACACCAGAATCAAATTCACAGTTCGCACTGCGATATGCGAACTGATATGGGGGTGCCATTAACTTTCTATTGACACACTGCCAGTTCTATGAAATGCGTGAACCCGCACTGGAATCACGCTGGTTTCCGCATCGCGCTGGTGTGAACCGGCACTTAAAGTGATATGCAGCCCAGGTTCACACTGACAGCGGGAATGAAATTGTGTGGGTTTAGCTGAACTCGCACAATTTCATTCTCGCATGTCAGTCCCGACTTCGGGGGCGATTTCAGAGACATCTGTGGGGGTTGCTGCACAGATGTCTATGGAAATCGCACCCCAATGTCCCCAAAAGTAGTACAGAAACTACTTTTGGGAATCGGTGTCATTGCTGGTAATTGCCGGCGATTTGACATGTAAAATTGCATGCCAATTTGCTCCAATGTGAACCTAGGCTGAAGCCTTGTTTTTTTTGGGGGTTTAAAAATAACAAATATATTATACTTACTTACTCTGTTGCAGTGGTTTTGCACAGAGCAGCCCAGATTCTTTTCTTGGGTCCCTCGCCGGCGCTCCTGGCCGCTCCCTCCTGCTGAGCGTCCCCACAGCCAGCAGCTTGCAATGGGGTCACCCGAACCACTGATCAGACATGGAGCCGCAGCTCAGCCCCGTCCCCTCTCTCTCTTCATTGGCTCACTTTGACTTTGATTAACAGCAGCAGGATCCAATGACGCCCACTGCTGTCTCAGCCAATGAGGAGGGAGAGTCCTGGACAACCGAGGCTCTTGTGCAACATCGCTGGATCTAGATGGGGCTCAGGTAAGTATTAGGGGGGCTACTGCACACAGAAGTTTTTTTTATCTTAAAAGCATAGATAAGAAAGATAAAAAATCCTTCTGCCTTTAGAACCACTTTCAGCTTGGGTGACCACAATGCTGTGTGATTTCACTGCAGAGAAAAACCTATTATCACCTTGTCAAAGGAAGGGTAAAAGCATGGGATCTTCAGGCAGGATCAAAAGGTTATAAAGGAGGACTCAGAAAAACAGAAACTGCTGTCTAGTGGCAGACTACATCATTTCTGATTTTGCCCAGCGGTCCATTTCAAAGAACTGTTTTTAGAGATCGGTGTTACAGACAGACTCTCACTTGCTATCCCTTCCCCAGAGTTATAAGTCGTTTGGTTCTATTCACTTGCCTGAAACCTTTTGAAAATCGCAACTTCTGAGTTTTTCTTTTTATCTGGCAATTTTGGTGAGAAGGAAAATGACTCCATTACAACCCGGCTAGGAGAAACCGTATTGTCTGCCGGCATAGTGAGCTTCTTACTGAGAGATGAGTTTTGGTGATGGCTTCCAGGTTTCTGATCAGTTTTATTTTTGTTGCTTAACAGCTGACTGCATATGAAAGCATTTGAAAGAAGACCATCTGCAAGTTGCTGTTCCTTCTGCTTTGCAATACTTGTGAAAGGAACAGGACAAGGAATAGAGTCTGCATCACACATATCTGACCATACAGCCTGCTCTGCAGCTTGAGTGTTTGACTTGCAGGCATCAGCCTTTGGAAATGCATCCATTTGTTCACCATTTGTACATCTTATGTCAGCCTCTGGTGTAATGGGCCTGGTAATGATTACTGGCAGATAATGGTAGTTTGTCAGTGTGGGATGACTCTGTGCTTGTTCTTCAGAAAGCAATGGTTGCAAGTCCACCAAGGTAATAAAGAGCTGCTGCTGATTTTGTAACTGGGAACTTAGACTTTCATAAGTCGGAGGAGTGACTTGTGTAGAACTTTGCTGGGTTGAAGATAAGGTGTCCAGTGTTTTCTGGTTTTGGTCACCTACTGGGGTGTTCTCTGATATACTAACAGTGGTCACATACTTTTCTACTGGTTTGTTCAAGTTACCTTCCACTGGTTGTCCATTTAAATTATTCTGGACCAAACACTGCAAAGGTCCAGCTGTAGAAGAGACAAACGTGCTATGTTCAGGGTTTGTTATGGCTTCATCAGACGGAATTCTCAGACAATCTAAACCTAGAGCTGGGTATAAAATAGTTTCTGGATCCTCAGAGACCTTGCTGGTTGTGTTTATCAAAGTGTAAGTGTTTGAGGGAACAGATTTTAATGTACATTCTGGTACCATCTTACTTCCATTTAATTCAACAGTCAGAGGAACAAAACCTTCACTTGGATCTCTGATGATGCCCGCATTTGACACCACCTGTCCCTGTGAGTTCCTCTTCATCCCGTAGCGGATAAGATCCATGTCAGAAAAGGATGGTTGAGAAGGAACTGTCTCCACCATACTGCTTGATGCTAAAAGAGAGAATGATACAGGCGGTTTACTTTTCTGCAATTCTTTGCGAGTGACATCCATAGCACTGTCATTCTTCATGGTGTACTGTCCATGGTGAACTGCAAGATGTCTCTTCAAGGATCTAGAACCACAGTAGCTTTTATTGCATCCTAGCTCCATGCAGACAAATGGTTTAGAATTAAGATGAGTCAACATATGCCCCGTTCTAAAAGAAAAGACAAAGATCTCAGTGATATTTTTATCTTCACAAGCAAACTGTCATATACAGTACATGTTCCTTTACAGGTTACCTTTCACATCTCATGTCTAAGCCCTCGTTCACACTGACTGTGGCTTTGAAATTGCGCAACTTTACCTGAAATCGCACAATTTCAAAGCCACGTGTTAGTGCAACTTGCATAAACATCTGTGCATGAAGTCGCACTCGAAATCGGCAAAAGTAGTACAGCAATTACTTTTTCAAATCAATGCGGCACTGCAAATTCGGTGTCGTACTGATTTGAACGATGCAATTGCCGGCAATAGGATGCGTCTTGTCATGCGTTTTGACCCATGAAATCGCATGACAAGTCGCTCCAATGTGATTGAGGGCTAATACATGAAAGCAGAGCAGCAAATCGGCTTTCAATGCTGTCACACTTTGAATGACAATTGCGCGGTATGACATTTTTATAATTTTTTTGAGACAGATAAGAGCTTGCTTTTGTTGGTATTTAATCACCACTGTTTTTTTTTACGTCCTTTCTCAATGTTGTTCTCCAAACCAAGTGCTGTTTATGTTCATAGTCGGATACACTTGTTCCAACCCTTTTTAGAAGGCCCCGAGATGGAATAATTTCACATCTCTATGATCATCTCAGAAGCTTTGCTGATTAACCAGTTCCCGATCGCTGTAAGACAATAAGCAGCGACAGCGTGGCTCTGTTCCACCGCCGCTAATAGACGTCACTTTAGTGCACGGCTGCTAGGGATTTTTTGCTAAACAAATGAAAAGAGACCAAAAATTTTGAAAAAATACCTTTTCTTTTTTAGTTTCTGCTATAAAATTTTGCAAATTAATTTTTCTACTCCACTGATGTGCGCTGATGAGGCTGCACTGATGGGCACTGATATAATCAGGGCACTGGTGATCAGTGTAAACAATGTGCTGACAGGTTTGCCAGTTAATGGCAATCCTTTCCTCACACAGACACAGTGGGGTTGATTTAGTAAAGGCAAATGGACTGTGCACTTTGTAAAGTGCAGTAGCACTCTGCAAGGGCAGTTGCCCCAGAGTGTAGTAAATGAGGTAAGGCTTCACTTTGCAAAGAGCACCCAATCACGTGTAAGGAGAATAAAAAAAAAATGCATTTTTGCTTGCACATGATTGGATGGTGGAAGTCAGAAGAGCTTCCCCTCATTTACTAAGCTCTGGAGCAACTGCTCTTGCAGAGTGCAACCGCACTTTGCAAAGCGCACAGTCTATTTGCCTTTAGTAAATCAACTCCGGTGTCTGGGGAAAGAACTGCCGATAACCAGCAAGTCTGTTTGCATATGATCAGCTGGGACTGGACACAGCTGATCACATAGTAAAGGGCTGCTGTGATTGGCCCTTTACTGCAATCTGTGATCAGCTATGTCCAAAGGACACATCGGTCACAGCGCGCCCCACACTGGAAAACTGCGCTGTAGCAGTCTTTTGGATATAGCGCAGTCGGGAAATAGTTAATCTGGCCATGTATAGATTCGTGTTGAGAGTGATAAAGCTGATAGTACACTAGTACAATTTTGTTTAAAAATCTTTACTTTAGTGAGGTTAAAGCAGTAGTAAACTACGCTTTTAAACATGTACCTTCAGGTAAGCCTATAATAGGGTATAGTGAATAAAGGAGATATTCACACTGGAAGCAGCCAGTGACACCACCAGTGTATGCGCTCTGAATTGACCGCACACTGAGTATGCAGTCCATTCAGAGTTTTGCCACGGTCGTGACTCCTGTGCGCATGAGTGGGAGTGAGGTCCTCGCGATCTGGCCATCCAAACAGCTAGAGCCCACAAACCCAGAAGGAAGATCGGGTGAAAATAGAAGCACCAGTCAGCGGTGACAGCGCGCCGCCGGAAGGCTTAGTTTTAAGGTAAGTCTGCCATAATGTGCTAGTATACTGCTTACTCCACCGGGAGGCAACATTTTTTTTTTTCCTTCAAAGGAGTTTACTAACGCTTTAAATCTATTTTTATTTTTGACTGCAGCAACAAAAACATTCATAGGAGCAAGAGGGGATTTTTATCCTCAAACTAACAAAATTTTAACTGAATGTGGTGTATGAGCAAACTTATTGTAAATAAATGAATAAGTACAAATAAAAATATGTGTTGCGTGAAAAAATATCCAACAATAAAACAATTAAATATGTGCAAACTTATTGTAGATAAATAAATAAGTACAAGTATAGAAAAATGTGCAAATATACAGTAGTGTCACATAAGTGGACTAATCCAAATCTTCCAATATAGGCAATATGGTGTAATGAAGTCCATCATGATATGATGTATATCCTGGATACCTGGATATACCCTGGATACCTTTATTGCTTGGAGTACGTTGGTCTTTGGATTATCTATAATATCATTTGGAAGAGTTATTTGTATCGGTATTGGAACGTAAGAAGAATTGAGAATCTACCCATATATGTGGTTGGATGCCAAGGAATGGTCTCTATGCGTAAAACCTCCTGCTTTTTGGTAAGTAGTTAGTGTATCTGGTGGAGGAGTTTCACTTGGTGGCGGTCATTATTTTATTAATGTAACAAATCTTGGACAGTAACATGGATTAGTCTATAATTAAGACCTCATGTTTTTGTCCGTGCTTCCAATAGTCTCACTATATTGCACGTGACCTTTTAAGGTGGATTCCAAAAAATATTTATCGCATCTTCTAGTCATTTGTGGACTAATCTTTTGGGCTTCATTACACCATATTGCCTATATTGGAAGATTTGGATTAGTCCACTTATGTGACACTACTGTATATTTGCACATTTTTCTATGCTTGTACTTATTTATTTATCTACAATAAGTTTGCACATATTGAATTGTTTTATTGTTGGATATTTTTTCACGTGACACATATTTTTATTTGTACTTATTCATTTATTTACAATAAGTTTGCTCATATTTATATAATTTAAGTGCTGCACTATATACATTTTCATTCGTGTTGCACAATTGATCAAATTGGAGTGTTAGCTGCTGCCATATTTTACCAGGAGCGCAGTATTCCAAAATCATTATTCGAATGTGGTGTATGTTTGGGAAAAGTTATAAATATTGTAATGAACCCATTCAAATATCCGTTTTGGAGAACATTTTCAACTGAAATTAATCAAAATGAGTGTAGCGCTCTGCAGGCTTTGCTCCAATGATGTATAAGTGAAATTAGAAGACTCTGTGATGGCAAGAAATAATATTCTGACAAACAATTTTTCTACGAATGTTGAAATGAAAATCTAACCACGTATGGCTGGCTTTATACATATGCGAACCTACATACAATCTTTTTAGCACCCTAATACTGAATCACATTTTACATCACAGATGGTATAATTTTAAGTAAATCAGTGGCCATATAAAACATAAGTGAATCTCTGGGTGCCTACATGAATTCTCCAATTTAGAGGGCCCCCAGAAAAGCAGAGTACTTTGATTAAGAAAAGACATCCTTCCTCATTTTCTACTGGCTCATCACTATTGCGCACAGCATCACCAACTAATCGTGTGGGTGGGCTAAACCCAGCAAACAAAGGAGCTGATAACTATTCAATAATGTACCTTGCTTTTCTGAGATTCTAATGTGCTTTACAAAAATCGAAAAGTACACATACATAGCCTCCTTGACGGTATTACCGAGCGTGGCTGGGGGTATGTTTTCACTGCAAATAGCGGTAACCCTGAGCCACACTCGGGGTTGCATCGCTGGATCCAAGGTTGGGTTACTTACCTTGTCCCCTGGATCCAGCGATGTCCCCCGCCATGTCTGCGGGCTGTGTCCTCCACCCGATGCCTGTGTGATGCCAGGCTCCATTCCCTGCGAGCATTGCACGGGGCGGAGCCTGGCGGGAAATTCAATAAGTGAAACACACAGTAAACATACAGTACACTATAATCTGTAAGATTACATTACTGTATCAAATCATTTCACATCCCTTTTGTCCCTAGTGCTTTGTCCAGTGCCCTGCATGCACTTTTATATTATATATGTCATTCTTTCTGCCTGGAAGCTTGAGAATGTCCATGGCAACCAAAAAGTGCCCCTTTACGTCAAAAGCAGTTTTTGATCAGCTAGAAAAAACGATAGTAAATAAGAATCATTTGCAGAATTGAGTGATACTGATTTATGGGGAAATTTATCATCAGAGACTGAAAGTGACGACAGCAACAATTCTGCAACTGAGCAAATTTCGGTGTTTTTGACTACGTTACATTATTTAATAAATGTTACTATTATTATTTTTGATAATTATTTATAGTTATTTATTATAATTTTTATTTTCATATATGTTATAATTTATGATCTGTTATTTCAAACTTCATAACACCTGGGATGTCTACTAGACTTTTGTCTTAAGTGAGTTATTCCAAAGAATTACAGGCCTACAATATAAAACGCAGAATTTCTATGCGAAAAAAAAGGACCGCTTTGAGACACGAAAACCTAACAAAATCAAATAATTATACCACTAGGGAGGTTAGCGGCAATGACGGCCCTGTACAGAGAGAGAGGAACTGATGTCATTGCCCTCTCTCTGTAACCCTGGAAACCGGGAGCGATGAGCAGTTCATCACTTCTGGCTCCGCCCTTTGTTTCACCAGCGGCGATTGAAGCAACTAAAAGACCACAGATCTCTCCATAAAAGGGGACCTGTCACGGCCCATGCTATCACAAGGGATGTTGTTCATCCCTTGTGATAGCAATAAAGTTAGTATAAAAAAAAATTTGTATAAAATAAATAAAATTTAAAGCGCCCCGTCCCACCAGGCTTACGCGTAAATGTGAACGCATATGTTACTCCCGCACGCATATGTAAACGGTGATCGCACCACACATGTGAGGTATTGTTGCGAACGTCAGACTGAGAGCGATAATTCTAGCACCAGACCTCCTGTGTAACGCTAAACTGGTAATCTGTAAAGGCGTTTAAAGCGTCGCATATGGAGATTTTTAAGTACCAAAGTTTGCCGCCTTTCCACGGGCAGGAGATGGAATTTTAAAGCGTGACATATTAGGTATCTATTTACTCGGTATAACATTATCTTTCACACTATACAAAAAATTGGGCTAACTTTACCTTTTTAGTTTTTTTTTAATTCATGAAATTGTTTTTTTTTTCCAAAAAGAATGTGCTTGAAAAACTGCTGCGCAAATACCATGTGACAAAAAAAGTTGCAACACCCAAAATTTTATTCTATAGGGTCTCTACTAAAATATATAATGTTCGGGGGTTCTAAGTAATTTTCTAGCAAAAAAAAAGTAGATGTTTACATGTAGAAGTAAAGTTTCAGCATAGGCCTGGGAAGGAGGTAGTTAATAAGAAGTTACAAAGTACATTTGATTTATTTTAATGAAAAGACAGCCACTCAGCTTTCTGTGCCTTGATACGTACAGGTGGTCCTGTCGTTTGAAGGCTTTCTTGCAGATGCTGCACACATGTTTTCTCTGCTGACTATGGCCCACAGCATGTTTGTTAAGAGAGCTTGTGTTATCAAACTGCTTTCCACACTCGCTGCAGTTCAGCTTTGGTTTTTGAAGACGTTCCTGGGCTGGAGCCTTAATGAGCAGACACCCGTTTCTTTCTGGACACAGCAGACCAAGATCTGAGCAGGTGAAAAAAAATGAAGAGTCAAACATTTGCATGCTATATAATCTAGCAATGGTAAAATCGTCATATTATTATATTCGTCACATAAAACCATGCCCATAGGACCTTCTGTCTGGATTACTAGGAAGGAGAAGAGTTTTCTGTTGCTTTTTTTTTTTTTGCAAATATGTCACAGGAAAGAAAAATCTGTGTTTTCCAAACCCCAATCACATGAAATCCTTCATATATCAACGTAGAGGTAACATTTGAAAAATCAATATTTTTTGCAACACAACAACCCTAATTAAAGATACTTTCTTATACGAGGCTTCTGTGTGACCCTACAGAGGCAAGGCCAGATTCTATATCTTACAGTGCCTTGAAAAAGTATTCATACTCCTTGAAATTTTCCATATTCTGTCATGTTACAACCAAAAACAAAAATGTATTTTATTGGGATTTTATGTGATAGACCAACACAAAATGGCACATAACTGTGAAGTGGAAGGAAAATGATAAATGGTTTTCAACGTTTTTTACAAATAAATATGTGAAAAGTGCGGTGTGCATTTGTATTCAGGCCCCCTGAGTCAATACTTTGTAGAACCGCCTTTCCCTGCAATTACAGCTGCAAGTCTTTTTAGGGAGTCTCTACCAGCTTTGCTCTGTCATATTGGATGGAGAGCGTCTGTGAACAGCAATTTTCAAGTCTTGTTAGATTTTCAGTTGGATTTTGGTCTGGACTTTGACTGGGCCATTCTAACACATGAATTTGCTTTGATCTAAACCATTCCATTTTAGCTCTGTCTGTATGTTTAGGGTTGTTGTCCTGCTGGAAGGTGAACCTCCGCCCCAGTCTCAAGTCTTCTGCAGATTCTAAAGCTCGTACACATGGTTCGACGGTCGTATGACCGAACGGACCAAATCGTATGTTGGCTGTTGTATCTCGCATACTGACACGCACTATACGATCGTACGACCAAGCCAAACTTAGTGAAGTGTTATGAACATATAAAGAGAAAGTTCAGGTGCATGTAATTTGTGTCCGGCCGTTCCTGACTTCTGAGCATGCGTGTTTTGCACAGTACAACTTGTTGGACCAACTTCTCTGTACACACGATACAACGGTCGTACGACCGCTTGTTGGTACTACCAAAGTTTTCTAGTCTGCTCATACAACTTCTGTTGTACGACCGTCATACATCGGCTGTTCTAATCGCACGTACTAACGGTCAGATTAGAATACAACAGTCGTTCGTACGACCTGTCGTATACAATCGTCGAACCGTGTGTATGAGGCTTAACAGGTTTTCTTTTAAGATTGCCCTGTATTTGGCTCCATCCATCTTCCCATCAACTCTGACCAGCTTCCCTGTCCCTGCCGAATAAAAGTATCCCCAAACCAATTGAGAATCTGTGGAAAGACTTGAAAATTGCTGTTCACAGACGTTCTCCATCCAATCTGACACAGCTTGAGCTATTTTGCAAAGAAAGGGGAAATATTTCACTCTATAGATGTGCAAAGCTGGTAGAGACATCCCCAAAAAGACTTGCAGCTGTAATTGCAGTGAAAGGAGGTTCTACAATGTACTGACTCAGAGGGCTGAATACAAATGCACGCCGCACTTTTCATATTTATTTGTAAAAAAATTTGAAAACCTTTTATCATTTTCCTTCCACTTCACAATTATGTGCCACTTTGTGTTGGTCTATCACATAAAATCCCAATAAAATACATTAACATATGTCAGAGGCCTTTGTTCCCCACATAAACTTAGCAAGTGATGGATAGAATTGTAAAAAAGGGATTTTATTATAACTTACCGTAAAATCCTTTTCTCTGAGTTCACTGACAGACGCAGCTCTTCTTAATTGACACGTGGGTTTTATGTCGTCCTATCAGGAGTGACTAGGCAAAACAGATGCAAAAGCATCAGGGATAGGCTGGCCCCTCCCATGGGGGCCGTCCTCACCTGAGCCTATAAAACCCCCTGCTGGCCAATGGCATTCAGTTTGTCACAAGCAGTGCAACAAAAAAATCAGAGGGGTGGGAGCTGCGTCTGTCAGTGAACTCAGAGAAAAGGATTTTACGGTAAGTTATAATAAAATCCCTTTTTCTCTTACGTTCACTGACAGACGCAGCTCTTCTCAATTGACACGTGGGGACGTCCCAAAGCAGTGCCAAAAAACTAGAGGGGTGGGCAAACAACAACAACAACTGTACCCAACAGAAC
>BLSH010224685.1:1518230-1533914 GCA_018402905.1 Glandirana rugosa
CGGAAAGCTATACATTAGAATCCAGCTCCCCCTTCCCTTACAAAGTCCTTCCCCAGGACGTTATCATACAGGGTTACAAATCATTTTTACCAGAGGTAAAACGATATAACCAACACCTTGTACCAATGTTTGGATTGTCCGACCCTCTACTCCAACCAGACCCTTCCAAATCCTCCAGAGGGAAACACTATTTTAAATATCCGGAGTAATTGATTAAAAAGTCCCATAAAAAATAGAACCTTAAAGAAGAACTGGTGAAGTTATGGTTCGGACAAAGAACTCAAGCCACGAATGGTCAATTTTTGTCAAAAAAAACACAGTGTGGCATAAACGCGTCGCCAGAATGTTCGCACGAAAAAAAACTTATTTAAGTAAAAAAAATCAATTTTTTATTCTTTTGTCATATGGAAAAAAATTGGCCTAACTTTACTGTTTTCTTATTTTTTAACTAAAAAAAATGAATTTATTCAAAAAAAAGCACGCTTGTAAGACCGCTGCGCAAATACGGTGTGACACAAAAAAAACTGTTTTTAACTGGTAAGCACCGAACTCAAGAAACAGGCTTGGTATTGAAGTGGTCAAGAAGAAATTCCAAGATAAAAAATACCCTGAAAAATTAGTTAATGAGGCCTATAAATTTTATCACAAAGGGAGACCTCCTAAACCTTCCCAGACCAACCTCATCTCCCAGCCTGTTAGGTTTGTAACCATGTTCCACAACCAATATAGCAAAATGGAGACCATTTTTACTAAACATTGGGACATACTATTGCAGGACCCCTTCCTGAAACATTCCCTTCCCCCTCGACCTAAGATTACATATCGAAAGGCGCCAAACTTAAAAAGCAAGTTAGCACCGAGCAAACTTAAAACTAACATAGGTCAGAAGGTACTCAGGTTAAAGGCACAATTTATCCAATGTCTGAATTCTACACCTGTGCTTCAGAATTTGTAGTCTATGGTCTCTCGTGCCCATGTGGGCTAGTCTATGTTGGGCGGACTACACGTACACTTAGATGTCGCTTCGGCCAACATAGGAGAGCCATTGAAGGTAAAAAGGATCATCATAGTGTGCCCAGACACTTTTTAGAAGCCCACAAGGGGTCCCATGAGGGTCTATCAGTGTGGGTTATCGAACAGATATCCAGGGCTCTCCCTTTGGCTGAACGTTTTAAAAAACTGTGTGCCAGGGAAACGTTCTGGATACATACCTTGGATGTCCTTTCGCCGGGGGGCCTTAATGAGTGTATAGAGGTCTCTACTATTCTTTAGTTATGTTAGGTCATTCCCTAGTCTTTACTATTATTCTAGGTTGCTATTCATTCATTACAAATTATTACTTTTTATAATAATTTTTTGTATAGACAATATAAATTCCCCTGTAACATCCGTATGCCCATTGTTCTTTTTGGCCATTTACGTTAGGTCCAAATGCAGCCCTCCTTCTTTCCCCCTCTTCTTTCTCTTTTTTCTATTTTCTTATTTATTAGTATTATTCATTATTATTATTCCCATTATCATTTTATTTCATGTTTATTGTTCCTACATTGATGGGTTCCTCAGAGGATCCGTTTGTTCTTTTTAGACATATATAGCTCAGTTTCCTTCCTTCCCCTCCCCTTTTCGTATTGCCTATTTATTGCATATGACTTGATTGTTGGAGCATACCGACTCCCTCTGGCTGCCTGACGAAGTAGCGCAGGACTCCCATACCATCGGAGCCTGCACGCTAGTGAAATGCGTCGCATATTGATGACGCCATCACCCCTGGACTGAGCTGGAGTTGCGTTCCGGACCTCGCTTTCACACCGCTACACAGCCGGCTATTCCACCCCATAGCGGTGGAGGACGAAGGACCCTCCAGCGGCACATTGTTCCTGAGACCATGGGATTCGATGGCGTCTGCCCTCCATGAGTCAGCTGATTGCTGCATTCTTTTAGTTCACCTATGTGAGTGTTTTTATACCTTTTAAATTAACGTAATGTTTGCTTATTGTAATTAGAGGGGCCTTTCCTTGCTTTTTTTGTTTCAGTTTTCGGTGGACCGTGGGATCCTGGTCCACCATTCTAGGCTGCCCTCAGTGCTCATCATTGGACTTAGAGCTATCATCATCACATCCTATCCACTACTCTCTCATCCTTGGAATTGGACTTGTATGTAATTAGTCATAATCACCACACATTATAGGCGGTATATAATTGTTTACATAGCCGTAGCATTTAAGTTGTTTCTTACTAGAGTACAGTCCCTATGCTATATAGATTTGCGGCCCTTCACTTGTTTCTATAGAACTAGCAGAAAGGCGCTAAAGACAGCAGGATACACTAATCTAAACTCTTTGAGACAACTTGAGAAAACAAGAGCCACTGAAAACCCAACTGCAGCGGCGGTCACCGGTGTGAGCAAGCATCCTCTCTGTCTCCACAGGGAGTGCAGATGCGTGTAAAAACAGTAGTCCTCCCTTCTTTTTTTTTCTTGTTCTATACTTTTCTAACCTTTCTCTCGTATTCAACTATTTCGAAATACCTACTGTTAGGAAAAAAGGAAGTTCCTGGCCGTTTTGCACGTACACGCGCGCTAATGGCGCCAATAGCGGCCATTTAAGCAGGACAGCACAAGGGGGGGGTGCTGTCCGTTCTACAGCGTTACCGTGACTTGTGTCCCCGTGTCTGCTCTGAAGTGACTTCCTGCATCTGTGACCCCGGCTGTCTTTGGACTTTGATTGCTTTCTGCCTGCCCCAACCTTCGGCCTGTCTACGACTCCTCTCCTGCCTGATCCTGTGTACTTCTGCTGCCCACACATTGCCGACCCTGCCTGCACCCTGACCATCCGCCTGTCTCATACTTCTGTACCACTTTGCCAGCACGTTGCTGACCCTGCCTGCACCCCGACCATCCGCCTGTCTCATCCTTCTGTATCACTTGCCAGCAAGTTGCCGACCTGGACAGTACCACTACGCTTCTGCCAAGCACGAGCTTCAGTGGACCTTCACCCACTACCTGTGACCAAGTCCAGCCCTCGTGCTCCCCTGTGCTCCCGAGCTCCCTGTCTCCACTATCACGGGTTCGCGAACCAGGTCCGTAAGAGAGGTTGTCCCCTGCATAAGTCAGACTCGACCACCAGGTACGTGACACCTACTCTTTCGATTTCAAATTTTTCTGCCGCGTTTGCTGAATGCCAAGGCTTAACACCGCCAAGGTAGCTGGCACTGTTGGTTTTTTTCTTTTTGAGATTTCCACTGTTGCCACGGGGGACTGCCCCTCCGGGGTTGTCAGCACCCCTGCCCCTGCCCCAGGCTGGCCTTTGGCTGGAGAGGGTTTGATGGAGGTATTTAGTACCCCCCTTCTCTGCTCGGGGTGAGTGGGGCAGAAGGCTGGTGCGTCGGTGACACCAGGATCAGAGGCTGTCCTCGAGCTATGTGGAAGGTCCCGACATGTGCACAAGGTTACTAGTGAATAATCTTCATTCCAATGTTATAAGTTGTCCATTTGAGATGGTTTAAGATGTAACTGTAACTGATGGGTTAACACAGCCATAAAGTGGTCTACAAAATGTGATATGTCAAGCCGCAGTTGGTGATGCTGATTATCCCTTTACCCATGCTGGAACATGTGCCAGTTACATATACTTTTATTGTTCAAGCATAAATAAAGATTACATAAAAAATACATTTACGTTTTTGGTTGTAACATGACAAATTGTGGAAAATTTCAAGAGGTATGAATACTTTTTCAAGGCACTGTAGAGCTCCCTTTTGCCTGTGTCACTTAAAGCGGTAGTAAACCGCCAGAAAAATAATGAACAATGTGCCCTTCTGCAGGTTTAAGGAATTATGTACTAGTAAGCACTGCATACTAGCACATTATGACAGACTTACCTGCACACGGAGCCCTCTAACGTGGCACCACTGAAATCAATGGCAAGCGCTTCCGAAGCGGCTGCAAACCGCCTTGGTAGTGAAGCGCAGATCGCCAGCACTTTTAACCCCTTGTGGGGGGTTAAAATCGATGCGCTCCTGCCTGCATAGCGGAGCCATAGCGCTGCTATGACAGCGGAAAATCGCCGCTGAAACTAGCGGTGCTTTACCGCTACCGCCCGTGAAAGTAGCCTTAGATAGACATCTCTCCCAGTTGTCGGTCACCTTACAATTGAAGGTACAGAATCCAAATCTCACGGCTCTCCAATGTCTGTGGAGTTCACATCACAGATTTATGAGCAATATTCCACATACCTATGTCCCACTTATTTTTCACGGAAGAAAGTGTATCATAATATGGAAAGTCCTCTTGGGTCCCGGAAGGCAGTTTTACATTCTGTTCTGGGATGTCAGGCTGTGTGGGGTTGGGTGAGAACTCCCAGTTGTGGTGCCCAAGACTGACAATGGGGTCCTCTGACAGCAGTTGATGGTCACTGCTCCAGTTGTACAGACTCATCTTTCTGTGTTCACTCCACATCCTGGAATAAGACATTTGACAGTCAAGCAATAGAGAGGTTGGATAAGGTAATGCAGTCCATGCAACATCTATTGTGCAAGCTATATTGCAGCTGTGCACAAAATAATACACAATCAGATGCACCATCTGTAAATTCCTTAAAAAAAAAAAAAAAAAAATCTGATTTTTTAGGTTACTTGTGGACTATGGATAGTAGATGAACCCATTGTTTTCTTTAATCTTTTGCAGACTTCGGCAATGAGATCTTCCCATCTAACCACCATTCTGAAGCACTAGCCGCAAATAAATATCGATGACAACCACATCATGAAGAGTGAGACTCCTGTACAATGGCTGTGGAAGGTGGTATGAGCTGAAATATTGTAAAGTGGGCCTGTGAGATATACGCTATGTTACCAAAAGTATTGGGACACCTGCCTTTACACGCACATGAACTCTAATGGCATCCCAGTCTTAATCTGTAAGGGTCAATATTGAGTTGGCCCACCCTTTGCCGCTATAACAGCTTCAGCTCTTCTGGGAAGGCTGCCCACAAGGTTTAGGAGTGTCTATGGGAATGTTTGACTATTCTTCCAGAGGCACATTTGTGAGGTTAGGCACTGATGTGGATGAGAAGGCCTGGCTCACAGGCAATGTTCTAATTCATCCCAAGGGTGTTCTATCGGGTTGAGATCAGGACTCTGTTCAGACCAGTCAAGTTCCTCCACCCCAAACTCGCTCATCCATGTCTTTATGGACCTTGCTTTTTAAATAGACCCCTCAAAAATCCTATCTATGGACAGTAACACATCCCTATACTAAGCAACATTACTACAAAACTATCTGCGATGTTCACATTGAGAAATGGTCCCCCGATCCAAACACGTCAGATGTATTGTAACTCAAGCAATTTCAATATAATGTTGGACAACAAACATATCAAAAACACAATTATGAGCGCAATTTGAATATACTGATCTATAATAAAGTAGAATAAAAGGTAAAACTTGTTTTTTAAATTTTGGCTAGAGTAAGGGAGGGGTATAATTCCTGTCATTTTGAACTCATGTACTAGAATTGTGCTAATGTAAACTGCTAAGTCACGTTTCATATAACCTTTAGATATTATTATTATTATACAGGATTTATATAGCACCAACAGTTTGCGCAGCGCTTTACAATAAAGAAGGGACACAGTACAATTACAATACAGTTCAATACAGAAGGAATAGGAGGGCCCCCTGCTCGTGAAGCTTACAATCTAAAGGGAGGGGTAGGTGGTACAAAAGGTAATGGCTGCAGGGGATGATCTGATAGAGGTGACTCAAGCACAGTTCTTAGGTGGAGGTGGGGTAGGCTTCCATGAATAAGTGAGTTTTCAAGGATCGCCTAGAGGTGGACAGGGTGGGGGCTGACCGGACATTCTAGGGCAGGGAGTTCCAGAGGATGAGAGAGGATATGATGGAATACAGGAGCTGATACAAAATTAAAAAAAAAAAAAAGTACGGAATCATTGAAATGGTAACAAAAAAGTTCAATAATACCTGTAAAAATAGCAGTGGGATTGTGGCCTGACCCGAATCATGGACTTCCCTACTTTCTCTGGAGCCCAACATGGGTTAAGCCAGATTAAGGAAGTCAAGTTTTTTACCTGTCAAAGGATGTCATTTTCTCCAGCCAATCCAGACATCTACACAACCTTACTAGGCAGATCAGCCAGGTTTGGGGAGCTCACGTTTCTCGTTCTCAGTTAAGCAATACACCTCCCTGCCCTCAGCCTCTGTCTGGGCAATTGAGAAGCGGGAGACTCACACAATAATTTTACATCTTTTTTTTTTTTTAGCAATTTGGTAGTAATTATGGCTTATTTTGTACATATGTTTTTACTTGTGTTCTTCAATAGTTTTCAAATTATTATAATTTATAAAAGTAATACATAAATGAACAAGGGTATGTGGAACTCAATTATCAAATATGTCTACTGTACTGACATCCCCAAAGAATCATATAGAAAAAAATGAAATGGGACTTTTTAGGTACCAAATTTTCAATATTGAGTTGGCCCACCCTTTGCAGCTATAACAGCTTCAGCTCTTCTGGGAAGGCTGTCCACAAGGTTTAGGAGTGTCTATGGGAATGTTTGACCATTCTTCCAGAAGCGCATTTGTGAGGTCAGGCACTGATGTCGACAAAAAAGCCTGGCTCGCAGTCTCCACTCTAATTCATCCCTAAGGTGTTCTATCGGGTTGAGGTCAGGACTCTGTGCAGGCCAGTCAAGTTCCTTCACCCCAAACTCACTCATCCATGTCTTTATGGACCTTGCTTTGTGCACTGGTGCGCATTCATGTTGGAACAGGAAGCGGCCATCCCCAAACCCTCGGGAGCATGAAATTGTCCAAAATGTCTAAGTATGGAGACACCTTAAGAGTTCCCTTCATTGGAACTAAGGGGCCAAGCCCAACCCCTGAAAAACAAGCCCACACAATAATCCCCCCTCCACCAAATTATTGGGACCAGTGCACAAAGTAAAGTCCCTAAAGACAGGATGAGCGAGTTTGGGGTGTAGAAACTTAACTGGCCTGCACAGAGCCCTGACCTCAACCCGATGCAACACCTTTGCGATAAATTAGAGCGGAGACTGCGAGCCAGGCCTTCTTGTTCAACATCAGTGCCTGACTACACAAATGCACTAATGGAAGAATGGTCAAACATTCCCATAGACACACTCCTAAACCTTGTGGACAGCCTTCCCAGAAGAGTTGAAGCTGTTATAGCTGCAAAGGGTGGGCAACTCAATATTGAACCCTACAGACTAAGACTGAGATGCCAATAAAGTTCATGTGCGTGCAAAGGCAGGTGTCACAATAATTTTGACAACATAGTGTATATGAAGCCAGCGGGTGATTCTGAAATATCATTCATAGGTAGACCTCCATCATAATAAAACAGCCTACTTCAGGCAGAATAAAGGTAAATGCTATGGCGCTATGTTAAAATAAATGGGAGTTTGGGGTTAGGATGGGAAGTTAGGGTAGAGGTCTCTTTAAAGTGGCGTTCCGCCTGGGTGAAAAAAAATTAAAAGTCAACAGCTACAAATACTGTAGCTGCTAACTTTTAATATAAGGACACTAACCTTTTCTGGGAGCCCGCGATGTCAGCACCCAAAGCCGACCCGTCCACCAGCTGCGGGTGCAGGTGCCGGCATCCTTACTAAGGGAAACAGGAAGTGAAGCCTTGCAGCTTCACAGCCTGTTTCCTACTACGCATGCACGAGACGCACTATGCTTTCTGATTGGTCCCTGCTTTCTTCTGAGACCTATGTGTCTATGTGAGACCTATGTGTCTCCCATCTGGACATTGCGTAGATTGCTGCACAAGATTGCGGCGATCTTTCCCCGGAAGTGGGAGCAGATACCTGGTTTTGACAGGTATCCGCTCCGCGCCCCCCCCCCCCCCCAAAAGGTGCCTCGCTTTAATAGAACTGTAAATGTTTGCAGCTTCTTAAACAAGGTCTTGAGCATTCTGTGGAACATGTAAGAACCAGACAAGGGCACCAGCATCTAAGTGTAGAAGGTAATAGGAATGCAGATAAGAATGGGATTCATGTTTTCCTGAATCCATCCTTTAAAAAAATATGGTTTCACTTGCCTAGCTTTGTATGAAACTTGATTATATTATTGTTATATTGCTTGCATTTGCTAATAATTACTTCTTTACTCCTGAATTTATTGCACTGTAAACCATTTGCTTACAACCTATTACAATTTTTTATTCTGTAAAGAAAGGGATTGGAATGCACTTACATGATGGAGAGGGTTAAGCAGCATGTAATTCAATGCGGAGTGGAGCAATCTGGGGAGCCGTGTGATGTTGCAGAGATCAGCAGCGATGCAGCTAGAAGCTGCTGGCGTGTGGCCACGGTTATCCACCTTGGAACGCAAGCAGGTGGTGGTGAGATATAGGTGTTTCCGGGATGTCTCCTCTGGATGCACCAGGCTTGGCTGTGATCGGATGAGTTTGGCTCTGACGTTACGCGTGATGGGCGTGGTAACGCGTTTCAGGACTGGTAGGACTACCCCTTTGTCAAACCAATAAGGAGGATACTAGTTTGGCTGCTGCATTTTTTTTCTCAAATATGTTTATTAAATTTTCAAGTACAAAATCAAGTACAAGAAGAACAAAGATATAGACAATACAGTAAATGAACATGTGTTGCCCACGCAGGGGACACCTATTTCTCAGAATAGGATAGAAATACCATCGGCGGTTCCCTGTTCTTCCTGTGTAGTAGGCGATTGATGGTCCGAGTCCGAGTCCGTCCGACCCACGGCCACACTGAGGGAGCGTGCATCGGTCACAAGAGTGCGCCGGCGCGCCTGAGCGAATACGGCGATTCGCGTTACACTGCCACTCTGCAGCAGTAAATGTACGCGAGCAGGTTTTTAACCGGAAAACACAAGGGTTTTTTCTGTTCTAGTATGTAGAATATTATCCACAAGGCCTAATAAACAAACTTCAATGACCTGTGGGATCAGTGTTGACCTGTGTTTATTAATGAGGATTAGCACCTCCGTTCAGAACCCTGCAATCTCAGAGCACGACCAAAAGATGTGGGAGAAATCACCCTGGGTATCACCACATCTCCAGCACTCCGAAGAGTGAGAGGGATTCTTTATGTGTAGTCTGGAGGGGGTGAAGTAAGCTCTATTTACCAGTTTAAATTGTATTAGGCTATCACGCAAAGAAACCAGTGTTTTTGAATGGAAGATCCCAGATGTCGTCCCAATCATCATGGTCTAAGTGAGGTACATCCCTCAACCACTTCCCCCTTAATTTGTCCAGTGGCAGTTAGGCGACCAACACCAGGTGGGCATAGACACAAGATGTGGGTTTGTCAAGCTCTTCAGTACTAAGCAATTGCTCCAGATCTGACTCTACAATCCTCAATGAGGCCCGCGGAAATTGGCTATGGAAGGCATGGGAGTACGGGGTACATTAAAGTCTACCGATAGGCAGGACAAAGGGCGCAATAAGCTCTGGTCCAGTATTTGAGAGATACATTTAGGCTCTGGTAGCATAAAAAAGTGAGGTAGAGGAGGGTTGTTCCAAAGAGGTGCAGTGGGTGATACTGCAGTGTCAGGGTATTTTTCACTCGCCAATCTGACCCTCCAGACACTAATAGTAGTAATCATAGATGAAGTTAAGGGATACAGGGCTTTTGGGCCACAAAATACCAGAGCCTGCAGAGCCTCTAAGGAGCCAACAAACTGAGTGGCCAGAAAATATTTATGAGGATCTGGGAGGGCCAATCCCCCTTGGGAAGAAGGTCTCATAAGTGTGGACATTTTATATCGTGGAGGGTGGGGGCCCCATAAAAAAACAGAGAAAATTTGCTGCAGACGAGTAAAAAAAGATTTAGGGATCCAAGAGGGAGAGTGGCGAAAGAGGTAAATACATTTCTGTAAAACCTTCATTTTTAACAAATGACCCTACCCAACTGATGCCTAGTATCTTGTAGGACCGGAGTTAAATTTAGGGAAATGTATTCCGAGGCCTGCCGAGAGACCCATACTCCAAGGTATTTAAAATGCTCCGCCCACTGGAGTGGGAGATCTGAATGAGCCAAGGCTCGAGCCGCAGGATCAATGGGGAATAATAAGGACTTAGTCCAGTTGACCTTCAGACCTGTGAATTTAGAGGAGGTGTTTAATACTTGTACTGCTCCCTGCAAGGAGGGACCAGCATTGTTGAGAAACAACAATAGATCATCAGCATACAGGGCTACCCTCTCCTCCAACCTGCCCACGCCCCTTATATGTGGGGATGTGCGAAGAGCCTCCGCCACGGGCTCCATCGCAATAGCAAATAGGGCAGGAGAGAGAGGGCAGCCCTGCTGCGTACCCCTATGCAAAGAAAAAGGGAGTGAAAGGCCACCACTCAGTCTAACCGAGTGTCATGTACCTGGTGGACGAGTCTGACTTGTGCAGGGGACAACCTCTCTTGCGGCCCTGGTTCAAGGACCCCTGGTAGTGGAGACAGGGAATCCTGGATCAAAAGGGGGGCACGAGGGCTGGATATAGTCTCTGATGGCAGCTGAGAATCCGCTGGAGCTCGTGCAACAGAAGGGTAGTGATGCAGGCCGGGTCGTTAACAGGCTGGTGGTGAAGTACAGAAGGATCAGGCAGGCGGGTGGTCGAATTCAGGCAGGGTCGGCAAGGTGCGGGCAACAAAGGTACAAAGGAGCAGGCAAAGAGTAGTCGTAGACAGGCCGAAGGTCAGAGCAGGCAGATAGCAAAGTCCAAGGGGAGCCGGGGTCACAGATACAGGAAGTCTCTTCAGAGTAGCACACGGGTCGCAGGATACTGGAACGCTGTAGAATGGACAGCATCCGCTGCAGGTTCTCCATGCTTCAAATAGGGCTGTCTGGCACCACTTCTGGCGCGTGCGCGCAAACGTGCACGGGCGTGCACGAACATGCACAGGTGCGGCACCACCGCGGAAGCACACAAAAGGCACCCATGACCCCTAACATTGCCCCCCCCAAGGGGCAGCCACCAGATGCCCAACTGGGTCCTCTTGGTCGGGTGTCTTCTCCAAAATGCCCTGATTAGCTCTCTAGCATGCAGGTGGTTCTCCGGTTCCCAGGAGCTTTCTTCAGGCCCGTAGCCTTCCCACTTTACCAGAAATTGGATGATGCCCCCCCTTCTCCTGCAGTCGAGGATAGTCTCCACCTCAAATTCCTCCTCTCCGTCCACCAAGACCGGTTTTGGAGGGGCTGTGTTGCGCCCAGGGAAGAGGTCCTTGACCACAGGCTTGAGCAGGTTCACGTGAAGACCAGGTGAATGCGGAGTGAAGCGGGTAGATCCAGCTCGAATGTGAACTTGTTAATTTGTCGCTTTACTGGGAAGGGCCCAATGTATTTTGGCCCCAGTTTCCTGGAGGGGCAGGATAGCCTCAGATTCTTGGTTGATAGCCAGATCTGTTGGCCTGGTTGCAGTTCCAATTCTCCTTGTCTTCCCTTGTCGAAACTCTTCTTAGTGAGTGCTTGGGTCTGGGAAAGAGTTTCTTGTAAACGTTTACTGTTTTCCTCCAGGAACTGGGTGACTTCCAGCACGGCAGGTACAGAGCTCTCTGTTGGCAGGCCAGGTAAGAATATTGGGTGGTAGCCGAAGTTCACTCAGAATGGGGTTTGCTTGGTAGCAGAATGAATGGAGTTGTTATATGCGAACTCGGCTACGGGCAGCAAGGAAAACCAATCATCCTGAGAGTAGGCAGAGTAGCAGCAGAGATACTGCTCCAGGGTTTGATTAGTTCTCTCCGTTTGGCCGTTCGACTGCGGATGATATGCAGAGGAGAAGGCAAGATTAATTCCTAAGGAAGAGCACAGAGGCCTCTTTAATGAAGATGTCAGCTGTTTCAGCTGCTGTGGGGGTGCCCTTCATGGGTATGAAGTGAGCCATTTTTGTGAGACGGTCTACCACCACAAGGATGTTACTGAAGCCCGCAGATGGAGGCAACTCCACTATATAGTCCATAGAGATCTGGGACCAAGGTCGCTCCGGGATGGGTAATGGAGTCAGCAGACCCCAAGCTTTAGACCTCTCAGTCTTACTCTTGGCACAGACAGGGCAGGCACGCACATAGTCCTTGCAGTCCTCGTTCAGACGAGGCCACCAGAATGAGCGGGAAAGCAGCTCTGCCGTCTTACGACCCCCGAAAGTGCCCGGCTAGTTTGAGGTTGTGGCAGAGTTCAAGCGCTGCTAGGCGCAGCTCCTGCGGGATGAAGAGTCGGTTGCCTGACCGCCACCACAGCCCGTCCTTTATGGTGAGCCCCTGATCCAGCGGCATGGTGCGACCCACTAAGGATCGTCTGATCCGGGTAAGGAAGTCCTCTTGTGTCAGCAGAAAACTATTGGCAGGTAGGATGGTGTCTGGGGGAGTGGGATCTCCCGGGTCATGGAACATTCTGGACAGGGCGTCCGGCTTCACATTTTTATACCCAGGCCTGTATGTTATGTGCAGTTGGAACCTCGAGAAAAATAGCGCCCACCTTGCCTGGCGGGGTTTGAGCCTCCTAGCAGTCCGGCGGTACTCAAGGTTATTATGGTCGGTGAAGACCAGAACAGGGTGAGTCACTCCTTCCAGGAGGTACCGCCATTCCTCCAGGGCGGATTTGATTGCCAGCAGCTCTCGGTCACTGACATCGTAATTCCTTTCGGGGGGGTGAGAGCTTCCGGGAGAAGAAGGCAGTGGGATGGAGCGTGGCCTTTGGGCCTCGTCTCTGAGAGAGAACTGCTCCCACTGCTGTCTCTGATGCATCCTCCTCAAGGACATAGGGCAGAGCCGGGTCTGGGTGCTTGAGAATGGAAGCAGAGGTGAACAGTTCCTTAAGTCTTGTGAAAGCCTCTTGAGCTTCAGGAGTCCAACGGAAACGCGAAACCTGTTTCGTGAGCTGGGTGATGGGCGCAATGACCGCCAACAATCCCTTAATTAACTTTCTGTAGAAGTTTGTGAATCCTATGAACCGTGGACACCCTGTCAACTGGCGCAGGCCAGTCTAAGATGGCTGAGACCTTCTGCGGGTCCATGGTTATCCCTGTGACCGAGATGTCAAAGCCGAGGAAGGAGATGCTGGTGCGTTCAAAGGCGCATTTCTCCTCCTTGGCGTATAGGCCATGTTGCCGAAGGCGGTCAAGCACACATCTTACGTGCCTGCGATCCTCCAGGGAAAGGGAGAAGATTAAGATATTGTCTAGGTAGATCACAACGAATTGGTCAAGATAGTCTCTGAAGATATTGTTCACCAGGTGTTGGAACGTAGCGGGGGCATTGCAAAGTCCAAACGGCTTAACTAGGTATTCATAGTGACCAAACCTGGTTCGGAAGGCCGTCTTCCACTCATCCCCTTCCTGTATGCGGATGAGATTGTATGTCCCGCGGAGGTCCAACTTTGTGAACACGGCTGCAGTTCCTAGCCTCTGGAAAAGTTCAGGGACCAGAGGCAGGGGGTACCGGTTCTTGATGGTGATCCTGTTAAGATCCCGGTAGTCTCCACAAAGAAGATTCCCGCTCCAGCGGGTGAAGTAGATGGTCTGATGAACCCCTTTTCTAGGTTCTCGTCAAGGTAGGCCTTGAGGGCCCCTAGCGCTACCTCAGACAAGGGGAAGATCCGACCGAAAGGGACCTCGGCTCCAGGCAGGAGGTCAATCGGACAGTCATATGACCTATGCGGTGGGAGGACATCAGCTCCCTTCTTACTGAACATGTCCAGAAAGTCATGGTAAGGTACGGGTACAGTCAGGCGGGTGTCCTGGTCGTGTTCAGTGTCCAGACAGAGTATGGGTGATGGGGTTTCAGAAGGTGATGGCAGATAGTGCTGAAGGCAGTAGGGTGAACTGAACTGCACTTCCCCCGTGGCCCAGTCAATGTGGGGGTTGTGCATCCGGAGCCAGGGGAGGCCCAAAATGACTGGAAATAGAGGGGACGCAATGGCACCCAGCAGTAGAAATTCTAAGTGTCCCCCTTCCATCTTGGCAGGTATAGGAATGGTCTCCTGGGTGACGTGGCCGGATTTAATAGTGGTTCCATCGGCCAGCTGGACGACCATGGGATGGTCTTTGGGTCGAAGTGGGATCTGGTGGTTGGCTGCAAAAGTAACATTGACAAAGCAACTGCAAGCTCCTGAATCGATAATTGCCTGCACCCAGGTATCCCCACTGGGGTTGTGACAGAGAGATGACCAGATGAGCTTTGTTGCTTGGTAAGTGCATCAGGCTTTCCTGGGTCGGAGTGGCCCGTTTGCTGGCCGTAGCAGGGCAATTCTTTACCAGATGCCCAGGCCCTCCACAGTATAGGCAGAGGCTGAGAACCATGCATCTCTGGCACTCTTCAGAGGTCAATGGCGGGCGGCGGAGCCTGGTTTGTATGGGTTCAGACGGGTCTGGTGGAACGGAGGAGGCAGCCGAACTGGAAACAGGACAGCTGGGGTTTCTGGGCATCATCCCGGTAAGACGTGCAGCCCCCGTGGACCTCTCAGCCCTGCGTTCCCGCAGGCGCCGATCAATCTGTATGGACATGGATATATCGCAGGGACAGGGTGGGCAAAAAAGGGGGAGGGGTATGCCTGTATATAAAAAATGACCTAAGAATAAATGTGAGGGAAGACATTAGTAGTGGATCCGGGGAGGAAGTTGAAGCCTTATGGCTAGAGCTACAAAGGGAGGATAGCAGGGTTAAAGTACTACTGGGAATATGCTATAGGCCCCCAATTATTCAGAACTACAATGCTGGTCCTCATGTCACCTCACAGGAAGCACCCCTGTGGCTGACCGAGGGTGAAATCAGGAATAGGCTTGAAAAACTGAACACCAATAAGTCACCGGGCCCAGATGGCTTACACCCAAGGGTCCTTAAGGAACTTAGCCAAGTTATTGCCAGACCCTTGTACCTAATTTTTAAAAGCAGTTTTCTGACTGGTATGATACCAGCTGACTGGAGGAAAGCCAATGTGGTACCAATATATAAAAAAGGACCAAGATATATCCCTGGGAATTACAGACCAGTTAGCTTAACATCAATAACATGCAAGCTCTTGGAGGGAATAATAAGGGATTATATACATGATTATTGTAATGAGAACGGTATCATTAGCGGTAATCAACATGGGTTCATGAAGAATCGTTCTTGCCAAACCAATCTATTAACCTTCTATGAGGAGGTGAGCTGCCACCTAGATAAAGGAAGGCCTGTGGACGTGGTGTACCTGGATTTTGCGAAGGCGTTTGATACAGTTCCCCATAAACGTTTACTGTACAAACTAAGGTCCCTCAACATGGATCAAGGGGTGAGTACCTGGATTGAAAACTGGCTGCAGGGGAGAGTCCAGAGGGTGGTGATAAATGGGGAATACTCAGAATGGTCTGGTGTAGAAAGTGGGGTTCCCCAAGGTTCTGTCCTGGGACCAATCCTTTTCAATTTATTCATAAATGATTTGGAGGACGGGGTGAAGAGCTCAATCTCAATATTTGCGGATGATACCAAGATAAGCAGGGCAATAAACTCTCCACAGGATGTGGAAACTTTGCAAGAAGATCTGAACAAATTATTGGGGTGGGCAGACAAATGGCAAATGAGTTTTAACATAGAAAAATGTAAGATAATGCATTTGGGTACCAAGAACCTGAACGCTAACTACTCACTAGGGGGGGAGCCCCTGGGGGAAACTAGGATGGAAAAAGACCTAGGGGACC
>BLSH010224685.1:1533924-1546030 GCA_018402905.1 Glandirana rugosa
AGGGGAGAGTTCGCAGAAAAGAGGTCTCTCTTATTCAAGTCACGAACATTAGAAAGGGGTATTGATTCCAGAAGGTTAGGGAATTAATCGAAACACCGAGAAGAGACTTGGGAAAGGTTATGGACCTGTAGCATGGACTCCTGGCCGCGGGTCTTGACCTGCCGTATGAGGTCCACACCGGAGTGGTCTCTGAACATATTACCCTCTTAATAACTAAATAGGGACTTCAATTAGGGAAAGAAATACGTACGGTTGTGAAACAATCGAAACGAACATCGTCGAACCGTAACGTATTAACATAGAAAAATGTAAGATAATGCATTTGGGTACCAAGAACCTGAACGCTAACTACTCACTAGGGGGGGAGCCCCTGGGGGAAACTAGGATGGAAAAAGACCTAGGGGACCTGGGGGAGAATAGGCTCAGCAGTGGCATGCAATGCCAAGCTGCTACAAGCAAAGCTAACAAAGTGTTGGCATGCATAAAGAAAGGGATTAACTTCAGGGATAAATCAATAATTCTCCCATTATACAAGTCTCTGGTGAGGCCACACCTGGAGTATGCCGTCCAGTTCTGGGCGCCGGTCCTCAGGTACGATGTCCAGGTATTGGAAAGGGTTCAGAGAAGAGCCACAAAGCTAATTAAGGGATTGGAAGACCTTAGTTATGGGGAAAGATTACAAGCACTGAACTTATTCTCTCTGGAGAAAAGACGCTTGAGAGGGGATATGATTTTAATGTACAAATACTGTACTGGTGACCCCACTATAGGGACAAAACTATTCAGTGCAAGGGAGTACACAAAGACACGAGGCCATTCACTAAGAATAGAGGAAAGGTGGTTTAACCTTAAAATGCGTAGAGGTTTCTTTACGGTAAGAGCAGTGAGAATGTGGAATTCTCTTCCACAAGCAGTGGTCTCTGCCGGGAGTGTAGATCCATTCTAAAAACTACTAGATGCACACCTAAGGGACCAAAGCATTGAGGGATATACAATGTAATACTGACATGAAAGCACACACATGGGTTGAACTTGATGGACTCGAGTCTTTTTTCAGCCTCACTAACTATGTAACTATGTAACTATGTAGCCCCCAAATCAGAGGGAGGAGGGGGAGGCAGACCTCCTATCACAAATTGGAATAGCGGCTAGGATGGGAAGTGTTGTTATAATGGGGGATTTTAATTACCCAGATATTGACTGGGAGGAAGGTACTGCATGTTTCCTAAATGTCTTGCAGGACAATTTCATGGGTCAAATAGTAAATGCACCAACAAGAGAAAAAGCATTATTAGACCTTCTGATCACTAACAACACAGACCTGATCACAGATGTGGTAGTAAGGGGCAATCTAGGAAATAGCGATCACAGGACAATTCGTTTCAGTATAAATTACACAAATAAGAAAAATAAGGGGAATACAAAGACGCTGAATTTTAAGAGAGCCAACTTCCATAAACTACGCTCTATGCTGGAAGATATTAGCTGGGATAAAATTCTAGGAACAATGAATGCGGAGGAGAAATGGGAGTGCTTCAAGAACACACTAAACAAAGGTATTAGCCAGTGTATCTCAATGGGGAATACATTTAAAAGGGCTAACCAAAGACCAGGATGGCTTAATGCCGACGTAAGGGCACACATAAAAGCAAAGGAGAAGGCCTTCAAAAAATACAAGACTGAGGGGACCATATCAGATTTTCATACCTATAAAACATGCAATAAGGAATGCAAAGGGGCAATCACAGCAGCTAAGATAGAACGTGAAAGACACATAGCAGAGGAGAGTAAAAGGAATCCCAAGAAATTCTTACATAAACAGTAAGAGAGGGAGGTCAGATCATGTTGGCCCCATAAAGAATGATGAAGGTAATCTGGTTGCAAAAGATGGAGAAATGGCAAAGGTGTTAAACTCATTTTTCTCCTCAGTATTCACAAAGGAAACCGGGGGCTCAATTATTCAGAACTACAATGCTGATCCTCACAGCACGTCACAGGAAACACCCTCATGGCTGACTGAGGATAAAATCAGAAATAGGCTTGAAAAACTGAACACTAATAAGTCACCGGGACCAGATGGTTTACACCCGAGGGTCCTTAAGGAACTTAGCCAAGTTTTTTCCAGACCCTTGTACCTAATCTTTAAGAGCAGTTTTCTGACTGGTATGATACCAGCTGATTGGAAGAAAGCCAATGTAGTACCAATATATAAAAAAGGACCAAGATATATCCCTGGGAATTACAGACCAGTTAGCTTAACATCAATAATTGGCAAGCTCTTGGAGGGAATAATAAGGGATTGCATACAAGATTATTGTAACCAGAACGGTATCATTAGTGGTAATCAGCATGGGTTCATGAAGGATCGTTCTTGCCAAACAAATCTATTAACCTTCTATGAGGAGGTGAGCTGCCATATAGATAAGGGAAGGCCTGTAGATGTGGTGTACCTGAATTTTGCGAAAGCATTTGATACAGTTCCCCATAAACGTTTACTGTACAAACTAAGGTCCCTCAACATGGATCAAGGGGTGAGCACCTGGATTGAAAATTGGCTACAAGGGCGAGTCCAGAGGGTGGTGATAAATGGGGAATACTCAGAATGGTCTTGTGTAGAAAGTGGAGTTCCCCAAGGTTCTGTCCTGGGACCAATCCTATTCAATTTATTCATAAACGACTTTGAGGACGGGGTGAAGAGCTCAATCTCAATATTTGCAGATGATACCAAGCTAAGCAGAGCAAGAAAACTCTCCACAGGATGTGGAAACCTTGCAAGAAGATCTGAATAAATTAGTGGGATGGGCAGACAAGTGGCAGATGAGATTTAAGGTAGAAAAATTTAAGATAATGCATTTGGGTGCCAAGAACAAAAAAGCAAACTACTCACTAGGGGAGAGCCTCTGGGGGAATCTAGAATGGAAAAAGACCTAGGGGTCCTGGTGGAGAACAGGCTCAGCAGTGGCATGCAATGCCAAGCTGCTGCAAACAAAGCTAACAAAGTGTTGGCATGCATCAAGAAAGGGATCAACTCCAGGGATAAATCAATAATTCTCCCGCTATACAAGTCTCTGGTGAGGCCGCACCTGGAGTATGCCGTCCAGTTCTGGGCACCAGTCCTCAGGAAGGATGTCCTGGTATTGGAAAGGGTACAGAGAAGGGCCACAAAGCTGATTAAGGGATTGGAGGACCTAAGTTATGAGGAAAGATTACAAGCACTGAACTTATTCACTCTGGAGAAGAGACGCTTGAGAGGGGATATGATTTCAATGTACAAATACCGTAACGGTGACCCCACAGTAGGTAGAAAACTATTCCGGGCAAGGGAGCACACAAAGACACGCGGTCATTCATTAAAAAATGAAAGAAACACGGTTTAGACTTAAAAAGCGTAGAGGGTTCTTTACGGTGAGAGCAGTGAGGATGTGGAATTCTCTTCCACAAGCAGTAGTCTCTGCTGGGAGTCTAGAAAATTTCAAAAAACTATTAGATGCACACCTAAGGGACCACAACATTGCGGGGTATACATTTTAATACTGATATTAAAAACACACACAAAGATTGGACTTGATGGACTTGTGTCTTTTTTCAGCCTCGTTTACTATGTAACTATGACAGATCGACCAGGGCGTCGAGGGTAGGAGGCACCCCAATGCGAGCCAGCTCGTCCTTGAGCGGCTCTGAGAGGCCCAGCCTGAATTCATGACAGAGGGCTGCCTTGTTCCAGGCTGTATCAGCGCTCCAGCGCCGAAACTCGGAAACGTATTCCTCCGCTGTGCGTGAAGAGCTGCTTCCGCCGTGGCCGCTAAGTGGGGATCTTCATAGAGCTGAGCCATCACTTGAAAAAGCTGGTCCAAACTGGTAGTCTCCGGGGCTTTCTGCTCCAATAGGCAATGGGCCAATGCTTGCAGTTCATCCAAGAGCAGTGAAATCACCAGCCCCACCTTAGTCGCCTCCACTGAGAAAGTCCGGAGTTGGAGAGTGAGATACAACTCGCATGAAGTACGGAAGCTCCCGAACTTCCGGTGGTCCCCCGCGAACCGCTCTGGCAAAGGCACATTGGGCTCCGTGGGCAGAGCCACAATGGTGCATGAAGAAGACTGACGGGGATCAGTTGAAACTGACGTGGAGAGCTCCCGGATACTGACTTACAGATAGGTGTACCCCTCTTGGAGAGTCTTTATGGTGTGAGTGAGGCCGGCAGGTGCACACTCAGATCGTCCATGGGAGAGGTCCCCTGCGCAGACTCGGGCATGGCTGTCCGTTACTGTCACGTACCTGGTGGACAAGTCTGACTTGTGCAGGGAACAACCTCTCTTGCAGCCCTGGTTCAAGGACCCCTGGTAGTGGAGACAGGGAATCCTGGAGCACAGGGGGGCACGAGGGCTGGATATAGTCTATGATGGCAGCTGAGAATCCGCTGGAGCTTGTGCAACAGAAGGGTAGTGATGCAGGCCGGGTCGTTAACAGGCTGGCGGTGAAGTACAGAAGGATCAGGCAGGCGGGTGGTCAAGTTCAGGCAGAGTCGGCAACGTGCGGGCAACAAAGGTACAAAGGAGCAGGCAAAGAGTAGTCATAGACAGGCCGAAGGTCAGGGCAGGTAGATAGCAAACAAATCCAAGGGGAGCCGGGGTCACAACTGTTCCAAATTATTATGCCAATGATATTTTTCTCATTTGCCTAAATAATTGATGTAAACAAGAGTCAACATAATTCCCATGTTATCAACTATTAAGAGTACAATTCAAATTTTATTTGAACAAACCTCCTAATGATAACAGTATTCTTTTTTCATAGGACCCCTTATTTGATAGCAGCTTCACAAGTCTTGCATCCATTGAACTTGTGAGTTTTTGGACAGTTTCTGCTTGAATTTGTTTGCAAGATGTCAGAATAGCCTCCCAGAGCTACTGTTTGGATGTAAACTGCCTCCCACCCTCATAGATCTTTTGCTTGAGGATGCTCCAAAGGTTCTCAATAGGATTGAGGTCAGAGGAGGATGGAGGCCACACCATGACTTTCTCTCCTTTTATCCCCATAGCAGCCATTGATGCAGAGGTATTCTTTGCAGCATGAGATGGTGCATTGTCATGTATGAAGATGATTTTATTACGGCAAGCATAGTTCTTCCTTCTGTACCAGGGAAGGAAGTGGTCAGTCAGGAACTCCACATACTTTGCAGAGGTCATCTTTACACCTTTGGGGACCCTAAATGGGCTGACCAGCTCTCTTCCTATGATTCCGGCCCAAAACATGACTCCACCACCGCCTTGCTGACGTTGCAGCCTTGTTGGAACAGGGTGGCCGTCCACCAACCATCCACTACTTCATCCATCTGGACCATCCAGGGTTGCACGGCACTCATCAGTGAACAGGACGGTTTGAAAAATTAGTCTTCATGTATTTTTCTGCCCAATGCAGCCGTTTCTGCTTGCGAGCATTGGTTAGTGGTAGCCGAATGGAAGGTTTATGCACAGTTACACCTTGATGTCCATAGGACTTCAGAGGTAGCAGCAGCTTCAATTATCTGTTTGCTGCTATGTAATGGTGTTTTAGCAGCTGCTCTCTTGATCCGATGCATGGCTTTGGCAGAAATTTTCCTCAATGTGCCTTTATCTGTACAAACCCATCTGTGCTCTGAATCAGCCACAAATCTCTTAATAGTGTGATGATCACACTTAAGTTTTCGTGAAATATCTAATGTTTTCATACCTCGTCCAAGGCATTGAACTATTTCACTCTTTTCGGCAGCAGAGAGATCCTTTTTCTTCCCCATATTGCTTGAAAATGGTGCTCTACTTAATAATGTGGAACACCCTCCTTTAGTAGTTTTTCCTGTAATTGGGCTCACCTGGCAATCTAATTATCACTGGTGTCTGAGATTGTTTTCAGTGACCAAAAGAGCCCTGAGACACAATGCCATCCATGAGTTAAACTGAAAAACAAAATATTTAAAGCGGAGTTCCACCCTAAAGTGGAACTTCCGCTGGTTGGATTCCTCCCCCCCTCAGGTGTCACATTTGGCACCTTTCGGGGGGAGGGGGAAGAGGACACCTGTCTTTAGACAGGTGTCCTTTTCCACACATCCGGGAGCTCTGGCCGGCGGACGCGGCCGCTGACGTCAGCAGCCCGGCTGCCTCCTCCCTGCTCGCTCTGCAGTAGCAGAGCGCGGCAGAGCTCGCGCATGCGCAGTAAGGTGCCCGGCGTGAAGCTGTACTGCTTACACGTCCGGGTTCCCTTACCCGCGATGGAGGCGGCTGCACCCGTCCCCCGATCCGAAGATCGGCGGCGGGTGCCGACATCGCTGGACTCCAGGACAGGTAAGTGTCCTATTAAAAGTCAGCAGCTACTGTATGTGTAGCTGCTGACTTTTAATTTTTTTTTTAGCCCTCAGACCTCCGCTTTAATCTTTGTGACACTGAAATAGAATTTGCATAATAATTTGGAACAGGGTGTATAGAAATCTATCGGGAGGCCGTCCGGCCTGACGGGAAGGAGCCAATACCTCTTGCCACTTCATCTGCTGTGAAGGGGGTTACCAAGGCCAAACACTCATTATCTGTAAGCCAGCCCAAGGCCACCTGGTCCAAAGCAGAAGTCAGGGAGTGTGGGCAGAATTTGGGATTGTGCCAACACGTAGAACCACAGGAAATGAGCGGGATCTGTCCAGGGGCGTATCTGCCGCGAGGCAAACAAGGTCTATTGATGTCCTACCAGAACCGTGCCCCCCCCCACCCCCGCTACCACACGCACCCAGCGTGATCCTTCAGACACAGCTGATCACAGCTCGGAGTAAAGAGCCAATCACAGCGGCTCTTTACCATGTGATCGCCCGTGTCCAATCACAGCTGATCCCAATCTAAACACACTTGACGGATATTGGCATTCCTTACGTTGTGCTGTCACAGCATAAGGAGAGGAGAGAGACGGTAACTAGCAAGTGTAATAGGGAACATCTACACTGATAATCAGGGCACCGATGTGTCCTGATAATCAGGGCACTGATGCGGGCGCGAGCAGGCACGAGCACACTGGCGCCAAAAGGGCTATTTAAACCCAGCAGTGACATGAACACATTGCTAAGTGGTCTTTCAGCTTGTTCCTGTTTTCCTGTGCCTTGATACGTCTCCTGCCTACCTGTGTTTGACCCGGCTTTACCTGAACTCTCCTCTGGATTTCCGCCTGCCTACCTGTGACTTCGGCCTGCGTTTGACTTTACTCCCGTCTCATGCTTCGGTACCTTGCTGCCTGATTGTGTACCAGACCCGGCTTGTATCCTGTACCTGCTTCAGCCTCGTGTTCCTGCACCTGCACTGCCCGGCTGTTGATGACCCCCTGGCTTATGTTCCGGCTACGCTCCTGCCTGCTGGTCCTACATGACAGAGTTCTAGCTCCAGCTACCTGCCTGGTGATCCACAGCCATCAGGTCCTTGCCAAGCCTCAACTGGTGCCACCTGCTATACTGGCCCTCATGCCACTCTGTGTCCTACACTCCCTGTCATCTCTATCAGGGGTGTTGGACAGGAGTTGCAAGAGAAGCCCTCGCTACAGCTCCATCTCCACCAGGTACGTAATACCTGCTCTGTGTAACGGTTTTACACAAAGCAGCCCAGATCCTCCTCTTCTCGTGTCCCCCACCGATGCTTCTGGCTTCTCCTGCCTTCAGAGTGACCCAATAGCAAGTTGCAAAGTATACTATAGAGAGCCCCTATAGCAAGGTACTAAAAACTTCTCCCTTCAGAACTACTCACTTCCCGCCCAGGACTACATGTCCCATGTGGTATTGCTCCTTACACATTCACAAGTTCTCAGGCACTTACTGACATGTAAGGATGGTGTACTGAGCTATATGTGTGCTGCACTGTATTTTCCTGATATGTAAACAAATAATGCATTCTGTATGCAGGCCAACTAATCGGCTGGCCGATTAATCGATTATGAAAATAGTAATTGATTTGTTTCATAATCGATTAGTTGTATTGATGGAATGTAATTAGCATATATGGCCTTTTATATAACATGGACTGGTCATAAGCAGCCTGACCCTATTGTTCATGCCAAGCTTAAAGCGGAGTTCCACCCAGTTAAAAGTCAGCAGCTACAAAAATTGTAGCTGCTGACTTTTAACAATCAGACACTCACCTGTCCTGAGGGCTCGCTTTTCTCCCCCTCCCCTTGGCGGCGCCGGCATCACAAGTGTGGGCACTTCAAAGCCGGGCACGCACTGTGCATGCGCGAGCTGCGCCTTGTGAATGGCCGGCGTATCTTCTGGGACCTGTGACGTGTCCCAGAAGATCGCCGAGAGGAAGGGGAAAGGTGAAGTTCCGTCTGGAGCCACAGCTCTAGGGGAGGAAGTGGACCGGGGTCCCTGTGAAAACAGGGTCCCCAGGCCACCCCCAAAAAAATTATATGCCAGTTGTGGCATGTCGGGGGGTCACCTTCCTTTAAAGCGGAAGTTCCACGTTTGGGTGGAACTCCGCTTTAAGTAATGATCGACCCATTTTGGGGAACCCCAAGGAGGTGGTATTGAGCCCATCCAATGTCAGAATTGCTTGTTATCTCACATGCAACCTTCTTGCTCCTTCACGCTTTTGAAAAGTAATATAGAAACCATAGATTTACCATGAGCAAATAAAGACAGATACACCTGACTCAGTCGCTATGCTGGGGGAAGTGGAGGTACAGTTGGGGTGGGAAGCCTCCCCTGCCTGAGCTGTCAAACCAATTACTGTTATGTGCAAAGTCAACAAATTATCATTGCGGCCCCTTACTTATTATAATTAAACATCATTATTAAATTCTAATATCATAATTACACTTCATTATTGAATTTTAATATTCTACTTTAACATCACTATTAAATTCTAATATTGAAATTAAAAATCATTATCAAATTCTAATATTATAATGAAATCATTGTGACCCCTTATTTATTGTAATTAAACATCATTATTAAATTTTAATATTATTGGCTGCTCTGTATCTGATTATGTCCTTATGATATGACATGGGAAAGAAAATAAATTCTTTGTAACTTGCAGAAAAGAGCTGCTACCTGTTTAATATGAATGTTCCCTTTTATTTTGGTTTATTTTGACTGGAACAATTTTCTCCTTTAATATTCGATCTTTGTGCATGTTAAGATGTTTGAAATTATCTATAATGCCTTATTTTTTGTGCTCTTTGATATCAATAAAAGAGTTTGAATTAAAGAAAAATTGAATATTATAATTAAACATCATTGTGGCCTCTTATTTATTATAATTAAACACCATTATTAAATTCTAATATCATAATTAAATATTGTGGCCCCTTGTTTATTATAATTAAACATCACTATTAAATTTGAATATTGTAATTAAACATTATTAAATGAATAATTTATATTATAATTAAAAATCATTGTGGCCCCTTATTATAATTAAACATTATTATTAAATAAATTTGTGCTATAATTAAACATTATTGCGGCCACTTATTTACTATAATTAAACATTACTATTGAATTCTAATATTTAGATTAAGCATCATTAATAAATTAATAAATTATAATTAAACATCACTATTAAATTATAATATTATAATTAAACATCATTATTACATTAATAAATTATATTATAATTAAACATCATTATTACATTAATAAATTATATTATAATTAAATATCATTAAGGCCCCCTATTATCCCTATTCATCACTGCTATAAACAAAAAAAGAGGGACAAAATATTTTTCCTGGACCTCCCCATGTCAGCCTACTACGGGTCAGCTCCGCCCCCTCTGACCCCTCCAGGACCACCTCATTCTTAGCCCATAAAGGGCGGCTGTCTGCCCCATAACACTGTTCTTTTTTCGTCCTCGCTCCGGACACCTTTTTTTCCTTTTTTTCTTTCTTCATTTTTTTTGTTATTGGGATAGAGGCATGGTTCCCCTCCGTATTACGGACAAGTCTCCGAGAGGAGGTGGGTTCCCGGAAGCAGTGGACGAATTATGATTTGGCAGTTTAAATAACTGTAATGGCCCACAAAGACGTTAGCAGTATAAATTACTGTATACTCCGGCGGGAAGGAAGTTCTGCATATTGCTGTGGCCTGAATCTACTGGAATAACAGTATAAACTACTGTCTACTGTCGCAGCAGAGATAACGTTACACATGGCTGTACATTTTATCGCAAATAACAGTATAAACTACTGTCTACTGTAACAGCGGAAATAACAGTATAAACTACTGTCTACTGTAACATGCAAAATAACAGTATAAATTACTGTCTACTGTAACAGGCGAATAACGGTATAAATTACTATCTCCTATAACTTCACGGACAACGGTAAAGGATGCTGTCTACGGTGGCATGGCACAACGGTATAAGGTACTATTTTCTTACATCAGGTACAGTGTGGTATACTTTGATGTTCTTATGCTTTTAGTATTATTACTCCTCTTCTGGGGGGACACGGTGTCCCTTATTGATTCAGTCTGGCCTTGATATACTATGGCAGCTGCCGCATTTGTTTACCTCCAGCAGGGACGTCCGGCGTGCTGGGCCTGCTAGTTCCTCGGCGTCCTCGTGTATCAGCGAGGGAAGCCGGCGGGTGGGGGGTGACGTCACGTCGGGATTGGCGGCGGCAGCCCTCTTCTCGGGCCGTCCCTCTGAGGGGAGCGCGCTCTGCACTTCGGCTGCTCGGCTCCCAGGGATACACTGCGCTCAGGTAAGCAGAGTGGTGGCTCCCTGTGGATGTGTGAAGTCAGTGGAGTCTTATGCTCCCTTGTTTCTCTTTTAGGTATATCCAGACTGTTGGCTGCCTCAAGGAAATTGCATTGATCCCATGGAGAGGTAGAGAGGGGAAGAGGGAGATGGGTTTTTTTTTGTTTTTTTTCTTCTCCTTCTCTCTCTTTTTGCTCTCTGCGTGTCTCTAGATCTTTTGTCATTTTGTATTTTGTGTGTGTCTTTTCTTGCCTGTTGATACAGAGAAAGGCCCTCAAGGCGGGATAAATGCCCGCGAAAAGGACTACCTCCAGCAAGAGGGAGGAAAAGAGCGCCCGTATCGGTCGGCGGCGAGAATGTCTCAGATCCCCGTCTCCCCAGCCGCACTCCAGTCGGGGCACACAGAAGAAGAGGCGTCATAGACCCTCAAGCAGATCTCGCTCACACCGCAGAGAGAGGGAGCGGTGGTCCTCCTCTTCGTCCAGAGAGTCCTCTGCATCCTCGGATCAGGAGAATGCTTGTTGGGCCTGTTCAGCTCAAGCTTTGCCCGGCAAGTTGGTTTGTGCCTCATGCTTTAAGGAAGCTTCTCGGAATGACGCATCGGATGCTCGCCGAGTAAAATCGTATATAAAGGATGCGGTAAGGAAGGGTCTTAAGGGCGTTACCAAGCGACCTTCTCGCCTTCCTGGGTCGTCTTCGTCAACAGATTCATCAGTACAGTGGGGTTCAGATAGACGGGAATCTTCCGAATCTGAGGGCGACTCCGAACCTCTTGCGTTTGACTTTGCTTTAATTCCTCCCTTGGTAGAGGCAGTGAAGGAGGCAATGAAATGGCAGGAGGATGCTTCGCCACCAAAAAAACAACGCAAATACTACCCGGAGTTAAAAAAGTCGCTGCCTTCTTTTCCGTTTATAGAAGAGATTCGGGAGGTCATGAAGGACGAATGGGCGAGACCAGAGAAGAGGTGGAATGTCCATAATAGGGTAGCAAAGCTTTACCCCTTTAACTCAAGGGATTCGGAGTGTTGGGACGCTGCACCTAGGGTGGATGCGTCCCTGCAGAGACTGGCCCGCCACATTACGCTTCCCCTGGACGATTCAGTCTCTTTCAGGGACCCCATGGATCGGAAGATGGATACGGACCTAAAAAGGTTATACGCTGTAGCTGGGGCAGCCTGTAGGCCAGCCGTGGCACTCACGTCAGTGGCAGCAGCCCTCAAGTCCTGGGTGGCTGAGTTGATGGGGGAATGTTCGGGAGAAGAGCGAGAAAGTGCTCCATGGCAATTCCTGAAGATTGCAGTGGAATTCGTAGCAGAGGCAGCAGTAGACCAGGCGAGAATGGCAGCTAGAGTTATGGCTCACTCTGTTTCGGCTCGCAGAGCCCTATGGTTGAAACATTGGGC
>BLSH010224685.1:1567373-1592231 GCA_018402905.1 Glandirana rugosa
GTAACTTTTTTAAATACAGTGTGGCATAAACGCGTCGTCAGAATGTTCGCGCGAAAAAAAAATTATTTAAGTCAAAAAAATCAATTTTTTATTCTTTTGTCATTTCAATCCGGTTAAAAAAAGGTATAACACTTTCTATTACAATGCGGCTCATTTTACTATGGGTTGTACAGTACGAAGTTTTAACGCAGGTGAGCGCCTTGCCGCTATTTGAAACGTTTAATTTTTAGAGGTAACCGCTGTAAATTTTTTAAGATGTCCAATCGTCAAAACGCAATGTCTCCTCCAGATCTCGATCTTAACAACGAGATATCATTTTACTCGGCGTAACATTATCTTTCACAATATGGAAAAAAATTGGCCTAACTTTACTGTTTTCTTATTTTTTAACTAAAAAAACTGAATTTATTAAAAAAAAAGCGCGCTTGTAAGACTGCTGCGCAAATACGGTGTGACATAAATTTTTTCAATGACCGCCATTTTATTCTCTAAGGTGTTAGGAAAAAAAATATATAATGTTTGGGGGTTCTAAGTAATTTTATAGCAAAAAAACTGTTTTTAACTGGTAAGCACCGAACTCAAGAAACAGGCTTGGTATTGAAGTGGTTAAGTACGGAATAATAAAAATCTATACTTTTTAAAAAATGCATTAATATTCAATTTTCTCATTTGGATTTGATCCTTATTTGTTCATTTGCACCGCTATAGTCCCCCCGAAACCCCCCAAAAAAAACCCCTCCGGTTTCCTTGCACTTCCCCCTCCCCCTTGCCCAATCCCTTCTTTTCCTTATTTATCCCTCCCCCCTTCCCTTTCATCCCGAATTACAATATATACTCGGGATGAGGTGCTCGTGATAGTAAGTGCCAACATACTCTCCTAATCCGCACATAAATTTTGTTTGTGTACAACGCCGCACGACTGCGCAATTGTCAGTTAAAGTAATGCAGTGCAGCATCGCAAAAAAATGGCCTGGTCATGAAGGGGAGTAAATCTTCAGGGTAACCAATAAAACATTATGGGGGGTGGGGGGGAGCCCATGTTGGGAGTGAAGTTTTGCTTTAAGAGGAGTATTGAGGGAGGGGAGCTATGCAGAGCACCCTGCTGGCCCCTCCCATCCGCCATGATCTGCCTGCAGGGCATAGAGAGGCACAGAGATCCAGTGATGATGTCACTAATTAGGTATGTCATGACGTCTTACTCCTGATTGATGATGGAGGGGGGATCAGGGATGGGATAATAGAAGTGGCCATTGCACACCAGGAACCACACTGCTGACGCATGTAGTGGATGATCTCTGATTGGGCAGCCATATTGGGCCCTGATGTACAGGACATACTCTGTATATATACGATCATAGACAGATAAACATACAACCAGATCGGTACTGGCAGTCCTTGCAATCTGCTCCCCTCCTGTGACTGAAGATGGCGATCAGCCCTCCGCACTCTCCGATCTCCTCCTCCCGGATCCTCCAGCAACCAGCCGCCGAGGAGCTCGGCAGACAGGCAATGTCATCCGCTAGGCGCTCTGTCATTGGCTGCTTCGTGATCAAAGAATGTAAAGAGGAGCTCTGATTGGTTGTATGTTGGGAGAGTAGGTCCGACCAATCAGGAAGGGCAGTTGCGCTATTTGCCCTGAGAGCGAGGCTCTTTATTGGTGGATGGGCTGTCAGGACGCATGCTATTCTTGGGGTGATTGTTATAGTTGTCATGCTCCATTATAAAGTGGACCTGTTCTGCGCACAGAGATGGCTAATTATCCACTTGACCTCCTCCCCCTTACTGACCAGGCCATTTATTGCGATTCAGCACTGCGTCGCTTTAACTGACAATTGCACGGTCGTGCGATGTTGTACCCAAACAAAATTGATGTCCTTTTTTCCCCACAAATAGAGATTTCTTTTGGTGGTATTTGATCCCCTCTGCGGTTTTTATTTTTGTGCGCTATAAACAAAAAAAGACCGACAATTAAAAAAAAAAAAAAAAAAAATGACTTTCTGCTACAAAATATACCCAATAAAAAATGTAGAAAATCAAATGTCTTCATTCATGTATTCTGCTATATGTTTTTGGTTAAAAAAAAATCCCAATAAACGTATGATGATTGGTTTGCGCAAACGTTATAATGTCTACAAACTATGGCATATATACTGGAATTTTTATCCTACTATTTTAACTAGTAATGGCGGCCATCAGTGACTTATAGCAGGACTGCGATATTGTGGTAGACAGTCGGACACTAATGTACACACAAAGAGATTATCGGACAAATGATCGTCCTTTTTTTTTTTTTTTTTTTTGCATGGAATCGGAAGAGTTTACTTAAAGCGGAGTTCCACCCACAAATACATCTTTATATATTTCAAATCCTCTATGCATGATGAATAACCTTTGAAAAAAAAAATGATACTCACTCTAAGTGCCCTGTTGCTATGTGATCCCTGTAATCTTCCACTTCCTGATCTGTGGCACTCTGCGTCACTTCCTGCCTCGCCTGGGCTCATGGGAGATATGAGTCACAATTTCCCATGAGTCAGTGGGCATCCCTGAGCTATAAAATTGCGTTATTTCCAGACAGGAAATTACACGATTTTGTGGGGGAGAGACATGTATCTATGTTGCCATAACAACGGGACGAGACCTTCCTCTGTCGCTGCCCGTTGTTATGGCAACGAGACATACACTCGAAATCGAGAGGTGCATGCTGGTTCCCCAGAATCAATCAGCAATGTAAGTGCAAAATAAATAGGAAGACTACCTGGATTTAAAGCTCAATTACTTTATTTATGTAATGAATACTAACTAGGTGGATGCCAGCAAGAAAAAAAAAAAATTATGTGGGCGGAACTCCGCTTTAAGTCACAAAAATTCTCGCACAACAGAATAAAAAGTCGGAAGCGATGTGATGTGTTTTAGTGTATTTGTATTGCATTTTCGAACGACAACTGTACTGGTTAAACGAAAATCATGCAATCGGGGTCCATGCAAGAAAATGTTTCCTGCATGCCCGATCATGTCCGATCGGATAATATTGAATGAACTGTCATGATTGGCTCTCAAGAGCTCTGTACTAACAAATTATTGTACGATCGCTTCAAAAGTGGTATTTTTTGTACGATTTTCTGATCATGTGTACAGGGCTTAAGGGTCCTTTCACGCAGGCGATCCGCCCGGCGGACTCCACTTTGCCCAGCGGGGGATCAATCCGCTGATCCCCGCTGAGCAGGCGGTGCAGAGACGGACCTGTCAGTAGGCTTGGCTAGTGAATCACTGAATCGAATCAGTGACTCAACTCACTGCAGAGTTTGAATGAGTTGAATCATGAAAGTGAATCAGATTCAACTCATTGTCAAAGATCCTCCCCTTTCAGGATGAGTAGGGAGGGAGCTGAAAACAGCAGCCTCAGCTCATGATTTGCATACTGAGCTATAACAGGATGAGCTGTGTGAGCCATCAAGTCTCCAAATAAATTACAAGACAAGATTCTCTTTTGTATGATGTCTATGTGTGAGGCAGGCAGCAGCCAGTCCAGTCTGTGAAAGAGATTGAGCACAGAAGAATCAATATTCTGTTTTGTAACATGAGCTGTGTGAGCCAACAGTATAACTCCTGAATCAGTGAGTGACTCGTGAGTTGTGTGAGCCAACCTATAACTCCTGAGTTTAACTGACTCATCAGAGCACATTCGATTCATGAGTTGTGTGAAGCAGCAGCATGGCTCCTAAGTTTATGAATGACTCATCAGAGCACATTAGATTCATGAGCTGCTGTGAGAAGTCTCTGAATGAGGCTCTGTTCACAATTGCTGTGATTATGTGGTAAACCCTGCAAGTCCACTGCGTTGCCGCATCGCACCTGATTCGCAGGCAGTTCACACACTGCCTTATGCGAACCGCTGGGCGTGCCAATACAAAGTTAATGCCACCCTGAAATACTCTTGGTCTGTTATGTATAATGCAACCTATGGTTCAATAAAGGAATTACAATAAAAAATTTAAAAAAATGTAACGACACCCCATATCAGTTCGCATATCGCAGTGCAAACTGTCAATTCAGACTGGAATCAGAACGCATGAGTGTGAAAATCCATGCAATCCAATTCTGGTGCAGACCAAAAAAAGGGTCCTGCACAACTTTGGTCCGAATGTGATGCGAATTCAGCCATACGGATCTGTATGGCTGAATTTGCATTGCATAGACATGTGATTTGCACAGCAGTGCGTTCAGCTCAGGATCCATTTAAACTTTATTTTTTAATGGTTTTTGTATAATTCAAGGTATGGGTTTTTTTTTTCTTCTTTTTTTCTGTATTGCAGAGAACAGTTATTGCAGCAAAATAAAGTTATTTAACATCTAATATGTTGACTTTACTGACCGAGTGTATCACCGGGCTGAAGTTCATGAGTCTTAATTTTAGCTTGGAGGAAATGAGTTGTGAGTCGATTCAGTGATTCGAATCATTTCACTGAACTGATTCAAATGATTCGAATCACTAAAAAGAATCACTCTGCCCAAGTCTACCTGTCAGAGCCCCGCTGTTCTCTATGGGGAGATTGGGTGAAAATGAATCCGCCTGTTCATTTTCATCCGATCCAATTCAGAAGGATGAAAAATAGGGTTTCCATCCATCTGGACTTCATGAATCCGATAGCGGCGGGTGTCAGCGGACATGTCACCGCTGACATCCGCTGCTCCATTGGGCTGAATAGGAACCAGTGACTGACAGGCAGACCTGATCAGAAAGCCTGTGTGAAAGGGGTCTTACTGACACTTTGTGGGAACCAGTGACACTAAGGTCCAGTTCACACCACATGCAGTCCAGTGAATTTTTTCTGTATCAAAAACACATGGAAAGTAGGTTATATAGTTTCTAATGGCATAGTTCACACCCCTGCTCCCAGTGGGGGCTTTCCAGTTCTAGAAAAAAAGTTAGAACATGCTGCATTTTTCTGCACTGGACTGTACTGGAAAGCAGGACCCCAGTACAACAAAAAAAAAAAAAGCAAGAAAAAAGAACCTGGAATGCATCTGGAAAAGCATGAAAAACGCACTGGAATGCGTCAAAACCGTGTTAAAAACACACATGCAGACACAGATCTGGAGTGCGTTTTTGTGGTGTGAACCAGCCCTAATATGATCAGTGCTAAAAATATGCACTGTCACTGTCCTAATGAGACTGGATGGGAAGGGGTTAACATCTAGGATGACCAAAGGGTTAAATGTGTGCCTAGCCAGTGTTTTGGCGTAAACTGTGTGCTGCTTTTACTAAGGGAAGGGATGGATTTTATTCTGTGCTTCACAGGGAAAGAAAATCCATCGTTCCCCCGCTGACAGGACAGAACTCTGCCTTGTTTACATTGGCAGAGTTCTGTCCTGTGTGTCTTCCCAACGATCGGGAGTGCCGACGGTCATCCATTGGCCGGCACCCGCTGATCGCCATCTGCTGTGTGTAATCACAGCAGAGCCGGGTTGCAGGCGGCGCACACGCACCCTCTACCCGGAAGTGCATGTGAAAAAACCGCAAAACACACTTGAAAATGCTTCCTTCATCGCAACCTGCACAAGTGTGAACCAGGCCTAGCCCCTTGAAGCCCACAGTAGTGCATCGCAACTGTGTGCTTGCAGCGCAGCCCCGTTCACTGTCCTACTACTGCATCGCATTCACGTGCATTGCACCCGATTGCGGTGTGGTTCAGGCCCTGCCTCATAGAACTGCATCAGTCTCATTTGGCGACGGCACTATGGCCGTGACATGTGTACAGCCGTCAGCGGCTGTATGTAAGGGTTCAGGAGGGTGGTCTGGGGGCAGTAAAACTGTGGCTGAACTGGCTTGTTTTACCGCTCCCTGCCCTTATGTGTGAAGGAGCACTTAGTGACACTTTAAATTGATGGGTTTGGTTCTGATTTAACTGTTTGTGCTCTCAACCCAATTATCAGGCCATCAAATGTCTGGTGACATAATTGATCACATGTACATCACCATGGAAACAGCAGATCAAACAGAGGCCACGATGACAGCTTCCTTGGCTGTAAAGGATAGGAGGGTTTAGTTCCGCTTTCAAGGAGAGACCATAAGGCATCAGTAACTATATTCCTGTGCTCAGTGCTCCCAGACCCACCAAAGTATAACTCGTATTTTCAGGTATGGGGTACTGACTGTTACTAGGCCTCGGTCCTCTCATGTGGGTAGGGGGAATATGAATAGCTCTGCAAGAGAGGAAATTCGTACCATGAGTGGTGGCCAGTGGAGTACAGGGAAGGTAAGTGCTTAAAGAGACCCTGTCATGTCTGAAAAGAAATCAATTGTCAGCTTTCTGCAATAGTAGTAGACCTCATTCACATGGAGATTTGAACCCTTTCACACTGGGGTGGTGGGTTTGTTAGCTAGTTTTAGCGGCGCTTTACCAGTGTTTTAGTGGCGCTTTACCGCTGTTTAAACGGCACTTTTCGGACGTTAGCGGGGAGCTTTTAACCCCCAAGAAGGGGTTATGAATGGATTAAAAGCACCCGTGTTGTGGCGCTTCCGATGCGCTGCCCATTCACTCCAATGGACAGGGGTGGTTTAGGAGCGCCGTATACAGTGCACCCAAACCTCCCCAAATATGCTGCTTGCAAGCGCAATGCCCCAGTAGGGTTGCCACCTTATCCCTTAAACCCGAACACATATGAATTACACAGATTCTGTGGCTAATTAAGGTGGTAATTAAACGCGCTTGGTGCCTTATCTGCATTCAATTAGCCACAGAACCTGTGTAATTCATATGTGTTCAGGTTTAGGGATGAGGTGGCAACCCTACGCCCCATTGTGAATGCACTCAGGCTTTCACACTCGGGCAGCATGAGAGGCAGTTTTCAGGCGATATTTTTTAGCGCTAAAACGCCTGAAAACTGCCTCAGTGTGAAAGGGATCTAGCACTCAACATCAAGATTCCCATAATGCCTCATTCACATGGCTTCTGAGGCCTGTAGACTGTAACTGGGCTGTGTATTTATGCAGCTTGAGCCACCAGGCACAGGCAAACCAAGTAGGTGTATGCTGACGAAGTGCCCGTCTCAATTTGACAGGTATGTGGGTGCAAGGTGAACGGCTCCAAAAGCAGAAAGCATGCATTCTGGATCACTCATTCGCACACCTATCAAATTGGAATGAGTGGATGTGTCTGTACAGCTGCAGCATTTCCTTACAGTTATATGGGCTGCCTGCATGCATCTCAAGCTGCATATATCTATGTATCTATATATGTATGTGTGTATATATATATATATATATATATATATATATACACACAACCCATTCACAGTCTACAGGCTTCAGTGCCTGTGTGAATGAGGCCTAATATTCAATGCTGCCTGTTTATACCTGTACATCGTGTCACTAGATATCCATTGGCTAAAAACAAAAACACAGAAGAAAAACGCCTGTACAAACACACACAAAAAAATGCTTTTAGCCCGGGTTCACTACCAATAAGGCTGCATTCACACCTGGGCGTCACGTTTTCAGGCAGAAATACACGCGTTTTTTACCGCGATTTTGCCACGATTTTACCGCGATTTTGCCACGTTTTTTTACCGCGATTTTGTACAGGTCAAAAAGTCACCAATGTAAAAAAAATAGAAAAACGCCCAAATCAAGCTACAAAAATACTTCCAGAACTAGTTTGAGCTTCAGGCGTTTTCAGGCTTTTGGCTTCAGGCGTTTTTGAGTGGAGATGTGAACCATCTCCATAGAGAATCATTGATTTTTTCCCCTCCAGTGTTTTGTAGCTTCAGGCTTCAAGCTACAAAACGCCCAGGTGTGAATGGGGCCTAACAGACATCGCATTTGATTCGCACCCGCACTGCGGTGACGATCACATGCAATGTTAGTTCAGCCATACAGTTTAGATGACTAAATTTGCATTGAATTTGCGCTAAAAAGGTGCAGGGACTTTTTTTCTTCCCGCACTGGAATCGGATCGCTTGGGTGTTCTCGCCCATGCAATCCAATTCCTGTCCGAATCCACAGCTCACACTGCGATCTGTGAACCGTTCTGGGGGTGTCATTAACATTGTATTGACACCCGCATTGGTTCACAGAAGGCAGTGTAAACTGCCTGCGGGAGAGATGCAATGCAGGAACCGGTACTGGAATTACGCTGGTTCCCGCATCGCTACAGAGTGAACCTAGGCTTTGGGTTCATTCACACCAGATGCTCTGAGGTGCATTTGTGAGCGTATTCCCAACTTATGGCAACCAAAAAATAATGGTTCCCATTTCCAGTGAATGCAGTTCACACCAGCGTGTTGCCTTGGTGCAGCATTATGTATGAGTCACTTACAGTCTGTCACAGAGTGGGATTGAGATGCAGGGAGCTGGTACTCCCTGTTTGCCCAACACCATTCTGTACCACAAGTCACAACCTGGATGTAATGCCTGACAGTGCAGAGATGGTGTAGGAGGGAATGGGGATCACTAGTATGTGTGTAGCAGCACCCCTGTAAGGGCTGCTGGTTAATAAGGCATGATTAGGCTGCCAAAAAGAGACATTGAGGCCTAAGTGACAGTGTTTGAGTAAAAGCGGTCCCATCAGCCCACTGATACCACACCAGTAACCCCCCCCCCCCCCATCACTTTTTTGCAGCCTCAGCTAATGCAAAAAAATTCATGTACAGATGTCAATGCAGGTTGCACATGAAATCGCCAAATATAGTTCAGGAACCTTTTTGATGCAAGTCAGAGTCGTACCAACTTGAACAGTTCCACAGGCACAAACAGGGTGCGACTTGTCATGCGATTTTGAATCGTCAAATAGTATGACAATGCAGATATTTGCCAGCAGACCATGGATTGACAAAATAGCATCCAAACAGATTTTGTATTGCATGATCACATCACATAGAATGTTTACTTGCTTTTTGGTGGGACCTATGACATCATACCTGTCATGGGGTGGGTGGTTCTCTGCTTCTCTCTCTGTATTGATTGGTTGATGGTTCTTTTAAATACTGTACACTGTTACTGCATGCTTATCACATGCCTGACGAAGGGGCCCTGTGTGACTCCGAAACGTTGCACCACTTTGTGATGTGATCATGCTATAAAAAATCTGTATGATTGTGATGTGATCATGCAATAAAAAATCAGTTTGGATGCTGTTTTGTCGATCCATGGTGTGCTAGCAAATATCTGCATTGTGACTTTTGAACCAGTCTCCAGCTGGCCGTTGCTGCAGCACCCAAATCTTTTTGAAGCTTTATCTAGGAACGTGTGCGATGGGGATATGGATTATTACTTGAAATTGCATGACAAGTCGCACCAAGGTTAAAGGGAGCTTAAACATTTTAGCCCCGGGAGGATTTATCCACTTCCTGACCAGAACACTCTTTGTGATTCGGCACTGCGTCGCTTTAACTGACAATTGCGCGGTCGTTGCAACATTGTACCCAAACAAAATTGACGCCTTTTTTTCCCCACAATTAGAGATTACTTTTGGTGGCATTTGATCACCTCTGCTTTTTATTTTTTGCGCTATAAACAAAGAACGACAATTTTGAAAAAAATCGAATATTTGTTACTTTTTGCTTTAATACATATCCAAAAAAATATATAAAAAAACGAATGTATTCATCAGTTTTGGCCGATATGTATTCTTACTCATATTTTTAGTAAAAAATATAAAATAAATCGCAATAAGCGTATATTAATTGATTTGCGCAAAAGTCATAGCATCTACGAACCATGAGAATTTATTTATGGCGTTTTTGTTTGTTTATTTATTTTTTTACTAGTAATGGCGGCGATCTGCGATTTTTAGCGGGACTGCGATATTGCGGCGGTCATATTGGACACGTTTGACACTTTTTTGAGACCACTGACACTTATACAGCGATCAGAGCTATAGATAGCCACTGATTACTGTATAAATTTCACTGGCAGGGAAGGGGTTAACACTAGGGGTGATCAAGGGGTAAAGTGTGTTCCCTGCTTCGTGTTTCTAACTGTGTGGGGGCTGGGATGACTGGGGGAGGAGAGTGATCGCTGCTCCCATATACTGGGAACATAAGATCACTCTCCTATCCCCTGTCAGAACAGGGACCCGTTTGTTTACATACACAGATCCCCGATCTGTCACTGCCGGGGAGCGATCGCAGTTGGCCGGCGGACATCGAGGCCGCTCCCCCTGCTGATTGGCTCCCCCGCTAGCGTGTCAGGTGATGGCGATCCACGGGAGGTGGTCGGCACAGCAACTGGTTTAGCATAACCTCAGGAGACCCTTCCAAATGCCCACAATGCATAAAAAACAAGTACATTATTAACTATTTCAGCCATTCTGTGAGAGGAGAGACAGCAGCAGCAGAGAGAGCAGTGTTTTTGTAGATAGCTGTCTTATTTTTTGTGTTTTCACTATGGATCCCATCATGAGCATGTGTGAGGAAATGCTCCTGATGTTGCTATTGTTGAGGCTCCGAAGATGTAGAAAATTGTGTAAGTGGACCAAAAAAGCACCATTTTGCGTTTAAAAAAAAGTCCCTGACCCTTTCCAAAAACGCAGCAGCTAAACCAAGTATAGACGTAAACGTGTTCCATAGGAAACCATGTTAAATGAACTGTAGTGCGTTTGTGCAAAACCACCAGAAAACGCATAGGTGTGAACCAAGCCAAAATTAGGTTCTTTTTTCAAAAGGCTGAACAATATCACAGGGTGAGTCAAACTCCCAGTCAACTCAGGGTCAATCCACAAGTCAACTTCTTGTGAGGCATTTTATTGCATGTTTGACTGATGAGGGGAACATCAGGCGGTGGGTCAATATCCAATGGTGTATCAGGCTGGGTTCACACCTATGCGAATTAGATGCGGGTTTCGCCGCATCCAATTCGCATTGGAGGAGATTGTGACTGCCTCTCTATGGAACCGGTTCACACATCTCCGCTGCGGCTGCGGAGCGGATTGCACAGGAATACCGTGCGTCTTTTGCGCCATTTCGGGGCCGAATTCAACCAAACATTTGGCCCTGAAATGGAGAACAGTTACTCACTGGACCCCTGCTGCAAGCCACATCCGTCGGAGGTGTGAATCTTGCAGGCAACAGCATGTGGTGAAATTTGTGTTTTTTTTCAACATTATATATGTTCAAAAATGATCAGAAATGTGTTCCTCTTCAAAAACACTTATAAATGCAAAAGCCTATAAACACAGTTTACCGCAATTACAAGTGGTTATAAGCTATTGGCGTTTGAAATGCGGTAAACTACACTGAGCAAAATTATAAACGCAACACATTTGTGTTTGCCCCTATTTATCATGAGCTGAACTCAAAGATCTACGACCTTTTCTATGTACACAAAAGGCCAATTTCTCTCAAATATTGTTCACAAATCTGTCTTAGCCCTGGTTCACATTAACATGATTTGGCATGCCATTTGACGTGCCTAATCGGCGGCAAGGGCACCGTTCCTAACCAGTGCAACGCCGCACCGATTTCAAAAAGTAGTTCTTGTATTACTTTTTACGATTTCAGGTGCAATTTCCATAGGCATCTGTGCAGAAACTCGCACAGATGCCTGTGAAATTGCTGCTGAAATTAGGACTGACATGTGGGAATGAAATGGTGCGAGTTCAGCTGAACTCGCACCATTTCATTCCTGCACTCAGTGTGAACCTGGGCTAAGGCCTGTTTCACACCTATGCATTTTTAGTGCTTTTTGCAGATTTGCACTACAGGTCATTCAACCACTTGCCGACCGTCGACCGCAGTCTGACGGCAACAGAGTGGCTCGATATCACAAACCGCCGTCATATGACGGTGGCTGCGATATCCCTCACTGTGAGTGCGCGTACTGTGTTTGGGGGGGGGCAGGGAGCGGGTAGGGCGGACGTGATGGCCCCCCCACAGTGAAAGAACGGAGGTGCGTGTAAGTAAACACGTATCTCTGTTCTGTTAGAGGGGGAAGGGCTGTGATCACAGGCTTCCTGTATATGGAAGCCGTGATCACTCCCTTCCCCAGCCAGCCCAGCCCACATACAGTTAGAACACCCCAGGGAACACAGTTAACCCTTAGAGCGCCCCCTCCAGGTTAACCCCTTCACTGCCAATGGCATTTACACAGTAATCAGTGCATTTTGATAACACTGATCGCTGTATAAATGCCAATGGTCCCAAAAAAGTGTCAAAATGGTCCGACATGTCCGCTGCAATATTGCAGTACCGCTAAAAATCACAGATCGCCGCCATTACTAGTAAAAAAAAAACAACGAATTCTCATCATCCATAAACGCAGCAACTTTTGCGCAAACCACTCAATAAACGCTGATTGCAATTTTTTTTACCAAAAATATGAGGAAGAATATAAATTGGCCAAAACCGATGGAAAAAAATGTTTTTTTATATTTGTTTTTTTGGATTTGTATTTTTAGCAAAAAGTAAGAAATTTGGTTTTTTTTTTGTTTGTTTATAGCGACGATCAGAAATGACGCAGAGGTGATCAAATACCACCAAAAAAAAGCTCTATTTGTGGGAAAAAAGGACGCAAATTTAGTTTGGGTACAACGTCACACGACCGCACAATTGTCAGTTAAATCGAGGCAGTGCAAAAAGTGCTCTGGTCCTAAAGTGGGAAATCCTTCCGGGGCTGAAGTGGCTAACATTGTTTCCTATGTAACACGTTCTGTAGTGCAAATCTGCAAAATGCACTAAAAATGCATAAGTTTTAATCAGGCCTGGGTTAGTGAGCACTTCCCCATTGCCGAGATAATCCACCCACCTCACAGGTGTGGCATATCAAGATGCTGATTAGACAGCATGATTATTGCACAGGTGTGCCTTAGGCTGGCCACAATAAAAGGCCACTCTAAAATGTGCAGTTTTATCACACAGCACAATGCCACAGATGTCACAAGTTTTGAGGGAGCGTGCAATTGACACGCTGACTGCAGGAATGTCCACCAGAGCTGTTGCCCTTGAATTGAATGTTAATTTCTCTACCATAAGCCATCTCCAAAGGCGTTTCAGAGAATTTGGCCGTACATCTAACCGGCCTCACAACCGCAGACTACGTGTAACTACACCAGCCCAGGACCTCCACATACAGCATCTTCACCTCCAAGATCGCCTGAGACCAGCCACCCGGACAGCTGCTGCAACAATCGGTTTGCATAACCAAAGAATTTCTGCACAAACTGTCAGAAACCGTCTCAGGGAAGCTCATCTGCATTCTCGTTGTCCTCATCAGGGTCTCGACCTGACTGCAGTTCATTGTCGTGGGCAAATGCTCACATTTGATGGGGTCTGCCACTTTGGAGAGGTGTTCTCTTCAAGGATGAATCCTGGTTTTCACTGTACAGGGTAGATGGCAGACAGCGTGTATAGTGTTGCGTGGGTGAGCGGTTTGCTGATGTCAACGTTGTGGATCAAGTGGCCCATGGTGGCGGTGGGGTTATGGGCAGGCGTATGCTATGGACAACGAACACAGGTGCATTTTATTGATGGCATTGTGAATGCCCAGAGATACCGTGACGAGATCCTGATGCCATTCATCCACAACCATCCCCTCATGTTGCAGCATGATAATGCACGGCCCCGTATGCAAGGATCTGTACACAATTCCTGGAAGCTGAAAACATACCAGTTCTTGCATGGCCAGCATACTCACCGGACATGTCACCCATTAAGCATGTTTAGGATGCTCTGGATCGGCATATACGACAGCGCGTTCCAGTTCCTGCCAATATCCAGCAACTTCGCACAGCCATTGACAAGGAATGGACCAACATTCCACAGGCCACAATCAACAACCTGATCAACTCTATGCGAAGGAGATGTGCTGCACTGCATGAGGCAAATGGTCACACCAGATACTGACTGGTTTTCGGACACCCCCCCCCCCCCCCAATACGGTAAAACTGCACATTTTGGAGTGGCCTTTTATTGTGGCCAGCCTAAGGCACACCTTGATATGCCACACCTGTGAGGTGGATGGATTATCTCGGCAAAGGAGAAGTGCTCACTAACACAGATTGAGCCCAGGTTCACACTGAGTGCGGGATTGAAATAGTCCCGATTTCAGCTGCGATTTCACAGGCATCTGTGCGGGTTTCTGCACAGATGCCTATGGAAATCGCACTTGTAAATAGCAAAAGGTAGTACAAGGACTACCTTTTGAAATCGGTGCAACGCCGCAAGGTCGGCATCGCACCGATTAGGACGGTGCCATTGCCGCCGATTTGGCATGCCATTTGACATGTCAAATGGCATGCCAAATTGTGTCAATGTGAACCAGGCCTTTTGTGTATATAGAAAAAGCCTATAGAAAAAGCCGTAGATCTTTGCGTTCAGCTCATGATAAATAGGGGTAAACACAAAAGTGTTGCATTTATAATTTTGCTCATTGTACATTCCTGAACGCAATTTTTCTGCTTTCAAAAAATGCCTGTAACTTCAACTGCCTTTAAACTACCATAAACCACTGAGTGTACATGTACTGATAAGATAACATAGAGAAGAGTTCATGGGCTGCTGAAAAAAAAACGCCCAACTGCTCCTAAAATTCAGTTTAGCAGCAGCAGTGTACATGAGGCCTAGCGGCCAGTCACTAGGCCTGAGGATTGTTATAAAATGGTGACAGTTATGATTGTGAGGGGATTGGCAGGGGAGCGCTGGCAAGGTAAGTATCAGTGGTTTGGGAGAGCCCCTTTACACACATCCTGTCACTTCCTCTGAATAGGCAAAGCGAGGTTGTATCCTTAAAACCTTTTATACGACTTTTACAATGGAGTGTTGCTTCTTTCCTTTCTTCTATGAGGTATGTTTATGAAGCATTTTACAGACTGCTAGGGAGCCTGCACCTAGTGTCAGATGTGGACTTTTCTGTTCAAGTATTTGTCTGTGAAAGTCCGCTGCACTGAATAGAACTATATTGGAATGTCTCTCATGACATTTCAATAAGTTCTTTGAAAAGAAAAAAGTAAACAATGTGATGCAATGGGATTGATGCAGTGTCACTGTGTTCCCCGTGCACACACCAGCGGCCATGCAATCAACGAGGATCACTGGTGTAAACAAGCCCTTGATGGGGACGTACAGTATATATATTGTGGGAGATTAGCTCATGGGGATCACCTTTCCTGGGAAAAAGGCAGCTTGCAGGCAAACTTTCTTAAAAGTTCGCCAGTTTTATTGATAAAGGTTGCAAGGCATAAAACAAACAAAATAGCAAAAACACAACTCCTTGCCGTCCGGCACTAACCTAAACAGAGCAGGACACTTCTCTGTACGGTGTCAGGCACGTCTCAGACACCTCCAAACAAAACAATTGTAAACCTTTTCGTTAGAGTCCTTAGAGCAACCAATTCCGACTATGTAGCTCTCTCAGTGTAATGTTTCTGAGTCCCAGGCCAAAGCTACACTGTGTTCTCTTCCTGGTTATTTAAAGTGGTTGTCAACTCTTGACAACCACTTTAAACTACAGGTAAGCCTGTAATCAGGCTTAACTGTAGCTTCCCTGTATATCTCCTAAACCTGTATGGTTTAGGAGATATACGCTATACTGGCATGTGCCGTCGTCATTCAGCACATGCGCAGGGAAGAAACGGCCTCCGTCCCATTTCTTCACTGACAGCGTACCGTGATTGGCGGCTCACGCGCATGTGTGTGGGAGTGACGTCACACGACTCCGGCCAGTCACAGCGCCGGAGTTCGCGGCCCCAGAAAGGAGCAGGGGCAAGGATGGATGGTCCTTTTTTTGGGGACAGCGCGGGCGGCGATGGCAGGTAAGTGGCACATAATAGGCTAGTATGCGATGCATACTAGCCTATTATGCTTCTATATTGCAGGGGAATTAACTACACCTCAGAGTGGATTCTAGAGGATCACAAAATCCGGTCCGGAACCAAGCCTTCCAAGGTGGCTGGTAACACCTGGACAGGATTCCATCTTAGTCCACTCAAAATGAATGTACAGTATCTCACAAAAGTGACTTCACCCCTCACATTTTTGTAAATATTTTATTATATCTTTTCATGTGACAACACTGAAGAAATGGCACCTTGCTACAATGTAAAGTATAACTCAACACACAGCCATTATTCCGGACCACGCATCACTATAGCCCAGGGAGACCTCTGGTTCCACCAGGGAGTACTGTTAACCAGCCTGTATAGCAACGAGCATCCCGGCTCCTTCCCAAGCCTGCCATGGTTTTATATGTAAGTCTTCAATAAACTTTCTACTTTTTTATAGTAACCCAGGCTGGTCCTGTTTGTTACCAATTTCAACAAAGACAATATTGCTGCTTTTTACTTTGGTGTTACAAACTGACAGTGGGCAACACTGCACACAAGTGCCCTTGGGTTCGCATTTTCTTTTATTTACTGTACTCCCACCCCGGAGCTGAACCTAGGCTGCAAGGTACCTGCAGCAAATCACTCAGTCTCCTGTGTGTCCACAAGTCACAATATATGATCAGCGCCTAATCCTTTTTCGTTTTCCAGCATTGGGGAGCTACAGTTCAATGAGGGAACCATGAATGCCAACATATACTGTGTCATACTGAAGCAGAGCATAATCCCCCTCCCTTCGGAGACTGGGCTGCAGGGCAGTAATCCAACATAATAACCCAAAACACACCTCCAAGATGACCACTGCCTTGCTAAAGAAGCTGAGGGTAAAGGTGATGGACTGGCCAAGCATGTCTCCAGACCTAAACCCTATTGAGCATCTGTGGGGCATCCTCAAATGGAAGGTGGAGGAGCACACGGTCTCTAACATCCACCAGTCCCATGATGTCGTCCTGGAGGAGTGGAAGAGGACTCCAGTGGCAACCTGTGAAGCTCTGGTGAACTCCATGCACGAGAGAGTTAAGGCAGTGCTGGAAAATAATGGTGGCCACACAAAATATTGACACTATGGGTCCAATTTGGACATTTGCACTTTGGGGTGTACTCAATTTTGTTGCCAGGGGTTTAGACATTAATGGCTGTGTGTTGAGTTATTTTCAGGGGAGAGCAAATTTACACTGTTATACAAGCTGTACACTCACTACTTTACATTGTAGCAAAGTGTCATTTCTTCAGTGTTGTCACATGAAAAGATAGAATAAAATATTTACAAAAATGTGAGGGGTGTACTCACTTTTGAGAGATACTGTATGTGGGGCGACAGATAGCGTCCATCCACTACTGCACCTCGCATAACCTTACAATATATACTGTATAGATACAGGTTTTTCATTGAGGCTTGAATCCCCACCTGCTGGCTAAAGAGTAAAATACAAAATATTAAAGTGCAATAGTTTTTATGTACTTGACTATTTATTTTATTACAGGTATTTATATAGTGCCAACAATTTATGTAGCACTCATACAGATTGTACATTTACATCAGTATGAAATATATGGCCTTGTTCACATGGGCGTACTTAAGCGTTCACCTGTGTGAGGGCCGAGTTTTGCCTGCACAGGTGTTCTGTTCATCCGAGTGCATGCAGCGGCTGCATGGACATAGGCGCTGCTCTCAATTTGATATCTGTGTGGGTGCAGATGTGTGCTGGTACCCTGGTCCCCGAACTCACACTGCCTGCATTTGGGGACCTGTACCCACACAAATGTCAAATTGAGAGCAGCGGCTATGTCCATGCATTTGCTGCATTCTAATTGACATGAGTGGGACTGCCTGCATGCGTATATACACAGATCAGCCATAACATTCTGACCACCCACCTAATATTGAGTATGGCCCCCTTTTGCTAAAACAGCCCTGACCCATTGAGGCATGGACACCAAACAGCGGTGGCCCGTCCATACAGAGCGCAGGGGCGCCACGCCCCTAATCCATGCCCCCGGCCCCTATTCTGGCAGGACCCAAGGCTAGATAGAGTTAGAGATAGAGTTTTTGTTTGCTTGTATTGCTATGGGCAATCAATTAGTCCAATTGGAAGTGGTCCTGTTTATATACAAAGTAGACCTGCTTTTTTTGTGGGATGTAATGGGCATGAAGTAACTTACCAAGTTCTCAGTAGAATCTAATTTGATTGATAGGTTTTATTTTGATTAAGGGCCCATTTAGATCTATGCATGTATGTAGAGGTGCATTTTATAAAGGTAGAGTTTGACAGGTGCATTGTCATGCTTCAACGTGTGTTTTCTCTGTGGGTTGACACGTGCTGTTGTACATTTTCAGTGGGTTTTAAATTTAGAATTAGGACTGAACAGGGTTAACAGCCATTATTACTATGCAGGATTGATATAGCATCAACGGTTTGCTCAGTACTTTGCGAAATAGGAGGAGACAGTGCAGTTCCAATACAATACAAGACAAGATGCTTAGGGGAGACCTGCTCATGAGAGCTTACAATCTAAAGGGAAGGGGATGAGTGGTTCAAGATTCAGTTTATATCTAGAAGCGGTTTAAGCTTTCCTGAAGAGATGAGATTTCAGGACTTGCCTAAAGGCAGAGAGAAGACAGTCCTACAGGCTAAGGAGGGATTTCTAGAGGATTGGAGAGGCTCTGGAGAAGTCCTTGACTGAAGCTTAGGAGGAGCTGACAAGATAGCTAGCGAGCAGGAGTTCTTGGGAGTACAGTTTAGTTGATATTTTGAGATGAGGCTGGTGATGTTAGCTGGGGGCAGAGTTATGAATGGCTTCGCAAGTTAGTGAACTAGTAGCTTGGAGGTGCCATTGGTTACAACGGCATACTTTGGAAAGGTTACAGAGGTGAGGGCAGCGAGATTTGGACGGTGATTGGATGTGGGGTTGAAAAAAGAGGCAAAAAATATAGGACTACACCCTGTTATGAGGCTGCATTCACACAGGGGCGATCCGACTTCAGGCACGACTTTGCTAGGCAACTTGGAGGCAACTTGCAGGCAACTTGCAGGCAACTTGGAGGCAACTTGCAGGAAACTTGCAGGCAACTTCAAGCTTGACTATGCCAGGCGACTTTGCCTGTGGCCAATCAGAGCGGGAGGGAGGTGGTTGCCCTGGATAAATTCTTTTCTTTTAGTCGCTTCCATGTAGATGGGGGATCCGACTTGGAGGCGACTTCTATTGAATCCTATGGGCACAAGTCGGATACAAGTCGCCTAGAAGTAGTACAGGAACCTTTTCAGAAGTCGCCTTGAAGTCGGAGCGACTTCAGTCGCGTATATTAAGACGGCTCCCATTCATTTCAATGGGATTTCAGATGTCAAGCGACTTGGGGCGACTTGAGGCAACTCAAGTCGGATCGCAAGTCGCCCCTATGTGAATGGGCACTGAGGGAAATGAAGGATAGCTGTGCTATTAATCTTGGCAGAAAAATCTGGAGAGGTAGTATGGGGGGAGGAAATATTATTAGCTCAATTTTTGAAAGACTGAGTTTTAGAAAGTTGTTTAACATCCATACTGATATGCTGGTTAGTAGATTAGTGATGCACAGGGAGATTGAAGGGGTGAGTTGATGAGTAGAGAGATATACAGTATACTTGGGTGTCATCAGCATAGGGATGGTAATGGAAACCATGCAAGGTTATTAACTGACCAAGGGAAGAGTTGTAGCTAGAGAACAGAAGGGATCCAAGGACAGAGCCTTGGGGGACCTTCATAGAAAAAGAAAGAGGAGAAGAGGCGGCAGAGCTGTAGGTGATGCCGAAGGAGCATTTAGATAGGTAGGAAAAGAACAGGAAAGAGCAGAGTCTTGGAGGCCAAGGGAGTAAAGTTTTTTGAGGGAGAGTGAATGGTCAACTGTGTCGAAGACAGCAGAAAGGTCCAATAGTAAGAGTTCTAAGTAGTAGTGGCCATTAGTGTACCCCGTTAGTAAGTTGCTGTGAGTTTTAGAAGGGCTATTTCTATGGAGTGTTGTGGGTGAAAGAAAGACTTTAAGGGGTCAAAGAGGTTGTTATCAGTGACGTAGCAACTCAGATGGTTGTAAACTAGGCATTTTAGGAGTTTGGACGTAAATGGCAGCAGGCAAATTTGTCTTGGGTAGTGCACACTTGTGTGGCATCTGGTGAAGGATTTTTAACTATAAGGTTGACCATTGCATGTTTTAGGCCCCTTCCACACGGGGTGGGCTCCGTAGGAGTCTGCTTTCTCAGCGGGAATCTGTTCGCTAATCCCCGCTCAGCAGGCAGATTACTGGTCTGTGTCCGCTCCGCTTATGCAGCGCGGACACAGACACAGCCCGCTCTCCTCTATAGGCAGTTAGATGGAAGCAGACTGCCTGTCAGTTTACACCTAATTGCCATCCAATCTGATTCGCTAGATGGAAGGGGAACTCTCCATCAGTCTGTGTTTAGTGGATTGGATCGGGTGTAGGCGAGTGTGAACAGACACATGTCAGTTTACACCCGCCGCTCCATAGAGAAGAATGGAGGGACCGATTGGGTCCGCCTGAAAAACTGACAGGTGGACCTGATTGGTCGGCTTATGTGAAAGGGGCCTTAGAGGGGAAGATGCCAGTAGAAAGGCAAAGATTGATGATGGGAGTAAGAGAGCGTAGAAGAGCACAAGAGAGTGACTAGAGTAGTTGTGAGGGAATGCGGTCCAGGGGTCAGGTGGTGAAGTAGGTATCAGAGAAAAGTTTAACACCCTCCTTTGTAGTGGTGCCGATTATATGTTAATTGCCAGAGATGGCGATCTCGTCACAAATTGCGTCCATCTATTGATCAAGGGTCGTTAATACTCATTGCCAATGCATTGGGCCACGCTACATGCATTTTGATGCATCGTCTTGACTTCATTGCTGAGATGCGAAAAGACGCTGGGGGGGGGGAAATTCAATAAAGCCGTTGCGCCAATTTTCTTGAATTAATACCTATGGTTAATGTATTGCGCCAAATCCATGAAGCATTTGCAACACTTTCGGTTCAGATTGTGACTCATACACCAAATTCAGGTAGATCATAAAGTGATTGTAAAGGTTCAGCTTTTTTTTTAAAAAAAATAACAAACATGTCATACTTACCTCCTCTGCGCAAGGATTTTGCACAGAGTGGCCCTGAACCTCCTCTTCTGGGGTCCCCCAGCGCCGCTCCTCGAGTGACCTGTCAGGGAAGCACTTTTCCTGGGGTCACCCATGCGTGCTCACTCCCGTGTCCTGCTGCTGCGTCCATTGACACAGCCAGCAGGACTCGGCCCTGCCTCCCTGCTCCCGCGTCATTGGATTTGATTGACAGCAGTAGGAGCCAATGGCTGCACTGCTATCGAACTATCCAATGAGGACCCAAGACACCGGCTGGAGCGGGTGTGCTCGTCCCCGGCGCGGGAACGATCGGGCTCAGGTAAGTAAACAGGGAGCTCTGGGGGCAGCTGCAATAGAAAAGGAAAAACTGCGTGGGTTTACCCCAGGTTCAGACTTGTGCGATCCTCAGAGATCGCATGTGATTTACACCCACACTGCCATTTCTGAGCAGTGCGAGTTCAGCCATACACTTGTATGGCTGAACTTGCATTAGACTCGCACAAAAAAAGTTACATGTACCTTTTTTCCCCGCACTAGAATCGCATTGCATAGGTGTTCTCACCCATGCGATCCAATTCATGTGCGAGTGCACAGTTTGCGATCTGTGAACAAAACTGGGGTGTCATTAACTTTGTAATGACACCCGCCAGCAGTTCACAGAAGGCAGTGTAAACACCCTGCGGGAGAGGAGCGATGCAGGAACCGGCTCTATAATCGCGCTGGTTCCCACATAGCTCCATTGTGAACCAGGGCTCAAAGTGATTCAGAACCCTTTCACACTTGTGCGAGTTGTCCTGCGATTTGGGACTGCAAAGTCCCATGCAAGTCGTTTCCCATGATTTCCAATGAGTACCATTCATATCTGTATGTCTTTCAAGTTGTGACGACTTCAAAGTAGTCCCTGCATTACTTTGGTCCAACTTTGATGCAACTTGAGGTCCATAGACTTCAATGTTAATCCCTCAAAGTCTCATGCAAATCGATATCTGTACTACTTCTGTACAGCTTTGTAATGTTTTCAGTGAGCCAAAGTTGCAACAATGTCGGACCAAAGTGGTATTGATCCCCATTTCTGGTAAAAAAAAAAGTCGTACTGATGCCAAATCGTGGTAAAATTGCGGCAAAAAATCATGGTAAAATTGGGTCGCACAAGTGTTAAAGGGGCCTAAAGGTTTGCAGTATTTTTTGATAACAAACATGTCATACTTACTTGCTCTATGCAAAGGATTTGCACAGAGGAGCCCCAATCCTCTTCTTTTTGGGTTTCCCCGCTAGCGCTCCTGCCGAGTGATCTTAATAACAAGCCTCTTGCTATAAAGGCACTCAAGTAGGCTCGCTCTTGAGCCGCTCTCCTGTGAATAGTTGTGGTCCTTTCACACACAGAGCACGGCTCAGCCCCGTTCCCCGCTCTCTCCTTATTGGCTCACTGGCTGTGATTGACATTGGCTCCCGCTGCTGTGTGAGCCAATGAGGAGAGAGAGAGCCGGGAGAGCCCCTGCTCTCATGCACATCGCTGGATCGGGATGGGTAAGTATGGGGGGGGGGACTGGAGGGGAGCTGTACCCAGAAGTTTTTTACCTAATGCATAGAATGTATCAAAGTGAAACAACTTCTGCCTTTAGAACCACCTTAAATGCACCACTTTTACATTGTTGTGCAATGAATGCAACAAAATGTGAAAATAAAACAACAGTTCATTTCTTGCGAAAGTGGAGCTAATTCACCCTCTTTTGGCGCACAGAGAGAAACTGACGCAGACAGATTTTGCAAGAGCATCTCGCATGCATTCTAAAAGTGGCGCAGCATGCATCAGATTCAAGTACGACTTTGGCGCATGCTGAGACACTTTTAGAACGCATAAAAGACACTAAGACAAAATCTGTCTGCGCCAGTCTTTATGAATCCCAGGGATTATCTTTATTGCGGAAAACCATGACATGTTTTGGCGTGTCGCAATGTGTGTGTTAATGCAACAGTGTAGAAGGGCACTTAATCTTTATTAAGATATATACAATAGAGACTCTGCATTGACATTGAAACAATCATGATGACATAAAGGCCTCATTCACACGGGGCTTATGAATCTCTGCCCCGTGTGTGGGCCGTGTTTACCGGCACAGGGATGTACGTTGTCCCATGCATCCCTGTGCAGGCAGTCCTGTTGCTGTCAATTGTGATGCAGCAGCTGCACAGACACAGACGCTGCTCCCAATGTGACATCTATGTAGGTGCACGGCCCCCAAATGCACACTAGGGAATAGGGGAATACCTCTGCACCACCATGTGGGTAAACACAGCCCTTACAATGAGCACGGATTCATTCACCCTGGGTGAACCAGGCCTAAGGCTGTAAAACAGATACTATAAGGTTCCCTGCTTTTACCTTTCCCTTGCTCACCTTCTGCTCTGATTTGTTCCTGAGCCCTAAGAAAAATCCTACTTCAAGGGTTGTGTGTAGGTATCATGCTCCGCCTCCCCCAATATGGCCCTGGTGTCTGTGGGAATAGTTGCTGGGTGTGCACACTGACAGTAGGGGGAGTCAGCCATATGCAAATACTGACTTTAAGAAAGTCTGTATTTACCATAGAAATTTCAGGCAGGTCCTTGGGTGGAGCAAGGTGGAGGGGATCATGAGTTAAGGGTAAGAATAGGCATCCCCCCTTATTATTTGGTATCTTCTGTGTTAGTTTAATTGCTTTTGTGTTATTGAGGGGTTGCTCTAATGCTCTGTTCTAATTTCCCCTCTGGCACTAACTTTTCTAGCTTTACTACGTATCCTTTTGGCTAACATGGACATGGCAACAGAGTTTTCAGATACTCATTTAGCAGTTGTAAAATGAAGCATGATTTAGCCCTGGGCCTGTTTACATTTCTGATCCTTTAACAATTCCCTCTGCAGTACTAGGTGCAGTAAGAAAGGATCAGGGTACTTTTATATTTTTAGCCTTAGGCTGTTATTACTGTGAGGCATGTAGGAAGTATCTTTTTAAAGAACGCAGCTAAGAAATGTATGCATCTAAACTAACTGTGTAGCATAAAACCACCTCTGTGTTATTATAAACAACCTTTTTAGGGATCATTCACAATGGTGGCTGGGGGGGGGTAGAAATAACCGGTTGAGCCACAGTTTTACCACTCCTCGGTTGTCCCCTTGATTTGAAATGGCAGCCTATTGCATCTCAAAGCTCAAAAAGATCTGTGTGTGTGTTGTGTGTGTGTGTATGGATGTGTCACTGAGCCCCTAATTTTGTTTAAATCATTTTTTACACTTTTAATTATTTTTACATTTTTATTATTTCTTACAATTTTTAATTTTTTTGTTTTTTAAATTTTTTCACAATGCTTTTGGGTGGGGGGCTTTGGAGAAATAAGAGTGGCCTAAATACCCCTGAAATCTTTATTTTGAGACAGAGAAAGGGACTGGGGAAACACAACACACAGCTGTATGGCTGTGATGTTTCGCATAAATGAACAGGAAGCACAGCCTTCCTGTTCATTCATAAACTGAAGCAGCAGGGGGAATCTGATAGTGGACAGAAGGGGGTGAACAGTGTGGTAGAGGGGCAATTAGAGGAACCGTTCCCCGGTATGGCTCTCTGTGCTGCAGCTGAAAGCAGTAGCAGGGAGAGGAGGAGAAGCTGGCTTTCCATTGCTGCAGGCCGAGCCGTTTAGGGTATCGGATCCTATAATTGGCCCCTACAAATCCTAATGTGACAGGGAGGCTGCACAGGCCCCCTGCAGTATGGGTGGGTTTGAGACCCCTGAAGCTCCAGCAGTGATGCATGGGGTGATTAGGGTGTGCCCAGGTACACCCAGCACACCCCATGTGCCAGGGCTCTACAATTCCCAGATGCCAGGTGGCCACGGTGACTGGAAATTGCTTCCTGGAGCCTGGGCTACACTGCAGCAGTGGTCTGGATTTGGTCTCCACATGTGGGGGGG
>BLSH010224685.1:1599007-1627280 GCA_018402905.1 Glandirana rugosa
CAGGGCACATGGGGCACATCAGGGCACATACATCAGGGCACATGGGGCACATCAGGGCACATACATCAGGGCACATCAGGGCACATGGGGCACATACATCAGGGCACATGGAGCACAGCACATAAGGGTACAGAAGATCAGGGCACAGCACATTGGGCACATATATCAGGGCACATGGGGCACATCAGGGCGCATACATCAGGACACATTAGGGCACCAATGTTGGGCGTTAATATTGTGTCCACTGACACCCTTGTTGGGTGTTAGTATTGCTTTCACTGACATCAATGTTGTGGGTTAATACTGCGTCCACTGACATTAATGTTGGTGGTTATTATTGTGTCAACAAGCACTGACACCAATGTTGGGGGTCAATTTTGCATCCGCTGACACCAATGTTGCAGGATAATATTGTCTCCACTGACACCAATGCTGAGAGTTATTATTGTATTTGCTGACAACAATGTTGGGGGCTTAATAACAAGTCCACTGATGTTAGGGATTAATTGTTCACATCAATGTCGGGTCTTAATATTACAATCAGTGACAACAATGTAGGGGGCTTTTTTTGCATTCACTGACATCAAAGTCAGGGTTATTATTGCATCCACTGGCACAAATGTCGGGGCTTATTATTACCACTAACACCAATGTCTCCTGCGGGTATCCAGCCCCAGGTTATTACTGTGTCCACTGACACCAATGTTGAGGGTTAATATTGCGTCCGCTGTCACCAATATTGAGGGTTAATATTGCGTTCGCTTACATCAATGTTGGGGGTTATTAATGTGTCAACTGGCAGTGACACCAATGTTAGGGGTTAAAGAGGAGGTCCGCCGTCCCATTTTAACATTAGGACACTTACCTATCCTGGAGTCCAGGGATGTCGGCACCACAGGCGATCTTCAGATCAGCTGGACAGGTGCTACCGCGGCCATTGTTACTAAGGGAACCCGACCTTTCGGCTTCACGGCCGGGCCTCTACTGCGCATGTGTGAAGTGCGTTGCGCTCTTTCATTGGCCAGCAGACGATTGGGGGGATGAGGGGGACCGAGCTGCTGACGTAATTCGTCACGGCCTGGTCTCCCAGAAGTGGGGACAGGATACCCCCCCACACACACACACACACACACACAAAGGTGCCAAATGTGGCACCAGAGGGGGGGAGGAATCCGACGAGAGGAAGTTCCAGTTGTGGGTGGAATTCCACTTTAATATTGCATCCACTGATACTAACATTGGAGGTTAATATTGTGCCCACTGACAGCAATGTTGGGGGTTATTAGTGAGTCAACTGTTGAGAGTTATTAATTCTCGGTTTGTGCTGATCTCTTGGACACGAAAAGAGCCATATGTTATGGCTGTATAGGAGGATGTTATGTATTGCCATTTTTGGAGGTTCACTCCACCCAAAACTTCAATAATAGATGGAGGAGCCTTAATTCGCCATGATTAAGTTCCAGGGGCAGAGTGAAATGCATTGGAGGGGCATGGCTTGGTTGGAGCCCTGGCTGAGGCTGGCATATGCCTCCTCATGAGTTTTACTGTGATAATTAAGACTTTCTTTCCCTACTGGATGTTTTGAGCTGGGACAAGCTCTGTCTTTGTCAGCACTCCTACAGGTTTGTCATACAAGAGGACCTGGTGGAGCCTCGAGCAGCACCTATATTTTTGTTGTGGGTCACAAAGATGGAGGAGCTTTATACTACCTAGCTGTATCTCATATGTTGTGATGAGGTGTCTGGAACTAAGATCACAGATCTTCACATTTAGTCCAACCATTACATGGAGGGTTGACTCTCCCAGATGAGCGATTCAATTCTTCGGATGGTGCATGCAACAGGAGAAATGCGAGCACCTCGTGGGCAGAAATAGAGCAAGATTAGATAAGGTGATGATACTACAAGAGACATAAGAAGCCAGTGTTTGACTCAGCCCAGTAGACTCCACTTTCAACTGAAATATCACTTTTGGATGGACTAGCCCTTTAATTGTACAGGTGATAAAAAGGACATGGCGGAGGGAGTGTGTGTAAAACCCCCCAGTGCTGCCGACGTACATTAGTGGGTTAAATTAAGGATATGTAAATCACAGTGGCGGCCCGTCCATTAGAGGCGCACGGGGGCCACCCCCCCATCAATGTGTCTGGCCCCCGGATCTACTTGCAGGATGCGCCGGACCATGGATTCCAATGGAGGGTGTTTTTTTTTTTTAAGCACGTGATTAGAGCCAGAGGCTCTAATAGGCTTCAAAAAAGGGTGAGCTCGGGGCGCAGAGCACTGCACTCTGAGCCCACCCAGTTGTGTGACAACAGTAAATGAACATTCGCTATTGCCACACTGATCCTCCTCCCAGCCAATCAGGAAGCCGGTCTTGAGACTCGTCACCCGATTGGCTGAAAGGAAAGGCGATCTTATTGGGTGCCTAGGAGGAAGAGGGAGGAGATGCAAAGCAGAAGCTGCCATGATTCAGAAGAGGAGCAGAGGACACAGGAGGCGCTGCCCGCTGCCCATAGCCCGGAGGAGTGCTGCCCGCCCCTGCAGCTTTACAGGTAAGTGCCAGGCTGGATGACCGACTGGGGGGATAGTGCAGGTGACCTGACCGCCAAGTGACCAGCAGCCACTGGTAAACCCTAACAATGAACTTCTCCTATTTTGTCCAATTTTAAAAAAATACCTGCCAGAAATCCATTAAGCCTGCTGCACTGAAACCTCAAGCAGTATTGTCAGCCCTGCTGAATTATCCTCTATAGACTACAGAACACCTGCCCCTTATGTTATGAAGATCAGGAGAGGTGTCCTATAGTCCTAACACACTTTTTGCCCAAGGGTGGCTATGATGCTTTTCCATACATATACTGAACTTTGTCACCCTAGGACAGGAAGAATATTACTGGCAGGATCACCAGACGAAAACTAATGCGGTAACCACATCTTAGGACTGGTAAACTGTAATATATTACATTTTTACTTTCACCTTCTTCAGGTGAGCCTACTCACCTTCCTTTCACTCTCCTGCCACTCCATTAAAACCCAAATTAACATTTTGTTTAAATCAGCTAAATCCTGTATGTTCCAGGTGCATCATTTTGTTCAGTGTATTGCAGTTGGAAAAACAGCCACAGCCTGCCAGCCGCCACAGCTAGGGCCAGTTCTTTCCGTGTGGAAGCAATTATCTCTCTGCAGAGGTCCAACATGCCCCCTGCTGAGTCTGAGCTATAGCACTACAATCAATACAGCTCAAGCTCCCTGCTATTGGAGAGCTCTAGCCCTTCAGGGAGCAAGCTGGACCTCTGCAGAGAGACTGTTGTTTCCCCATGTAGAGCAAGGGACCTCCTGCAGCAAGCTGGCAGGGCACAGGCTTTTCTAGCCAGGCTGCTGTTTAAAGATACCAACCTTTCTGGATTTACACACCTTTTGTTTTTATGCTTCTGGTTTGTACTGAGCTGAATGAAAATAAAAGTTTGCTTTGGCTTTAAGGTCAGGGGTTAAAGTGAGCCTGTGGTTTGCCTATAGAGAGCAGTTAAATTTGTCAGCAGTGAACAGAATAACTCAGTTGTGTTGTAGAGATCGATCGCTAAAGAGAAACCACACAAGAATAGTATGTACTGCTACAGCTCTATATTTTGTTGTGTTTAGGTCTCATACACACGGACGTTTTTTGACGCCGGTGTTTTCTGGCGTTTTTTGCAGCTCTCCATGTTAGTCAATGGCCCCATAAAAACGCCAACGTTTTTGAGCTGTAGATGGCGTCGGCGTTAGTGAGCTGAAACTAGAATCCACGGGCAGCGCGTTCTGAGGCTATAACGTTTTGGCATTTTTTGACGTCGACGCCGCAAAACGCCAACTAACGCCAACGCGTTAACTGGCGTTTTTTGATGCCAACGTTTTTAGGTTTAAAAATAGCAGATTTGATAACATGTATTGCAATAACACTGAAAAGTGTGATCCAGAACAGTCAGCAAAATAAAAAAAAGTTTAAATTATTTGCACAGTTTGTGTTTGGTTTACATTAATTACATTTGCAAATATATGTGAAGCCGCACTGCCACATCAAGGCCTTTCTGCAAAGTGTGGTCCCTAACTCTACTCTAACATTGTTTCCAAATGGAGACATACATAGCAAGAAATACATTGAGAGTCTAAGCTAGTTCAACAAATTCATTAAAAAACAGTTATTGGTTGCATATATTTGTAATCATATGTGAAATCACCTTCCATTATAGCAAAAAAAAGGCCTAAACATGACTGAAATAACTACTGGTCCTCTTAAATCTAGACCTGAAGATTGTCAATAAAATTCTTACTAACCGTCTTTTACCACATATCACAAATATCATACACCTGGACCAAGTAGGTTTTCTCCCCACTAGAGGGGCCAGGGACAATGTCATCAAAGTCCTCAACCTGATCCTCATTGCCTCCTCCACCAAGACCCCCTGCCCCTTCCTATCAACCAATGCCAAAAAGGCTTTTGATGGGGTAAATTGGCAAAAGACATAGGCCTAGACCCCAATTTCCTCTAATTGACCTGCACAATTTATTCTACCCCCTCTGCAGGAGTCAAGGCGAATGGTATTCTGTCTTACCCATTCCCTATCACAAAGGGGACCAGACAGAGTTTCCCTTTGTCTCCACTTCCCTAACCTTCTAAAGGACTTGGATCTCTATGGAGACCTCACATCCTTTAAAATGAATATACAAAAATCCGAGGTCATGACTGTAGCCAAATTACTCATTCGCGGGCCCTCCAAACAAGCTCCAAGTTCCACTGGACAACTAAAGCTCTGAAATGCTAAGGTACTCACATTCCAGTGGATCTAAAATATACTTTTGAGCTCAACTTTCCCCCTCCCCTTTACAGGAACCATCAACTTCTACAAAAATGGAACACTAGCCCCTTTTTCTGGTTCGGCCCCTGCAATATCCTTAAAATGACAATCCTCCCAACATTCCTCTACTTACTTATGATCCTCCCAATCTACATCCCTCCCTCCCTCCTTTTTTAAATCAGTGAACTCTCTTTTTTCTAAATTCATGTGGGCCCAGAAACACCCCAGACCTAAATCAAGCACCCTGGCCCTCCTCAAAAGGTATGGAGGCCTAGCGTTCCTTGACATCTACAAATACCAAGCCTCATCATGACTATTGGATTGGCACAAACACGGAAGAGGTGAAAGAGTGGGTCCCTCTGGAACAATCCACAACTAGCTCCCTTCTGAGCTGCCTACGCTGATGCTTCCCTCACATTCTTCTTCCCTCGCATCCTTAAAAACCATCCTCTACTCATCCCCACAATCTCTTATTCTGCCAGGGCACTCTAGAAATACAAACTCACTCTGGCCCCATCCCCTCTGTACCCAACTTTAGGTAACCGATTATTTTCCCCAGGTACAAACCCAGGCCCCTTCAGGCCCGGAATTTTTTTCAGACCTCCCACTTTCTGGAAGCCCTCTCTGACAAACTCAGCCTTCTCTAATTGGACTTTTGGCGCGCCTCACAGCTCCACCATTTTCTTCTTACTCTCCCTGTCTCATGGACTTTTGAGGGTCCCTCACCCAGTCCAAACACTCCTTGGCCTCCTACTGGCGTCCAACCTTCCCTTATAGCTGGTCCATCACCTGCCTGAAAAAGTACTGGTCTCCAACCTCCCCTCATAACCGGTCCAACACATGCCTGCATAAAAAGTTGGTATTCTACCAGCCTCCATCCTCCCCTCACAGCCGGTCCAGCACGCGCCTGAAGAAAAAGGTTGACCGGCCTCCAAGCTCCCCTCACAGCTGGTCCAACACATGCCTGCAGAAAAAAGGAAAGTCTACCAGCCTCCAACTTGCCCTCACAACTAGTCCAGCACACACCTGCAAAAAATAGAAAAGTGTACCGGCCTCCAACCTCCTCTCACAGCCGATCCAACACACTCCTGCAGAAAAAAGAAAAGTCTACCAGCCTCCAACCTCCCCTCACAGCCGATCCAGCACACACCTACAGAAAAGAGAAAAGTCTACCGGCCTCCAACCTTCCCTCACAGCCGGTCCAACACACACTTTCAGAAAAAGAAAAGTCTACGAGCCTCCAACCTTCCCTGACAGCCGGTCCAACACACACTTTCAGAAAAAGAAAAGTCTACGAGCCTCCAACCACCCCCTCAGCCAGTCCAACAAATGCCTGCAGGAAAAGAAAAGTCTTCCGGCCTCCAACCTCCCCTCACAGCCAGTCCAACACATGCCTGTAGAAAAGAAAAAAGTCTACCGGCCTCCGAACTCTCCTCACAGCTGGTCCAACACACGCCTGCAGAAAGTAAAATGGTCTTCCAGCCTCCAACCTCCCCTAACTGCTGGTCCAATACATGCCTGCAGAAAAGAAAATGGTCTTCCAGCCTCCAACCTCCCCTCACTGCCGGTCCAACACACGCCTGCAGAAAAGAAAAGAGTCTGCTGGCCTCCAAATTCCCCTTACAGTTGTTCCAACACACACCTCCAGAAAAAAAAAGTCTACCGGCCTCCAACCTCCCCTCACAGCCGATCCAACACACTCCTGCAGAAAAAAGAAAAGTCTACCAGCCTCCAACCTCCCCTCACAGCCGATCCAGCACACACCTACAGAAAAGAGAAAAGTCTACCGGCCTCCAACCTTCCCTCACAGCCGGTCCAACACACACTTTCAGAAAAAGAAAAGTCTACGAGCCTCCAACCACCTCCTCAGCCAGTCCAACAAATGCCTGCAGGAAAAGAAAAGTCTTCCAGCCTCCAACCTCCCCTCACAGCCAGTCCAACACACGCCTGTAGAAAAGAAAAAAGTCTACCGGCCTCCGAACTCTCCTCACAGCTGGTCCAACACACACCTGCAGAAAGGAAAATGGTCTTCCAGCCTCCAACCTCCCCTAACTGCTGGTCCAATACATGCCTGCAGAAAAGAAAATGGTCTTCCAGCCTCCAACCTCCCCTCACTGCCGGTCCAACACACGCCTGCAGAAAAGAGAAAAGACTACTGACCTCCAACCTCCCTTCGCAGCTGGTTCAGCATGCACCTGCAGAAAAAAGAAAGGTCTACCAGCCTTCAACCTCCCTTCACAGCCAATCCAGCACACCTCTACAGAAAATAGAAAGGTCTACCGGCCTCCAACCTTCCCTCACTGCCAGTCCAACACACACTTTCAGAAAAAGAAAAGTCTATGAGCCTCCCCTCACAACCGGTGAAGCATGCACCTGCAGAAAAAAGAAAAGTCTACTGACTTCCCCTCACAGCCAGTCCAACACACACCTACAGAAAAGAAAAAAGTCTACCAACCTCCAACCTCCCCTCACAGACAGTCTAACACATGCCTGCAGGAAAAGAAAAGTCTTCCAGCCTCCAACCTCCCCTCACAGCCAATCCAACACATGCCTGTAGAATAGAAAAAAGTCTACCGGCCTTCAACCTCTCCTCACAGCCGGTCCAACACATGCCTGTAGAAAAGAAAATGGTCTTCCAGTCTCCAACCTTCCCTCACTGCTGGCCCAACACATGCCTGCAGAAAGGAGAAAAGTCTACTGGCCTCCAGCCTCCCCTCACAGTCCTTCCAACATCTGCCTACAAAAATGACTACCGGTCTTCAACCTCCCCTCATAGCCGGTCCAACATGCCTGCAGAAAGAAAAAAGTCTACCAGCCTCCAACTTCCCCTCACTGCCGGTCCAAAATGCACCTACAGAAAAAAATCTACTGGCCTCCAACCTCCCCTCACAGCCGGTCAAACACACACCTGAAGAAAAAGGTTGACCGGCCTCCAAGCTCCCCTCACAGCTGGTCCAACACATGCCTGCAGAAAAAAGGAAAGTCTACCGACCTCCAACCTCCTCTCACAGCCAGTCTAACACACGCCTGCAGGAAAGAAAAAAGCCTGCCAGCCTTCAATCTCCCCTCAGCCAGCCCAACACACGCCTGCAGAAAAGAGAAAAGTCTACTGGCCTCCAAATTCCCCTCACAGTTGTTCCAACACATGCCTCCAGAAAAAAAAGTCTACCAGCCTCCAACTTCCCCTCACAGCCGATCCAACACACTCCTGCAGAAAAAAGAAAAGTCTACTAGCCTCCAACCTCCCCTCACATCCGATCCAACACACACTTTCAGAAAAAGAAGTCTACGAGCCTCCAACCTCCCCGCACAGCCAGTGAAGCATGCACCTGCAGAAAAAAGAAGTCTACTGACCTCCTCTCACAGCCAGTCCAACACACCTGCAGAAAAGAAAAAAGTCTACCAGCCTCCAACCTCCCCTCACAGCCAGTCCAACACATGCCTGCAGGAAAAGAAAAGTCTTCCAGCCTCTGACCTCCCCTCACAGCCAGTCCAACACACGCCCATAGAAAAGAAAAAAGTCTACCGGCCTCCAACCTCTCCTCACTGCCGGTCCAACACACACCTGCAGAAAAGAAAATGGTCTTCCAACCTCCCCTCACTGCCAGTCCAGCACGTGCCTGTAGAAAAGAAAATGGTCTTCCAGCCTCCAACCTTCCCTCACTGCCGGTCCAACACACAACTGCAGAAAAGAGAAAAGTCTACTGGCCTCCAACCCCCCTTCACAGCTGGTCCAACATGCACCTGCAGAAAATAGAAAAGTCTACCGGACTCCAACCTTCCCACACAGCCGATCCAACACACACTTTCAGAAAAAGTAAAGTCTATGAGCCTCCAACCTCCCCTCACAGTTGGTGAAGCATGCACTTGCAGAAAAAAGAAAAGTATACTGACCTCCTCTCACAGCCAGTCCAACACACACCTGCAGAAAAGAAAAAAATCTACCAGACTCCAACCTCCCCTCACAGCCAGTCCAACACATTACCGCAGGAAAAGAAAAGTCTTCTGGCCTCCAACCTCCCCTCACAGCCAGCCCAAAACATGCCTGTAGTAAACTTAAAAGTCTACCAGCCTCCAACCCCTCCTCACAGCTGGTCCAACACATGCCTGCAGAAAAGAAAATGGTCTTCCAGCCTCCAACTTCCCCTCACAGCTGGTCCAACTTGCATAAAAGTGTGAGGATTCTCTTGACTCCTTTGATCACCATTAAGTCCCTCACAGATGGTCCAACATACACTTTCAGAAAAAGAAAAGTCTATGAGCCTCCAACCTCCCCTCACAGCTGGTGAAGCATGCCTCTGCAGAAAAAAGAAGTCTAAATGACCTCCCCTCACAGCCAGTCCAACACACACCTGCAGAAAAGAAAAAGCCTACCAGCCTCCAACCTCCTCTCACAGCCAGTCCAACTCAGGCCTGCAGGAAAAGTAAAGTCTTCCGGCCTCCAACCTCCCCTCACAGCCACTCCAAAATGCCTGTAGAAAAGAAAAAAGTCTACCAGCCTCCAACCTCTCCTCACAGCCAGTCCAATGCACACCTGAAGAAAAGAAAATGGTCTTCCAGCCTCCAACCTCCCCTCACTGCCAGTCCAACACACGCCTGCAGAAAATAGAAAAGTCCACTGGCCTCCAACCTCCCTTCACAGCCGGTCCAGCATGCGCCTACAGAAAAAAAAACAATTTTACTGGCTTCCAACCTCCCTTCACAGCTAGTTTAACATGCCTGCAGAAAAGAAAAAATGATACCGGCCTCCAACCTCCCCTCACAGCCAGTCCAACATGCCTGCAGAAAAGAGAAAAGTCTACTGGCCTCCAGCCTCCCCTCACAATCCTTCCACCATTTGCCTACAAAAATGACTACCTGTCTTCAACCTCCCCTCATAGCTGGTCCAACACGTCTGCAGAAAGCAAAAAAGTCTATTGGCCTCCAACTTCTCACAGCTGGTCCAATTTGCAAAAAAGTGTGAGGATTCTCTTGACTCCTGTGATCACCAATAAGCCTGCTATCTCTTGTTGGTGAAGAGAGCTGGTGGTATTGCTCTCTTGGAGACAGGTACTTATCTTAGCTGTCTTTTATTTTTTCTATTTTTGATTATTTTTCTGGTTCTTTTTCTTTTGTCCGGTTCTGTGATGATCAAGGGTTCTCTTGCAGGAGGGTTGATGACACTTCTGGTCTTTGAATTTCTTTCTTATTTGCTTTCTGAAAGCAAACACCACGTTTTCATGGAGTCTCAGTGTCAAATCACTTTCTGGAGGAAGCATAAAGTGAATGACGTTTTGGTTTCTCCTTGTGGAAGTCACACTCTGGTGGAGTCTCCTTGTGGAAGTCACACTCTGGTGGAGTCTCCTTGTGGAAGTCACCCTCTGGTGGAGTCTCCTTGTGGAAGTCACCCTCTGGTGGAGTCTTCTTGTGGAAGTCACCCTCTGGTGGAGTCTCCTTGTGGAAGTCACTCTCTGGTGGAGTCTTCTTGTGGAAGTCACCCTCTGGTGGAGTCTCCTTGTGGAAGTCACACTCTGGTGGAGTCTCCTTATGAAAGACACACTGGTGGAATCTCCTTGTGGAAGTCACGCTCTGGTGGAGTCTCCACGTGAAGGTCACACTCTGATGGATTCTCCATGTGAAGATCACACTGCTTGAGTCTCCATGTGAAGGTTGCACTCTAGTGGAGGCTCCATGTGAAGGTAAAACTCTGGTGGAATGTCCATGTGAAGGTCACACTCTGGTGGAATGACCACATGAAGGTTGCACTCTGGTGGAGTCTGCATGTGAAGGTCGCACTCTGGTGGAGTCGCCATGTGAAGGTCGCATTCTGGTGGAGTCGCCATGTGAAGGTCGCATTCTGGTGGAATCAACATGTGAACTTCACTTCTTGGCGTCTCAACATGAATGAGGTGTTCTGGTGGAGTCTCATTGTGAACATCAATGTGAAGGTCGACAGGCCTACCGTGTGAGCCTTGTCTGCAGTAAATACGACGTACATATGCAATAGAAAAGAGAGGAAATCGCTTTAGCACCTTCATCTACATTTCATATATTTTTATTTGTACAACATCAAATTATCCGGTTCCCTACCGGCTTGCGTACATTTACTGCTGCAGAGTAGCGCGAATCGTCATATATAAACAATGATTCACTCAGGCGCAGCTAGCAGGCAGGTGCGTGCTGCCGGCAGCATGCTCTCGTGCCTGCTGCACACTCCATGAGTGTGTTTGTGGGTAAGGCGGACTCAATGTCCACCGACGACCAGTGATCGCCTAATACAGAAGAAGAGTAGGGAACCGCCGATGTAAACACGGCTCTTCCCGTTCTGTCAGGCGGCATGACAGTGATCTACTGATCCCTGTCATTGGGATCAGTTAGATCTGTCATGCCCCTGCCAGCCCCCACACAGCTAGAACACGCTGAGGGAACACAGTTAACCCCTTGATTGCCCCCTGCAGGTTAACCCCTTCCCTGCCAGTGACATTTATAAAGTAATCAGTGGCTATTTTTAGATCTGATTGCTGTATAAATGTCAGTGGTCCCAAAAAAGTGTCTGATCTGTCCACCACAATAACGTAGCCCCGCTAAAAATCACAGATTGCCACCATTACCAGTAAAAAAAACACCAACATAAATCAATTCTCATGGTTTGTAAATGCGATAACTTTTGTGCAAACCAATCAATAAACACATTTTGCGATTTTTTTACCAAAAATATGAGAAAGAATATATATCGGCCAAAACTGATGAATACATTTGTGTTTTTATCATTTTTTTATATGTATTTTAGCAAAAAGCAAGAAATATTGAGTTTTTTCAAAATTTTCGCTCTTTTTTTGTTTATAGCGGTGATCATAAGTGCGGCAGAGGTGATCAAATACCACCAAAAGAAAGCTCTATTTGTGGGAAATAGTGCTCTGGTTATAAAGGGGAAATCCTTTCGGGGCTGAAGTGGTTAAATAAAGATTTGTATTCCTATGATAACACTGGACATAGAGTCTTATCACTTCATATCACTTCATATAAAGGGTTCCTGCAGATTAAATATATTCATTTCTGTCTTTTTAACGTTTATTTCATCATTATTACCCAAAGTAATCAACTTTTTTTTATTGGTCATGTGACATTTTTTGTTTATTTTTCAAATCTCTTTGTTCTGAAATTCAGCCAGTAGGCTTAGTATACGGTTCAAATACACCAGGATCCTTTATAAAAAATTTTATTGAAGTGCCATTATCTTGATTGAGATGTAACCCTTAAAGACTGCATTCACACCAGAAGGTCGCTCAATTTTGCCAAGATTTTGCCACGTTTTTGCCGCAATTTTGTACAGGTCAAAATGTCACCAATGTAAAAAGCAGAAAATCACTCAAATCTGCCTGAAAAACTACTTCCAGAACTTGTTTGAGCTTCAGGCGTTTTCAGGCTTTTGGCTTCAGGTGTTTTTGAGTGGAGATGTGAACCATCTCCATAGGGAATCATCAATTTTTTTCCCCTCCAGCGTTTTGTAGCTTGAGGCTTCAAGCTACAAAACGCTCAGGTGTGAATGGGCCCTCAGTCCCATGGCTTAAATAAAGATCTGTATTCCTATGATAAAACTAGGAATTCAGCCTTATTACTTTATAGAAAATATTCCTGCAGATCAAATATTTTCATTTCTGCCTCACTTTTATTTTATCTCATTTTGAAATATCTTTTATTTTATCATTATTACCCAAAATAATCAACTTTTTTTAATTTTTTTGATCCTTCCAGTATTTGGGAATTGAGCCTTATCACTTCATATAAAGTGTTCCTGCAGATCAAATATTTTCATTTCTGCCTTCATATCTTTTATTTCATCATTACCCAAAATAATCTACTTTTTTTTTATGTCTTTAATGATCATTCCGGTATTTGTTTAGGAGGCTCAACCCCCACCTCCTGACATCAGTCTGAGCTCTTTTTGAACTCTGTGTGCGGTCTAAGCCCAAAACAAAGCTACAATATTTACCAACAGTGTGTGTAATATGCCACTATCAGAGCTGCAGACAGTCATGTTGTATCAATCATTTTTCTCTGTACTTTGTCTCTCTCTCTCACTTGCTGGCAGTTGGTGCAGGACATTTCCAGTCTTCCTGATTTTAACTTTCAGCTGGTATGCAGGGGAATGGGGCCCCATTCACACCACAGCATTGCATATGTTGCATCTTTTTTGCTGCATTTTTCACACCACAGCATAGGTCAGCCCATTCCTCTGACTGAGCTACCCCACATGCAACAAATGTGCCAAAAGAAGTTTCAGGACTTTTTCCAGTATGGAACTTCAAGTGTTTTTTTCTGTGTTTTTTGGTAAAAAGTGTCTGCTCGCCTCATTTGGGGAGCCATTAAAAATTAACGTCACTGGGATGTGCGTTTTAAACACATTTAACTACCTGATTGATGCAGCTTGACAAGCGTTAGATGAGAGGGGGTGACGGATCTGGGACCGCTGGTAGATCCCACTGGCCCTTTCTTGCAGAGGATCTTCTGAGGGATGGTAGTTCATTGTCTCCCCCCCCCCCCCTTCCTCGCTATGCGATGCTTTGTGTTCCTTTCATGAAATTAACTTTCTGGATTGAATTGTACAAGGAGACATTGGTTGACCCTTTTGACAACAATTTTGGTCGCTACACGCTGCCTTTTTTGATCGCAGGTGTTCACCCGACAGTGATATATCTTCCCACTCTCCTTATTAGTTCGGAGGGTGTCGTTTTAAATCAAATCATTGATGACCGAAGCACAATATTGCCTCTATCCAGAGAGGAAGGTTGTTTTTCATAACACACTTTTATGTCCTAAGCCGTTGTAAAGCTACCCTGAAACATATATGTTGGGTAACCGATTTCCATCTTCGGACAACGGACACACCAGCATTGTATTTTACACCATCATCTTTCTATGACATATTGGTGAAATGCATTTGTGATAATTTTAATAATATATGTGTTTAATAATTTATCTGACACTTTTGTCTTTGCAAAATTTGATGTCGTGTTGACAAATAAATATTTTTGATATATATGTGGTTGGTATATCTAATTAAAGTCCCATTTCAAGGGGATAATCTTTAAACACATTTTTTGTGCATTCCGGGAAAGCGTGTGGAAACACACATTTCCGCAGATGTAAATGGGGCCTTAATCTAAAAGGGGGTGCAGTAAATTACACATAGTGTTCTGCATGGGAGCAGTGATGTGCGCAGACATGAGGAGAGACAGAGAGGTGGAGGCATAAACGTCAGAGCAGTTTTATTCATTTTTATGGCCGTTTAACCCTTTCACTGCCAAACCATTTTTTTCACACACATTTTTAATTATAAAGGAAAATCTTTTTTTTTTTTTGGTTTGGATGGAGTGGAGAGGTATTTGAACATTTGTCGGGTTTTTATTGCTGTCTGTGTCCCCGTTAAGGAATTTCACTAACTATTTTTCATGTTTACCATTACCACCAAAAGTGAAAAAAAATCACAAATTTTGGGTTGTCACCAGAACAGGAACAGAGAGGATATCTTCCAATGAGGACACTAGTTCTGATGACAGCAAGGGATTCCGCCACTTTTGGGTATTTCTCTCACTTACTGTTTTGACTATGAGGCAGAAAGTGAAGGGAACAATGAGGACACAGATGGCAAAAATCAGACAAGGGTTATAATCCCTTACTCTATCCAAAAATACCAAAAACAAAAATTGCTCTTTAGTTCTGTTTAACTTCCAGTTGGTATGCAGGGGGACGATCTGGACTTTGTAAACCGTTAGGTTTTCTTTTAATAAAACAAAACATACTTTTGCATAGAGTAGCCCCGATCCTCCTTTTCTGTGGTCTCCCGTGAGTGCCCCTGGCTCCTCCTCTTTATCCAGTGACCCCATAGGAAGCTGCTTGTGCAGGCTCACTCCCTCCTCCATCTTCATAGCGTTCTATTGACAGCAGCAGGAGCTAATGGCTCCAACTGCTCTGAATCTGCCCTGTGAGGAGGGACAGAGCAGAGCAGAGAGAGCCGCTGCTATCATGTACAGCGCTGGATCGCAATGGGGCTTGGGTAACTATAAGGGGGGGGCTGGGGGGCATCCCAGGCACAGAAGATATTTTTCCTTAATGCATAGAATGTATAAAGATAAAACCCGTAAGGCTTCTGAACCATTTTAATCTAAAAGAGGGTGTAGCACATTATACATAGGGCTCAGTGGGGGTGTAGTGTCTGCAGACACAAGCAACTGCTGCTGCCAGAGAAGGGGAGAGGTGAGCGCTCAGGTATTCATTCTTAGGGTCATTTTATCCCTTTAACTGCTGGACAATTTTTTCCCATTTTTTCCACACATGCTAATTTCTGTCCTCAAAGCATGAAATAGTTTCTGAAATCATAAAGGCCCCATTCACACCTGTATGTCACACGTGCATTTCTTCAAGCGTCTTACTTGTGTCTGATTATCATTACAATTCATGGGGGTTTATACAAGATGTCTCCATACTACTGGAAGCAGGGCCGGGACAAGGGGAAGTAAGGGTCGCATGACTCGGGAACTGTGTTAGGGGGTGGGGCACTGGTGACAGCTGCTGTCTCTCTCTCCTAGCACCTCCCCCAGAACACTACAGTAAAGAGATTACCTCCACCCCATCCCTAATTATTCTGCTCCGCACACTCCTCAATATGAATCCTTTGTTATCTTCCTTCATACACCAAGAGACTAGAGGAGTCTCCTCCCACAAATTGTCCCTGGCTCCACCTCCCATTCAGGCTCCATGGTTCATAGAGCTTTCACTAACATGGACAGCAGTCATTGGTTGCTAGGGAAGCAAGAATCCCTAGCAGCCAATGAGCTCACATGTGTCCTACGTCCCTGGGAGAAGGTTTGTCCTTCCAGTTCCCAGATCCTGCCTGCCAGGCTACAGACACCTGGGGCAGGGCACTCTGATGGGGACAGCTTGTCTCTGGGGACACTCTCGTGGGTCAACTTATCTATGTATGAGGGCACTGTGATGGGAGCGACTGATGTATGGGGACACTCTGATGGGGCAACTAATCTATAGCGGCACTCTGATGGGGACAACAAATCTATGGGGTCACTGTGACTGGGACAACTAATCTATGGGGCACTCTAATGGGGGGAACTCATTTTTGGGGGCACTCTCATGGGGAAATGAATCTATGGAGGCATTGTGATTGAGCAGTTTCTCTGTAGGGGCACTGTGATGGTGCAACTAATCTATAGGGGTACTGTACTGTAACCCCTTGATCCCCACATTAGTGCAACACAACCACTTGCAGAGCGACCTCATTCACTTGTGGGTTGCAGTCGCAGGTGGCAATGCTCTCTGAAAGTGAAAGGGCATATAATTCCTGCCGCAGACACAGCATGTGTGCACCCCTGGCCGCTGCCTCTGAAGATAAAGAGGGAAGCAGTTGATAGGGGGGCAGTAAAAGTGCGGCTCACCCATAATGATTTTAACCCCCTAAACTCATGTTTGAACAAGCCTTTACGCTGTATGCATGTAAACTTTTGTGATACACTTTTAGACTTCTTTCACACAAAGCCTTAAGCCAGGGGGCAGTAAAACCAGATGGTTGATCCGCAGTTTTACCGCTTCCTGACCTCCCACCTGAACTCTAACATACAGTGGCTCACGCCTGCACACATGCCGCAGCTGTGATGCCGTGCTTTGAGGTCATGGCAAAACTTAAACAGTATATCACTTATGGCGGGCCGTGGCACTGCCCAAATGACATTCTATGGAGCGGCACCGCAATTGCAATGCATGTGATTGCAGCGCGGTGGTAAAGCAAGTATGTGACTAAATCAGGTGGTGAGAATGCAACATATCGCCTGTCAAACACCTCTGAAAAGTGAACTGCCGCACTTGTGAATGATCCCTTACAGGCCTACAACAGGAATACACTCTATTAGCCGCCAGTGTCCCAGCAGCAAAAGAACTCTAGGCAGCAGTGGCTGCATGTGTTGTGAATACAACCTTAGGGTCACCATACACATGACAATCTGAACGTACAATCTCTGTATAACCAACCAACATGCATGATGGTTACTCCCAGATGGTAACCCCTTCCCAGTCAGTGTGACAGTGTATAGTATTATCAAAGATCACTGTATTAGTGTTGCTGGTGATGGCAGTGTCAGTTAATCAGTTCCCACCCGGTGTCAAATTGTCTGCCGCACTATCACAGTCCCACTAAGTTGCTGATCACCACCATTACTAGTGTAAAAAGATAAAAATTCCAGTATATATAACATAGATTGTTGTTGACGTTATAACTTTCACACAAACCATTCAATGTACACTTATTAGGATTTTTTTTTACATGTAGCAGAGTACATTTTGGCCTAAATTCATGAAGAAACTGTATTTGTTTTTTTTTATTGGATATGTTTTCTAGCAGAGTATTTTGCTATAAAACATAAAAACACAAAACAATTTTCAAAACTGTCGGCCTTTTTTTGTTTATATAATAAAAATACATAACCCAGTGGTAATCAAATACCACCATTAGTGGGAAAAATTATTTAAATGTAATTTGGGTACAGCATTGCATGACTGTGCAATTACCAGTTAAAGTAGCGCAATAATAGCAGAAAATGGCCTGGTCATGGAGGGTGGTAAAACCTTCTGGAGCTCAAGTGGTCAAATCTACCAAAACTATGTAACACCAGGACCTACCTAAACCAGCCAATTAATCTGCATACTGTCAGGCAGGGCCTTGAATTACATACTTGATGATAAATCTAAAGAGGTTTGTACAATTAGATTGTAGGGTGTTTGGGGAGCTTTGTTGTGAGATCAGCTTTCATACCATGTACACCATAGAGCAGCGGTCTCTAAACGTTCTGAATAAAGGATCAGTTTACTGTCCTTCAGACTTTGACAGGGACTGTGGCCAGTGCGCGTATAAAATGTCCTGGCGTCAGTGGGAGTAAAGAATGCCCCATCATTGGTATTAGTGAAAGAATAGTGCCCCATTGTTGGTATCAGGGGAAGGAATAGTGCCCCATCATTGGTGTCATTGGGAAGAATAGGGCCCTGCAGTTGGTGTCAGTGGGAGGAATACAGTCCCATCATTGGTGTCTGTGGGAAGAATAGTTCCCCACTGTTGGGATCGGTGGTAAGAATAGTGCCCCAGTGTTGGTGTAGAAGGAGTAGTGCCATATTGTTGGGCTCAGAGGGAAGAATAGTGCCCCATTATTGGTGTCAGTCAGTGGGCGGAATAGAGTCCCAGCATTGGTGTCAGTGGGAACAATTGTGCTCCGCGATTGGTATCAGTGGAAAGAATAGTGCCCCATTGTGTAGGTATAGTGCCCCATCATTCGTGTCAGTGGGAAGAATAGTGCCCCATCATTGGTGTCAGTGGGAGGAATAGTGCCCTATCATTGGTGTCAGTGGGGGGAATAGTGCCCCATCATTGGTGTCAGTGAGGGGAATAGTGCCCCATCATTGGTGTCAGTGAGGGGAATAGTGCCCCATCATTGGTGTCAGTGGGAAGAATAGTGTCCCATCATTGGTGTCAGTGAGAGTAATAGTATCCCTTCATTGGCGTCAGTGATAGGAATAGTGCCCCATTGTTGGGCTCAGTGGTAGGATTAGTGCCATATTGTTGGTATCAGTGACAAGAATTATGCCCCATTGTTGGTGTAGAAGGTATAGTGCCTTGTATCAGTGGGAGGAATAGTGTCCCAAGGGCCTGATAAAAGCAAGTAAAGGGCCACATCCAGCCCCCGGCCCACAGTTTGAAAACCACTGCCATAGAGGAACCATGTGACAAAATACACCAAACTCCATCATGTGCCTTCTCCTCCTTGCCCTCACTCCTACTTGTCCTGTGTTCTGTAAATCCCTACACTGCACCATGCTTGTCATTCTTGTTCCCCTAAAGCTGGTCATTCACCATACAATTTGATTGTATAATCTCCTTTCGATCTACCTTCAACTGTGCAGTGCAAGGGCCTGCCTGATTGGATACAAATATAGTTTTGGTGAATCTACAGGCAGTTATACAGAAATACAAGATTGTATAGTGTGTGACCAGTTTAGTAGAGATTGTACAGTCAGATTGTATGGTGTATGGCCTGCATAAAGGAGAGTATACAGAGATTGTATGATGGGATTGTATAGTGTATGGCCAGCTTAACACACAGTGCACTTCCTCATCCTTACAAGGTGAACAGTCTCCCCTGCGTCCCCCTACATCCTCATTGCTGCTCTCACCTGGTGAAGGTGACAGGTCCTCCGGTTGCAAGGGGGTTGGTGTGCTGGCTCCCTCCCTAACAGTCTTCTCCCCCAAAAGTAGCTGAAACTGCCCCCGTGGTACGGAGACCCCGTATACTAGAGATGCACAATTAATCGTTAAAAGATCGCAATCCTGATTCAAGCCGCCTCACGATCTACACCCGTCATTTCCTTGACTCTGTGTAAACAGTGCAGGGCGACTTGTCAGGCAACTTAAGTCGCCTGGCAAGTCACGCTCCATGCAGTGCAATGGAACCATTCTAATAGGAGCAACACAAGTCCTGTACTACTTTGGGGGCGACTTCAGGCGACTTGCATTGCCTTCTATTACTGAAGTCGTGCTGTGCAGGGTCGCATTGAGTCACCCCTGAAGTTGGATGTGTGAACCAGAGCTGTCAAAGGAAAAAAAAAAAAGCCGGAAAATGTTCTATATTCCTCAGCACATTCCTCGGCGCTGGGAGATGGAGAAGACAAGAGATACATTGTAACAATTTGTCCTTTTTTAGAATAGATCAAAGGGAAGAACTCGGAGAAGTCAGTTTAACCACTTAAAGCGGAGTTCCACCCAAAAGTGGAACTTCCGCTTTAAGGGAAGGTGACCCCCTGACATGCAACAATTGGCATGTCATTTTTTTGGGGGGAGGGGGGCAGCGGGGACCCTATTTTGACAGGGTCCCAGCTGCACTTCCTCCGCGGCACAGGAAGGAAGTTCACCTCTCCACCCTCCCTCTCGGCAATCTTCTGGGACATGTCACAGGTCCCAGAAGATACACCGGCTATGCACAAAGCGTGCCGCGGCTCGCGCATGTGCTGTGCGTGCCCGGCTTTGAAGCCAAAGTCGGGCGCTCAAACTTGTGATGCTGACGCCGCATGGAGAAGGGGGAGAAGAGCGAAGCACGAGGCGACCGCATCGCTGGAGCCTGGGACAGGTGAGTGTCTGATTCTTAAAAGTCCGCAGCTACACTTTTTGTAGCTGCTGACTTTTAACGGGGTGGAACTCCGCTTTAAGGACCAAATCTAGTTCTGACATTTGTTGCTTACAAGTTAATAATAGTACTTTCTGCTAGAAAATTACTTAGAATCCCCAAACATTATATATACAATATCTCACAAAAGTGAGTACACCCCTCACATTTTTCTAAATATTTTATTATATGTTTTCATGTGACAACACTGAAGAAATGACTCTTTGCTACAATGTAAAGTAGTGAGTGTACAGCTTGTATAACAGTGAAAATTTGCTATTTTGCTTTGGGACATGCTTTGGATAAGCAGGTGCGAACCTGGTGGGACATATGTACCTTTGAACAATATATGAAACATAATATTATTATGAGAAGTTTGAGGTGGGACGTATGCCCCCAGGATGGTCTAGATGAAGAGGCATACAACATAGAGTGGGAACAATTTTTTAATGGGATGGGTCACAAATTACAGGAATTGGTATTAAAGAGGAAAAGGATCAAGATGAAAAAGTTAGAAATTAAAATAGCTGAATTAAAAAATAAACTTGAACCATTTAAGGACAGGCCAGCAGTGGTTACTTTTAATACGGATATAAAAAAGAGGTTGGAAAAAACTGATAAAGACACTCAAAAAAAGAAGATCAAGAAATTCCATCGTGACATGCAGGATTTTAGAAACAAGTCTGTATATACATGGCAAACACAACAAAAACCCATCATGACCAATGATTCTAGGGGGGGTTTAGCACCCTCCTTGGAAGTTGGTAATGGATCAAGAGAGCCACCTAGGACCCCAAACTATAATAGGACAGTTGAGGGACGTAACCTTAAGAATGATGGGGTTACCCCTAACAAAAAAATGAATAATGGTAAATCCAAGAGGTATTCTAATATGGGTGGCGGCTTTGGAAACAATCAGGTGGACTTACCAATGAGACCTTATTATCCACCTGTGACTCATTATGCGCAACCACACATAAACCATTATAATGTTCCGGTTTCTAATAGTTATGGGCCCTTGAGTGAACAATCGTATCCTGCAAGCCCTAGAGTAAATGCTCCTTTTTTAGGGAGGGGGAGGGGCAGAGGGAGGAGGGCCAGAGGGAGAGGAATGAGAAGGAACCCACCCTCATATCATCCCGACCCTACCCCTCACCCCCCTTACCATCCGTGTCCAGATTGGGAGAGAGGGCACCCGCTTGCCCAATGGGGCCACGGACAAATGGACAACCTGAACAACAGGAGAGAAGGAGGGGGTGCAGGGCAGGTAGACAAATACAACAAAAAAAAGAGAAGACTGAGCGATTAGGGGGAATATACAATCTAGCCCAAATAGTACTCTCACAGAAAGAGGAAAACATATTGAATGCAGGGCTTAAATGTTCTCTTAAACGCCCAATTAATAAATTCTCAGTATATATGGATATCCATAAATATGTAAGGAAAGTCAACCTCAAAAAGTATTTCTTGGGTGTTAAAAGCACTGGGGTGAGTGTGACAGCACAAAGACAGGTGGGGATAGATAGTGGATTACACAATAGGTTCCTGTTTAACTCCTCCTTATCCTCCAATCATTATGTGGAGACTTTTAAGAAATTAGTCCTCACGGATTTAGAAAAGATCAATCCCAAAAAAAAATGCTAATCCGCATTACTTGGTGGAAGGGATTAGATCCTTGGAGGAGCGGAGGGATGTAGTAATACGCCCCGCTGATAAGGGCGGAGGGGTGGTCATACTCACAAAAGAATTTTATCACACTCAGCTTGCAGATATGTTATCAGACACCGAGACCTATGAAAAACTGCGTAACGACCCTTTAGGGCAATATCGGGAGGATCTGAACAAGTTAATTGATTATGGCTATTCAACTGGGGTTTTGAATGTTAAGGAAAAAAATTACCTGTATCCCAGTTTTAACAGAACACCTACAATCTATACATTGCCTAAAGTGCATAAGGATGCTGTTCGACCCCCTGGTCGTCCTATTGTTAACAGCATTGGCTCGGTGACTGCGAGAGCTGGAGAATATCTGGACAGATTTCTGCAGCCCAGTGTTGTAGCCACCAAATCTTACCTTAAGGATACTAAGGATTTCATTAATCTCTTGAGTGGGATCCATATTGAGAGCCAACAGGATGTATTCTTGGTGACTGCGGACGTGTCTTCGCTTTATACCATCATTTCCCATGAGGATGCACTGTTGGCACTCAATTGGGCTTTAAGCAAGCGAGATGATCTTCCATTAGAACAAAAGAAATTCTTGGGGATGGTTTTGGATTTTTGCTTAACCCACAATTATTTCTGGTATGCTGGCTCCCATTTCACTCAGAAGAGGGGCGTGGCTATGGGCGCCAAATTTGCGCCCAGCCTGGCCAACCTCTTCATGAGTGAATGGGAGGATAGGACTATATATGCAGCAGAGATCAAGGAATTGATCTTTTACAAACGCTACATCGATGACTTGTTCTTTATTTGGGTTGGAAATGAAGTGTCTTTGACCCAATTTTTGCAGAAATTAAACCACAACACTAAAAACATCAAACTGGAATCAGTATGGAGTAGGGATCAGGTCAATTATTTAGATTTGACGGTATCCTATGCCCATAATGAGCTGACCACTAGGGTTTTCTTCAAGCCCACCGATAGGAACAGCTACCTGGCTATCCAGAGTGGCCACCATCCGGTGTGGCTGAAGAATATCCCAAAGGGTCAGTTCATGAGGGTACGTAGGAATTGTTCCTCTGTTGATGACTATACCCGACAAGCAGAAGTTCTTTCTCAACGGTTCCTTGAAAAGGGATATGACAAAAAAATATTGGAACAGACAGTGGAAGAGGTTAAGGCCATTCCAAGGGAACAGATGCTATCTCAATCGCAGCGTGAGAGACCAAATGATCATGAATGGGCCTTTATTAGCAATTTCCACATGCAGCATAGGGAGGTTGAGGCTATTTTTAAAAAATACTGGCCGATCCTATTGTTGGATAGGACATTGAAAGATGCAATACCTGACATACCTAAATTTATTTATAAAAAGGCTCCTACATTTGCCGACAGAATAGTCAAAAAGGTGATTGATCCACCCAGGCCCCTAACCATGTTCTGGGACACATCTGGTTTTTTCGCTTGTCGCAAATGTTTGTCATGTAGGCAGGTACAAGTTCATCTTCGCAATTTCACCTCATTCACCTCTGGAGCTAATGGAGCAAGTTTTGTCATCAAAGACTTTATAACATGCCATTCAAAATATGTTGTATATGCTATTCAGTGTCCTTGTAATTTATTATACATTGGACGTACAAAGCGGAAACTTACCAAAAGGATATCTGAACATATTGCGAATATTAAGGCTGGTTATAAAGACCATAATCTGTCACTCCATTTTCGGGAAAAACATAGCAGGGACCCCTCAGGTGTCAAATTTTGGGGATTAGAGACACTTACAGCGAATTGGAGAGGGGCCAACAAGGTGAGGGAAATTTCCAAGAGTGAGGTAAAGTGGATATACTTGACAGGGTCGCTTCAGCCGGGGGGACTCAATGTTGAATTGGATGTGAATTGTTATATTAGCAACTCATAGGGATTCGGCATTCCGTCCCCATTATTCGATCTTGTCCCTCCCTTGCTCTTTTCTTTTCTCCCTCCCTTTTTGTTTTTTGTCATCTGGTCCGCCCTTCTCTTCTGATTGGTGGGTGGTGAATACAGTTATTGGGGTTGTTTTTACTTATATTATATAAATTCAACATAGGATCCTTAATAATTTTTATTGAGTGGTATGATTGGGTGATATGCGTACCATGTTGGTTGTATGCCTTCTTCATCTGGTTCAGTATCCATAATGATAACGTAAACATGTTATATTTTTTATATATTTTTTGATTGTATAAAATATTATGTTTTTTCTTATGTCTTTTAATTCATTTTTTTAACATATTGTTCATTGTAACAGCAATGTATAAGGTGGGCTGTGCACCCCTTGTGATGAGTTCCAATTTTATATAATCATGTATGATATATCTATAGATAACAGTTACTTAGAGAAATGTGGAAGGTCCGACCGGATCGGCTGTATTCGCGTCCGAGCGGGTCGCAGAGTGTATGGGAGCTCTGGACGTATGCACCAATTTAAATGATTTCATGTCAGGTTTAACTTACTATAGTTTCATATGTCTTTTTAATGGGAACTCACTACTAATGTTAAGTGCATGGCTCTACCGCTGTAAGAATATACAGTTATCTGTGATCTTCAGCTGAAATGAGCGGAGGGGGTTAATTTCCCGACCACCGCGCATATATAAACATTGAAGCCGTGCTGTGTGGTCACGCCCTCTGACGAAGGAATGACGAAACGCGTCAGGGCGTGACCACACGGTTGTCAATCTCCACAGGCAGTGTGTATCTCGCGGCTGTAGCTCCAAGAACGAGGAGAGCGGTGAGCCGGCGTTGTAACACACAGTGGTTATGTTTTTCCTTTGCTGTTTTTTATCTTATATTGTGTAAGTGCACATCTGAAGGGGTGGGAGTATTTTACTTAAAGTTTTACCTAATAAAATACATGGATCATGCACTATGTGAGCGCTGTTTTTTAAGGTAATCCCGCTTGGCAATCACCGGCTGGTTCCCATACACATAAAGATCATCTGAAATCGAATTGGATCTGATTGCAGGGTATTTACTTAAGGCGCTGACGTTACTTGCCTCTGGTGAGTCTTTCCACATTGGGGGGCTGTCACCTCCCGGTTTATTCACGTGGTGTGGTGAAGGATTAAGGTTGTGACGTGATCCAGCTCCCCAGTACAGATATATTCAATGGACTATTGTTGATTTCATTGGGAGCACTACATACATCAAATAGAAAGACTGTGTTCACTCATATGTCATATATAAGCACTGCTGGGACCATTCATTTGGGGGTGTTTTGACTCCTTTGTTTTTATGGTGCTATTTTATTATTCTGTTTACATTAGGCAGCTGCTATTTTTTAGTTTAAAATCATTATTACTTTTGTTGATGAAGGCATACTAAGCGCAGATTTGAGCGTACACACTTTTTTTGGTATCGGGGTTTGAGTGAGTTTATAGCTCTGCTTGAAGTAAATTTGCTATCCCCTTAAAATAACTCAACACACAGTCATTAATATCTAAAACGCTGGCAACAAAGGTGAGTACACCCCTAAGTGAAAATGTCCACATTGGGCCCAATTAGCCATTTTCCCTCCCCATTGTCATGTGACTCATTAGTGTTACAAGGTCTCAGGTGTGAATGGGGAGCAGGTGTGTTAAATTTGGTGTTTTCGCTCTCACTCTCTCATGCTGGTCACTGGAAGTTCAACATGGCACCTCAAGGCAAGAACTCTGAGGATCTGAAAAAAATAATTGTTGCTCTACATAAAGATGGCCTAGGCTATAAGAAGATTGCCAAGACCCTGAAACTGAGCTGCAACATGGTGGCCTAGACCATACAGTGGTTTAACAGAACAGGTTCCACTCAGAACAGGCCTCTCCATGGTTGACCAAAGAGGTTGAGGGCACGTGATCAGCATCATATCCAGAAGTTGTCTTTGGGAAATAGACGTATAAGTGCTGCCAGCATTGCTACAGAGGTTGAAGAGGTGGGGGTTCAGCCTGTTAGTGCTCAGACCATACAGTGCACACTGCATCAAATTGGTCCGCATGGCTGTCGTTCCAGAAGGAAGCCTCTTCTAAAGATGATGCACAAGAAAGCCTGCAAACAGTTTGCTGAATGCAAGCAGACTAAGCACATGGATTACTGGAACCATATCCTGTGGTCTGATGAGACCAAGATAAACTTATTTGGTTCAGATGGTGTCAAGCGTGTGTGGCGGCAACCAGGTGAGGCGCACAAAGACAAGTGTGTCTTGCCTACAGTCAAACATTGTGGTGGGAATGTCATGGTCTGGTGCTAAATGAGTGCAGGCGATCCCCTCCCTTCAGGGACGTGGCCGCAAGGCAGCATTCCAACATGATAATGACCCCAAACACGCCTCCAAGACAACCACTGCCTTGCTAAAGAAGCTGAGGGTAAAGGTGATGGACTGGCCAAGCATGTCTCCAGACCTAACACCTATTGAGCCTCTGTGGGGCATCCTCAAATGGAAGGTAGAGGAGCGCAAGGTCTCGAACATCCACTAGATCCATGATGTCATCATGGAGGACTGGAAGAGGACTCCAGTGGCAACCTGTGAAGCTCTGGTGAACTCCATGCCCAAGAGGGTTAAGGCAGTGCTGGAAAATAATGGTGGCCACACAAAATATTGACACTTTGGACCCAATTTGGACATTTTCACTTTGGAGTGTACTCACTTTTGTTGCCAGCGGTTTAGACATTAATGGCTGTGTGTTGAGTTATTTTGAGGGGACAGCACATTTACACTGTTATACAAGCTTTACACTAGCAAAGTGTCATTTCTTCAGTGTTGTCACATGAAAAGATATAATAAAATATTTACAAAAATGTGAGGAGTGTACTCACTTTTGTGAAATATTGTATATTTTTAGCAGAGACCCTAGAGAATAAAATGGTGGTTGTTGCAATATTTTATGTCACACGGTATTTGCGCAGCGGTCTTTCAAATGCAATTCTTTTGTAAAAAAATGCACTAAAATTAATTTTTAAAAAAACAAAACAGTAAAGTTAGCCCAATTTTTTTGTATAATGTGAAAGATGATGTTACGCCATGAGAATCGTGATCTTTATTCTAAGCAAAAAAAAATTGTAATTCTCATTTTAGCCAGAATTGTGCAGCTCTACCGTATACTGAGCTGCATGGTACAGGAGAGCGGAAGGAGTAATAAGGTGCACACATGAGGTCCATACTAGGTACACAGCAAGACCCCATTCTGTCACTGGGAGTGAGGTGGCAGAGTTATGGTGGACTGGCGGAGAGGGCACGGGCTCAGCAGTGAACCTCCTGAATGCAACCTACGTCGAACAAGGGTGTGTAGTTATATGGGACAGCACGTTTTACAGAGGGACATTTAACTACTACACATAGTAAACGGCTCATCTCTAAGCTGGGGTTCCGCCATAATGTCAACTTTTACATGAACGTGGCCTTGCCTGATCCTGACCATTGATAAGTGCGGACACTAGAAAGGTACCCCACGTGCAGGGCGAGTAGGCCCCGCCCACAAGCATAGTCACTCAAGTCTACGATTTATCACCAGGCAAGATCCGCTAGCCTTGAAATTTGTCAGCAACTTATACACTGTCTGGCCTCTACCTGTACAGAATTGTACCAATGTATCATACCACTCACACACAACATACACTAGTGGATCACACGTGCGCTGATCCTGAATAAGCCCTTAGGCTGCATTCACACCTCGGCATTTTAAATTGCGGGCAGATTTGCCACGATTCTGCCCACGATTTCAAAGCGCCGAGGTGTGAATGACAAATCGCAGAACACACATTTCAGATGCCATTCATTTGAATTTCAACTAAAATTGCTGAGCGGTTCTTCCGCAATTGTCGCACGATAAATCGTGCTGCAATCACAGCAACCAGCATCGCATGAAGCTTGTCGCCTAAAAAAAAGTTCAGGAGCTACTTTTGGGCGACATGCTTCACACGACGCGGGTTGTCACGATTGCAGCACGATTTATCGTGTGACAATTGCGGCAGAACTATACCCTGATTTTAGGTGCCAGCACTGTGCTACTTTAACTGACAGTTGCCTGCATGCAACACTGTACACAAATTAAGTTTATATAATTTTTTTTCACACAAATAGAGCTTTCTCTGGGTGGTATTTAATCACCTCTGGATTTTTTATTTTTTGCTATATAAATGAAAAAGGACTGACATTTTTGAAAAAAAAAACCAACAATTTCTACTTTCTATTATAAAACATATCCAATAAAATATAATTTCTTCATTAGTTTAGGCCAAAATGTATTCTGCTACATGTCTTTGGTAAAAAAAAATTCCCAATAAGTATATGCAAATTGGTAAATGTGAAAGTTATAGCGCCTACAAACTATGATATATATATTCGAAAATCAATCCTGGTGTATTGATGGCCTTTCTCATTCCTTGAGGCCCTTAAAATACCAGAACAGTACTAATTCCTCCTAAATTACCCCTTTATTCCATTTTATTTAAACATTTTCCTTTTTTAACACTTTTTTTTTATATATTTTTACTATATTATTACTATTCAGAGTAGTTCATTTTTACCCTAGTAACACTAGGGTTACTACTCTGGGGGGGGGGGGGGTTGATC
>BLSH010224685.1:1631007-1644301 GCA_018402905.1 Glandirana rugosa
GACACACGAAGGGACTAGGGGGTGTGTCTCGACGACAGAAGGGTGGAGGAGAGAGGACGGTCGACGACATCTTCTACCCAGTACTACCTCTCTACCCTTACCCAGCCAATTTAAACAGTAAATGGCCGAGGAAGGAAAAGACTTACCTGTCTCGGTCACTAACTATGGTTAACCAAGTAAGTATTGACTTCGTATCATTTGACAAAAAATGATATGAAGTCAAAGACTTACTTACCCTCCGAGCCATGTGTTGATAAGGACAGGTAAGTAAGACACGTCGACTCCGATGTGTCTACCTCTAACTCCCGACTCTAAACAAAATCTGTGTAGCCTCAGCTGCACAGAATGAATGGACAGGAATAGTTGTGTACCGAGCCTCCCATTCATTCAGAAACTGAAGTATAGTAAAAAACAGTTTACTATGCTTCAGTTATGAATGAACCAATTGGTATCAATCACTGGCTCTGTCCATTCAGAAAAGGAAGGAGCCGGTAAATGACAAATTTAACCGACCCATTCCCATCTCTCCATCATGACCCATCTTCTACAGCAGCTGGCAGGAGAGAGGAGGTGGGAAGACAGCAGCTCTGTGTGGGGGATCAGGGAAGCACACAGGAACCCTGGGAACAGCAAAAGACAAGTAAACTGGATAGGAGGGGTGGCGGGGGCAGCATATATAGGAACCAATCTCCTCCATTAGGAGGAATATGGGGGAGATTGGTTTCTCCAAATGCCGCCCCCGCCATCCCTCCTATCCAGGTGTACAAAGGAGGCACACAGTCCCCCTGGAGCATGGGGCCCGGTTGCAATTGAAACCTCGCAACTCCTGTAGTTATGCCCCTGTTGCCACCTCATCAGTGCCCATCAGTGTAGCCTCATCAGTACAGCCTCATCAGTGCAGCCTATCAGTGCCCATCAGTGCAGCCACATTAGCGCAAATCAGTGATGAAGAAAAGTTACTTATTTGCAAAATGTTATAACAGAAAGAAAAAAAAAATGTTTGTTAAATAACATTTTCGATCTTTTTTCATTTGTTTAGCAAAAGATGACAAACCCAGTGGTGATTAAATACCACAAAAAGAAAGCTCTATCTGTCTCAAAAAAATTATGAAAATGTCGTTTGGGTACAGTGTTGCATGACCGCAGTTGTCATTCAAAGTGTGACAGCCCTAAAAGCTGAAAATTGACCTGGGCAGTTAAGGGGGTGAAAGTGCCCAGTAGGCAAATGGTTAAAGCTGATCTACCTACCCCGCTACAAGGGTAAATGTTATTTTTTGACTAGGGTACCTGTTAGCACTTTAAAGCTGGCCATACACACACAATGAATTTCAGCCAAATCACGCTGAATCACAAGAATTTTGCTCTGTGGATGGCCATGTCAGCAACACCCAGATCAAAATGGATGGGGGAATCTGTTAGATTTCTACATATTAATGCATGGTCAGATTTACTAAAACCATACATGTATAGAAATATGTCCAGCAAGAACCAGCCGAAGTTAATCTACCATTGAACTTCTCTGTACAACCAGCCTGCCATATAAATGCTGCTCGTTCTAATGATTAATGTATGGGCTGCCTTACTGTATCCCTCTCTCAAACAGACTTACTAGTGCCTGAGTGATTGTTCCCCCAAAGCCACTTTCCACGTTCCGTCCATTGGTCACACACTGATGCCATCACGTACAATGCAAACCCAGATAATTGGAGAGAAGAGGAGAGTGCTGGCTGCCTGGGTAGCAAGGGATAAGGTAAGTAAAAGTCCTTTGTAAAGTATAACTGGAGGCAAAACATTTCTTTTGGTTTTGGACAGAGTGAAAAGGGCTTAGAACACCTGTCAGGTTTTAATGATGTCTGTGTCCCCATTAGGGAGATTTACCCTCTCTATTTGTCCTTGTGCTTAATATCACCGAAAGAAAGTATCAATCTTCCAATGGTGTCCCTGGTTCTGGTGACTACCTGGGATTTCTTCACTTTGGAGGGACTTCTCACTTTCTGTTGTGGCTATGTAACAGGAAGTGAAGGAAAATCTCCCCAATGTGAGACGCGCGGGCAGGGAGGATGCCCATGGACGCCCTCCGACAATGTAAGCCCGCGCTGTAGCCGTCATTTGGTTATAGCGTGGGCGGGAAGAAGTTTAATGCTCATGTCTAGTGTACCATTAAAAAGCACTTTTTTTACCCTATTTTTCCTCGCTTTTGCAGGCTTCTCCTCTCTGTGCAACCACTCCCCTAAATCGGTACAACCACTCCTCTAAATCTCCTTCTCCTCGGCTGTCCATCGCACTCTGACACCATCAAATACAATGCAGGACCAGCAGTCCTGCAGTGTGAGGAAACAGAAGGCTCCCCTGCAACAAAGAGGAGGGTCCTGGCTGCCAGGGGATTGAAGAAATAAGGTAAGGCCGGCCATACACAGAGTGAATTTCTCCCAGATTCGCTCGATTCCCCCATCAACACTGTCTTGCCAGGCCATTGACTTCTCCCGGCAGGGTGGCGGGGGAAGCCACCCCCATCGGGAGAAGACAGTGATTATTGCTAGTGGCTATAGCAGCAGCTAGTGAATTGCAGGTAAACCCGGCATGCTGGTTGTACCCAAGTTGTCCGATCGATCAACTTGGTACATTCAGCCTGTCCATACACAATTTGAATCTCGTCTGGTTCAGCAGGTTCAAACCGTGTATGTATGGCTTGTCTAAATTTATTACCTTTGTAATGGTATTATAGGCAAAAAGGAGCATTTAACTCTCGGAGTGTGGAGGGAGCCTCACTGCTTAGTAGATTTTCAATTTCCCTGGTGTTCAGCTTTAAGCTATTCTAAGCTAAAAGCCTGATGTTCCCATGAGATGGTGCCTGCTGAGTGCATAGTCGTGCACCATCATTGTTGCCTTTTAAAAACAATATCTCTGTATTTTGTGTATGACCTGTTTAAAGCCGGGGCCTGCATCTTATGAGAGATGAGTGGTCAAATGTCCTACTAAATTGTAGGTATATGTATCAGTATATATTACACCTCTACGGGGGACCCTTTTATTAAAAAGTTTTTTCTGTATACCCTCTGTTTGGATCCACTTTGGTTCCGTTCTCGGATACCTCCGGGGGTGTCTAACATTATTGGTAGCAGTTTCACCATCATATGGATTTCGATTAACTAAATTGTTTAATATCATCAACCACATTTAGCGCACTCTGTGCACATCGAGGACTAGCAAATGGCGTATCAATTGGAGGACCATATTGATCAAGAAATTTTAGCGGCATTTAATTCAGAAACATCCAGTAATCCCAACCAGGAATCCCTCAAGAAACTTTTCAAAAATCATAAGAAATTGATCATTAAACACCTTAACAGGAAATGGGATGTTTCTTCCCTTACCTCACATATAAACAGAGGAATAATTCCCCGTGGGCTTAGGGAAAAGATCATACCAGCAGAACACCTCCACACCCCCCGCTTTGTGGAGCAATGGAAAAAGAGCTCCATAGAGAGGGGGTTAGAAATAATGAAACTTATTGTAGAGGAAGAGTCCCAGCAACTGATAGAACTACAAACAGAAATTAATGACAGCACTGCATTATTAGAACCCTTTAAACAGGACCCTGAGTTCAATAAACATAATGACCATCTCAAAAAAGAAGTTGAGCGTATTCAAAAGAATTTAAGAATTTCTAAACACGACAAATATGTACAGAACATAAAAGACTGGGAGACAGACCAAATATTTGATCTATCTGCTCCCAGGGGGAGAAGTAGATCAAGAAGGCGACAGCCAAGGAAAAATCACAAATCTAGAAGTGACTTATCATCTTCTGATAGCGACGGTGGACACTCACATAAATCTGTGTCTTTTTTAGCTCAAGGCCACACTACTCAGCACGATCCAAACGCATTGGAACAGGCACAATCCCCTTTGACTCACTCCCAAAAGAAAAACCAAAAAGAAAAAGACAAGGGACCAAGACCCGACATAAAAAACCAGTCGAGACAGACACGGTCCAAGAGGACCGGCAAATGACCAACGACCTGATCCTAGGCACTGACATGACTCAATCCATTGACTTAAAAGTAGTTAACTTGTCCAGTTTCTGTTTGAATCAACATCATATTTCTCTCCTTCAGAGGGGGTTGTCTTTTTCTCCGTCCACCGGTATGGAGGAATTTGAGGTATTCAAGGATCTGAACTTGTTCCTGAGAAGGGTTTTGCTGAGTTACTGGCACCGACGGAAAAGTGATGATGTGACCACCCTCGATGCCAGTGACCAACAGGCAGTGGAGACATTGATTTCCCTTATGGATGAGAATGCCTCTAGTGAGTCGGATGCCGACGAGGAACCCCAGACCAGATGCAGACCTTCTGGGTTACAAATTAGATCTACCACCATGCCCTCTCTTGCCCAGAATAAAAACATCAGTACTTTTCTGGAACTGGTACAGAATGACTTACACCAAGTCAATTGGCGTTGGCGTGGCTTAGACAACCTCTCCTGTGAGGAGAGAAAGGCATTACAGGAACTTCAACAGGCCCCTGATATCATCATACGAAATAGCGATAAGGGTGGAAATGTGGTGCTGTGGGGGGCTTCGCTTTATGAACAAGAAGTCTCCCGCCAATTAAGCGATACAGATACGTACTGTCGATTGACGGAGACTCCATTCTCCGAGATAGTTATGAAATTAAATTCCATGCTGGACCTGGCCTTTGAGGATGGTCTACTCCTCAAAAGGGAGTGGACCTTCCTGAAAGTTCGGGAATATAATGTTCCAACATTTTATCTCATCCCGAAGCTCCACAAGAACCTCCAAAACCCTCCTGGACGACCGATCGTCTCAGCCATAAAGGGCCCACTCGAAAGAGCCGGCAAATATGTAGATGCCATGATCAAGGACTTGGTACCTGAACTACCCTCTTATGTACAAGATACGGGCCATGTGCTTAAGAAGCTGAGGGATGTTTCAGTCCCAGACGGGATGCTACTGGTGGGGATAGACGTGGAGTCTCTTTACACGTCTATCCCCCACGAGTGGGGCTTAATGGCAGTCTCCCGGTTCCTTGAGAGCAAGCACCCACAATTGGGAGCCCATAATGAATTTGTTATAGAATTACTGGGATTCTTGCTACTTAACAACTGTTTTCAGTTCTTAGGGGCATCATTTAAGCAGATACGGGGCACCTCCATGGGAGCTCCATGGGCACCAGCTTATGCGTGCCTCCACCTAGGCCTGTGGGAGGAACAGATTGTATACCCTTCGTCTATGTACCTGAGCCATGTCTTACTGTGGCTCAGGTACATAGATGACGTGTTGGTCCTCTGGAGGGGGTCCCCTGAAGAGGTACATGAGTTTCTCTCTTTCCTTAATCAGAATGACCGTAACATTCGGCTCACCTATACAATGGACCCCACAACTATCCCATTTTTGGACCTGACCATCACATTAAGGGATGGAGTTATCCATACCAAAACTTTTCGAAAGCCCACAGCTGCCAACAATTTACTTCAAGCAAATAGCTGCCATCCTCGCTCCCTCATAACTGGGATTCCTGTGGGCCAGTTTCTGCGATCTCGGAGAAACTGCTCCACGGATGAGGACTATCGAGTCGAGTCACGTGATGTGTATCACAGATTCCGTGAACGAGGGTATTCCCATCGGACGTTGAGGAGAGCACGATCTAGGGCATCATCGCGTGCGAAGGGGGCCCTGATACTCGGAACATCGTCCGTGCCCTCCTTGGATGAATCTGAGGATGAGGACGCCCCTCTAACACGCATGATTACCAGATATGGAGCGCAGTGGGGAGAAGTCAAATCCATTTTGAATAAACACTGGTACATTCTAACCAGGAACCCGATATTGAAAAAAATCGTCGGTCCAAGGCCAACATTGGTCGCTAAAAGGGCCCCCAACATCTCCGATTCATTAGTTCACTCAGAATATAGGCGGACCCCCAACTCAAATTGGTTAACCGAACTCAGTGTAAAACCCGGTATGTACCCATGCGGTCACTGTGGGGTGTGTAGATTTGTGGACCGGACTGACACATTCTATAGTGCCGATGGCTCCAGACACTATAAAATACATAAATTTATCAATTGCTCTACCACCAGAGTGATATACCAAATCACTTGCCCCTGCAATAAAATATATATTGGCAAGACTAAACGCCCCTTAAGAATCAGGATTACTGAGCATTTGACCAGTATCAGGTCTAAGAAAAAGGAGGAGGAGAAACCACTAGCTGTACACTTCAAACAATTTCATGGTGGCAAAACTCAGGGGCTCAAAGCAAAGGGCATCTTTGCTTTGGACCTCCCCGTACGTAGGGGCGACTTTGATCGTGTACTCCTACAAAAAGAAAAAAGGTATATCTATCTTTTGGGCTCTATGGTCCCTACAGGATTAAATACCGAATGCAACTTGTCGGTGTTCTTGGAGCCATAGTCTCAACTAAATAATCAAATTATTTGGCATTGATGAATACATAGCCTCCTTCTGATCCCCAGTACCGCTTTCTCTTCTTCCTTTTTCATTTATCTTCCATTTCCTATTGTGGTCCTGATGTTTGTGGTTCCTCCCTACGCCAGTATCACTTATTGACTTTCATCTAGTCCTCTTTGTGCACTATTTGCAATTATAAAACTTTGTTTTTTCTTTTTGCTTGGATGACAGCGTAAATGGCATTCCTCTACAGTGACACCTAGTGGCCAATCTAGACTACTACAACTATTTGATCATCCACTATATAAGGACACTGTTCAGCATTAGCCATAGCTTTGACAAAGTCCGGATTGGCCCGGACGAAACGCGTCAGCGTACGCGTCATCACGCCCCGCCCACCACACCTTCCAGCCTTCCCCACCTCTCCTTTGGAGCGAAATTTGAGTTTGCCGGACCGTCCGTAACTACTTCCGGGATGCGGCACGCTGTTGCCGGTTTGATCAGCCATACATCCTGGGATGTCTCCCCGCTCACTACTGCAGACCTGACAGCTAGTCCGTCTACCACTGCATGAAATGTTAACTGTGTTCAGCAACCGTCTACACAGAGAGGAGCCCCGGAGCCTGTGAGCACTACTCGGTCTGCGCCCAGGCAGCTGGCCATACGGCTATCAGCACAGTCTCTCCGCATACAGCGGCCACGAATACCACGCTTACAGCGAGTGAACTACATCTGATGACATCGCTATGCGGATAGTCTCATCCATCCTTATCCACTGAATCAACTGACATGGTGAGACCAGTCCAATTTATTCGATATTATATGACTAGAACTGTGACATATTGAATGAATATCTATCTCAGTGAACTCCCCATTCACCAGCTGCTTCATCTTACATTCATTTTGATGAATGCACGCACGCTGAGCTACTCATTAAGGGGACATCTTACCACCATTTCAGGACTGTAACTATGTTACTCCACAGTCTCCCGACGTCCACAGTAGATATCCAGGAGACCGTGCTCCATTTTGTTAACCCGGTATGACCCTAGTGACATGGCTATATAAACCTATCAACAGCTTAATTGCTGTACCCTACTATTTTATAGCCACCTCGACTAGAGTCACTATTCGGTTGAGGTGTATGTGGTGTGCATGACCACGGCTGGCCAGTGTGTATGGGGGGTTTTTTAACCTAGACAACGTTGTCTTTTTTACATTTTTGCTATCTTGTGGTGGTGCTCTCCCTTTTTTGTTTTCTTGATTTTTGTATTTTATAATCCGATTTGTGTAAATTGTTACCAATAAAATCTTTTTGTATCATTGACCGTGTGGTCCAACACGAGTTCTTTCGGGGGCTATCCCCCAAAACCCTTTTTCTACTGTTTAAAGCTGGCATACAACCAGTAGAATTTTGTTTGACCCTTCATATGGAAATTCATAAAAATCATTTATCAGAACATTCGCTAGTGCCATTATTTTTATGCACTTGACAAATTTCGTATAAAAACCCTGAAAAAGTTTGTTTGATTGCCATGCCAATGTTTTGAGTCCTACTTTTGATTTTGTTGTGCAGGTGCCTATTGCAATAAGTATGATTTTTCCCAAACGAAAACTCACAATTAGAATTTTGTGTGTTCAAGAAAAATTTTCCATCCTTCTTTGAATTTCCTCATCCCTACAGTTGAAAATATCTTCAATTTGACCGTGTTAACTATTAGAAAGTTAAACGATTGTTCTAAAAACAAATATTTCAATTGAAATGAAGCTGGTCGTATACTGCTGCTTCCTTTAGCCTGGATTCACACATATACGTGATTCGCACCCGTATTGCTGTGCCGATCACATGCGATATCTGTGCAATGCAAGTTCAGCCATTCAATTGTAAGGCTGTACTCACATTGGATTCACACAAAAAAGGTGCAGAAACTGTTTTTTTGCTTGCACTGTAATCGGATCGCATGGGTGTTCTTGTCCGAATCCAAAGTTTGCACTGCAATCTATAAACCGATGGGGGGAGGGGGGTGTCATTAACGTTGTATTGACACCCGCAACCGTTCGCAGAGGGCAATGTGAACTGCCTGTGGGAGAGATACGATGTGGGAACCGGCACTGGAATTGCATCGCTACAGTGTGAACCTAGGCTAAAACTGAATTCCAGGAATTCAGCACTTTTAAAAAAATACATCAAACTTGGAGTTAAGTCCAGGGAGGTGCATAACATCTGCTGGGCTTATTTCTATTATGTACATCTGACGGCTGTGGGGCTGGTTTCTGTGCACAGTCTGGTGCAATTTCCATTCAGCGAGTCAGGTGCGATTCAGGTTCGAACTTGACAATAAAGTCTCGTACACACAATGCGATTGTTGTACGACCGCACGTCCAACTTTTCTCAAAATCGGTTGTCCGCAATTTTGTCTAGCACACTGACGGTAGTCAAATTATCGTTCAACAAATCCGAACGTAGTGACGTGTTATGAGCGTATAAAGAGGAAGTTCAGGTGAATGTGAATTACAGACGCAGGTTTACACGCCCGAACACTTCCTGGATTCCGAGCATGCGTGTTTTACTTACAACTTTTGTTTGGCCAACTTCTGTACACACGAGCCGTAAATTGGATGACGCCTTGTCAGCAGACAAATGTTTTCTAATCTTCTCATACAACTTCTGTTGGACAATAATTGAAAATTGGCTGTCGAATGGTGCGTACCAACGATCGGATTATCATACAACAGTCTGTCGTACAACTTTTTTCTGCCGATAACTGTACCGTGTGTACGGGCCTTTAATTATCATCTGAACCAGACTGAAAAATGCATAGGACCCTTTTTGAATTTGCACCGCAGGTGGCCTGCATATATGTGAACTGGCTCCATTGAAAGCTAGTCTGGTTCACATGTTAGGCCCCTTTCACACATACGGACCGTTTGTCCGTTTTTCATCCATCCGTTGACGGATGAAAAACGGACATTAATGCAACTCTATGGAAAAACTGATGACAACTGATGATCAGCTATTTTCATCAGTTTTCATCCGCTTCCGTCAGCATCCGTTTTTTTGAACGGATGAAAGTCCTATTTTTCATCCGTCAAAAAAACGGATCGGACGAAAAACGGATGTAAACTGACGAACGGTGAAAAACTGATGACCACTGATGAAAAACGGATGAAAAAACTGATGATAAACTGATGACCACTGATGAAAAACGGATGAAAAACTGATGAAAAACGGATGAACTGATGAACTGATAAACTGATGAACTGATGAATGGTCCGTGTGTGTGAAAGGACCCTTATGCGAATTGGATGCCTTTCAAAACGCATCTGATTAGAATATATATGTGAACTGAGCCTTATAGTCAGATCAGTCAGGGCAGCACAGTGGCTAAGTAGTTAACACTTCCTCCTAGTAGCATTAGGGTCGTCCCTTCAAATTCCAACCTCGCCAATACCTGCCTGGAGTTTGCATGTTCTCTCCTTGTGCTGTGTGGGTTTCCTCCCACACTCCAAAGACATGCTGGTAGTTTAATTGTCTCCTGTCTAAATTGGCCCTAGTGTGTATGAATGTGAGTTAGGGACCTTAGATTGCAAGCTCCTTGAGGGCAGGGACTGATGTGAATGTAAAATATATATGTAAAGTGTTGTGTAAATTGATGGCGCTAAAATACAGTAAGTACCAGTAATAAATACATTTAAGCTCCATTTACACGGGACGCTATTTCAACCTTACCGGAACGATTTTTTTTTTTGACAGCTAGAAGCCGGCGTCTAAAATGGCCATTTTGCATGCCGCGTTTTCCCGCGTTCGCGTCTGACCGCTATTTCAACCTCCCCTGAACAATTTTTTTTAACAGCTAGAAGCTGGCGTCTATAACTGCAGTTTTGCCGTGTTTTGCATGCCGCGTTTTGCCGCATTCGCGTCTAGGAGCGTTTTAAAAAAAAAAAATTTTATAATAGAAACACCTGTAAACGAAGCGGTCCTAGACGCGAGTTACCTCGTTTAGGTGCGTTTACCGGTGTTTACAAGCTGTTTGGCTTTCAAATGCCTCTGAACTGGCATCTGAACCCATTTTTTTGTGTTCCAAAAAAAGCCTTTAGGCTTCATGCACACAGGACTTTAAAAAAAACGTCCAAAAAACGTCAGTAGCTTATCAGTGATTTTTTTCAGCTTTTACCAGCGTTATATTACCGCCTTTTTTTTGCGTTTTTAACCACTTCAGCCTCAGAAGGATTTCACACTTTAGGACCAGAGCACTTTTTGCGATTCGGCACTGCGTCGCTTTAACTGTCAATTGCGCGGTTGTGCGACGTTGTACCCAAACAAAATTTGCATCCTTTTTTCCGCTCTTCTTCGTGTGTCCCCATAGCAAGCCACTTGTTATGGAAACACATGGTGCCTGCTTGCTCCCGAGCTGTGTGTATATGGAGCCGCGCTCCATTGACACACACAGCAGGGCTTAGCCCTGCCCCCCACTTCCTTCTCACTGCATTTGATTGACAGCAGCCAGAGCCAATGGCTGCTGTTCAAGTGTTTGAGTCTCTGTGTGAAGAGAGAGGAGAAGAAATACAGCCGTGCACAGCACTGGATCTCTTCTCCCCTCTCTTCCCCTTCATGCAGGGAAGGGGGAGGACAGAGAAATATAAACTCTTTTTTACCTTAAAAGAGAATTATGGGAAACTTTTTTTTCTGAATCATACTTACCTAGGTGGATGCTGCATTGGTCCGATGCTGCATCTGTCCCTGGCCGGCTCTAACATTGAGAACCGAGCAATAAAACACTGCTGATCACTCGGTTCTCAGAGCTCTGTGAGCAGAGTGCTGGTGATTGTTAGTCAATGGCTCTCTGCTCTGCTCCCCCCCCCCCCAACCCACTCAGGCACAGGCTCTCAGCGGCTCGCATGTGGTCGGATCCCGGACATATGGTCACGATCCTTCCCGAGCCTGGACTGGCTCTGTAACGTCAGCCGACAGTGGGCTTCAGCCCAATGTTTGCTGAAAACGGGCCACTGGAGTGCAGAACGAACTGCACTCCTGTGATCCACAGCAGATGAGGTTTGGAATGCATTAATTTAAAATAAAATGTTTTTAGCTCTAGTATCACTTTAAAATTAGATCAGTGGGTGGTTTTGTTACCACCCTTCCGTCCCCATCCTTCAATTTAAAAATTGAAGGTGCCTGCTGAAATTGTCAGCTGAACAGCGGCTGAATCCAATCAGATGCAGCTGCTGTTTGGGTATTTTGGCAGCCAGCAGGACTAGCTGGCAAAATACAATGGCCACAGCAGGAGATTTCTGTATTTTGACAGCTGGTGAGGCTAGTAAGCAAAATACAATGGCCACAGCAGGAGATTCATCCATTCATGCTGTATAGCCTGGATGGAGGAATATTTTCATTTTTTTCTTTAAAGCGGTTGTATGCCCTGCTTTGTGATTTTTACCTACAGGTAAGCCTATAATAAGGCTTACCTGTGGATAAAATGAATATCTCCTAAACGTGCACTGTTTAGGAGATATTCACCCTGCATGCAGCCACTGACGTCGGCAGCGCATGCGCTCTGAAGGTACGGTGTATCGTGCTGGAACTTCAGAGCTTCTTGGCAGAACTGAGGGCTCCTACGCACATGCACGGGAGTGACGACATCGAGGCTCCGGCCACTCACATCCACGGAGTCCGCAAACTCGGAAGAAACTCTGGGGGAACATGTCAGCCCCCTCAGCGGTTACCGGGCACCGATGCGGGGGCTTATTTCTAAGGTAAGTATTTCATAATGTGCTAGTATGTGATGCATACTAGCACATTATGCCGTTGTCTTGCAGGGGTTCTTTTTGTTTTGATGTTTTCCAGCTCTTTACTACCGCTTTAAATGAAAAAAACTGTATGGCCATTCTGACAATACATTTCCCTTTTGCTCCATTTTAGTCTGCAAAGTTGGGTACACATGGATCAAAAATCAGATGGTTCTGTGGGGGCCGAATACAATAGCACAGCACGGGGATTCCTGCATCCCCCTCACTTGTGTTTTTTTTTCATTTAGCCCTCTGTTTGAATGAAAAAACAACTAAAGCCAGCCATAGATGGATCGAATCTCAGCCAGTTCAGCACAGACTGGCCGAGATTTGATCCATCTACAGGCAGGCTGGTTGTCCTGAAGTCGATCCATCGATCAACTTGGGTACAACCAGCCTATTGGATTTTCTACGATTACTACTAGTGGTTATAGCTGCTAGCAGTATACATTATGTTCTGCCGGGAGGGAAGGTTCCCGGCCAGAGGGAGAGGAAATCGAGCCATTCTCTTTCCTTCCACTCATGGTGGAAGGCAGGGGCGTCGCTAAGGGGTGGCTATCGGGGCTGGAGCCCCGAATGTCACGCCCTCAGCCCCGAGCCTCCCGAGGGGCCCCTAATGGCGGTGTCAAGTTGCCCGCCCGCAGGGCGGGCGACTTGACAGAGCCGCGGGCGGAGGCAGTAGGACCCACTGGTGCATGGGGTCTATTGGCCGGCGCGCATCACTCCTCCAGGCTCCAGTGATGATAGCTGCCTGGAGCGGAGGAGCCCTTTCCCGCCAGCCGTTACAGGTCTGTGGAGTGTCCCCTCCTAGGCAGCAGCAGCATGCAGGCAGACAGAGCACATCCGTCCCCCCTCCCGCCGCCACGGGAGTCGGCGGCTCTGATAGCCCCCCTCCCCCTCTCATCACTCAGGGCTCTGTGTTCAGTTCGCCGTGGCTGCTGGAAAGAGGTGGATAGGGGAGGAGGGGGATCCTGGCGGCTGTGTTGTAAAGCCCGGATGGCGACTATCAAAGCTGGGTCAGTGAAATGGAGCGGATCCCCCTCCTCACTTATCCACCTCTTTCCAGCAGTCGC
>BLSH010224685.1:1645270-1655440 GCA_018402905.1 Glandirana rugosa
CACAATCTAGTGGAAAATTAAAAAAGACTTTTCCACTTGAATGTAAAATTTCGACCCATATGTGTCAATCCGTTCGGTACCTACTAAGCTAAAAGAAAGGAAGGTGGTCCCCGCAACGATCCACACTTTTTCTGGTCCCCGACATCGGGCTTCACGCCGCGCGTGCTTTTAAACTGCACCCGCACAGAATTTCCCCGCACCGAACGTAGAGTCTACTTGCTCCCTACCTCCTTTCTTCTTTCTTCCTCTATCTCTCCCTTCCTTTCTCTTCTCTTCCTTCCTTCCTTTCTCTTCTCTTCCTTCTTTCCTTCCTTCAGCCCAACACCAGGTGATTGGATTATCTTTATCTGCTGATTGTTAAACTTTCTGGAATACAAATATTGCTATTGTGGTGTAGAATCTGGGCCACCTGTCCCTGCATCCCGACTTCCTTCCTTTCTTCCTTCTCTTCTCTTTCCTTCCTTCCTTCTCTTCTCTTTCCTTCCCTCTCTATCTCCTTCTTTCTTCTTTCCTCCATCCCTCGTTCATCTGAGATGCAAGCCACGCCCCTTTAAGACACGCCCACGTCAAATTTTCGTGCGCGCCGCACTTCGGGCTACAGCCCCTGGTCTTTTTCACACCTAGCAACGCCCCTGGTGGAAGGAAAGAAAATCGAATCATCCATGGCTTGCCTAACTGTGTATACCCAGCTTTAAAATGTAAGTTCACCTTTTCAGAAAAAATTAAAAGGTGATCTAACACCTTACACCCTCACCACCCCCCTGATCCCCACTGTACTTACCTCCATGGCTGATGAGCTGTTAGTGCCCACACAGCCCGTTTAGTGCCAACACGTGACCGTTTTGAACAAACTAAATAGCTCTGGTCTGTCCTGGAAACCTTGCAGAAAGAAAAGGAAGAAGAGCTAGGAGTAAAAATCCCCAGACCACTATATGGGCTTTGTGGGCACTGAAAAAGGCGAACAAACCCTTTAAAGCGGTTGTATGCCCTGCTTTGCAGGGGCTTGGTTCTAAGGTAATTACTTAATTTACATTATGGCATTATCTTGCAGTTTTTTTTATTCCCTAGGGGGGGGTCCCCAGGTTTTACTACCACTTTAAATATTACAATTGATTTTTTTTATATATATATCTCTTCCACAACTGCAAAAAAATAGCTTGTCCAGCCATAAATCCTGTAAACTGATATATTTATGCATCCTCTGCCTCTGGACAGTTATCAGTTTACATTGTTCCCAGCTATCTCTGTGGACTACAAAACACCTCCCCCTATGTTAGGGCAATGGGGAGATATTATATAGTCCTAACGCATTTCCTGTCCTAGGTTGACAACTGTGTGCTACCTAGATACAGTACAGTTGTCACCCTAGAACAGGAAGTGTGTTCCTGGCAGATTCACCAGTGAAATTAAAGAAGCCACAACATGTAAGGAAAGGTAAGCTGCAATGCATTCATATTTTGTTCTTGGGTTTAAATAGACTTTATTAACCCTCCTAACCCTCTTGTATTGAATTGTATTCTTGCTCTATTGTCCCCCTTTATATTGTAAAGCACTGCGCAAACTGTTGGTGCTATATAAATCCTGTATAATAATAATTAATACTCAGACAGTTGTAGATCTGCTGTATATTATTATTATTTGCAGCACACATGGAAAGTGAAACCTAAAAAAATGTGAAACATGACCCTCTACGAAGTGCATTCCTGCCCGTCGTTGTGCGAGAGTTCTGCGTCTCCCGAACAATGATAAATACAGGCTAAAGCTCATTTGCAGAGCTGCAGTCATTGCCTGTGTTTGGAGAGCCTGCACTCACAGGTTGTCACAGGCACAGTGACCCAGCATAGAGAGACGCTGCCAATTTATATATCGTCTTATCGCACCCAAGCTGTGCCCATCCCATCCCTGTCACCGAGAGGATGCTGTGCCATTCAAATCCAGCCAATAGCTACTTACAAACAAACCCTCCGCCCCTCCCCCTTGATTAATTATTACACATGGTGGTCAATCACCTTCAACACGCCCAATCGGCCTGCAGGGTGGCCAACCAAAGCCCACCCACTTCTTCCAAGCCTGGGCCAATCAGAGGGAGTTGTTGCCTCTCTGGCAGAACCAGTTTATAATGGTTCTAGCGAGGACCCTGGGTTTAGGCGTCTTTTGCAGTGCCTGTTCTGCCACAAATAGGTCCTTGTATTCCGTGTGAGAAGGTTGAGAAGACGGAATCCTTCTCACATCCTGTGCAGTCACACAGGCAGTATTCCAACGCAGCCGTCATAATCGGGATAGCGCCGTTATTTTATAAAATAAGTACTGTAAACAAACACAGTAAACAAATACCTACCTCCTATTGGTGTCCAGATACAAATGTTTAATTGCATCATAAAAGTGTAACTGAAAATCACACTTTGCCACAAAAGTCACATCAATACAAAATAGACTTCATTGGGGGAAAAAAGCGTAGGGGACAAGTTCTGTATCAACCGGTGCCATTACCCTTAGCAACCAATCAGCTTCTAGCTTTCATTTTTTTCACACAGCTTAGAGAATAAAAATTTAAAGTAGAACTAAAGGCAAAACTTTTTTTTTTCATTTTGAATAGAGTAAGGCTAAGTTCACACGACGTCCAGTGCAGTGCTTTTTTTCTGCATAAAAGTAGGTTATATAGGTTCCAATGGCATAGCTCATATCTGTGCAGTGTGTTCCTAGTGTGTTGCTTTTTTCCTGTACAGAACTTACTAGAACGTGGTAAAAAGCATTAAAAATGCATCAAAAACACACTGGACCCTAGTACAGTGAAAATAAAACAGGAAAAAAATAACAAAAAAATAAGCACCTGGAATACATCCGGAAACCCATCAAAAACACAGCAGAATGCATAAAAAAGCGTAAAAATGTGCATGCAGAAACACATCCGGAACGGATCTGGAGGACATGTTTGTGGTGTCAATGGGCACTAAGGCTGCATTCATGCGTCAGCGTTTTGAATCAAGGGCAGATTTGCTGTGATTCTGCCTGCGATTTGAAAGCGCCGATGTGTGAATGACAAATCGCGGGCTCGCATTTGATATGCCATTCATTTGAATGACACCTCAAATTGCGGTGCGGGTCTGCTGTTGACTGTCATGCAATAAATCGTGCTGCAAACGCAGCCACCCGCATCGTGGGAAGCAGGACGCCCAAAAGTAGCTCCTGAACTTTTTTGTGGGCGACATGCTTCCCGATTTGAGGTGTCATTCAAATGAATGGCATCTCAAATGCGAGTCCTGCGATTTGTCATTTACACATCAGCACTTTCAAATCGCAGGCAGAATCGCAGCAAATCTCCCCGCAATTCAAAGCGCTGAAGTTTGAATGCAGCCTAAAGCCTCGTACTCACAGTTTGATTGACGTATGACCGCGCTTCTGATTTATGTCAAAAGCACGTGTCCATGATTTTGTAAAGCATACTGACTATCTGAAAATTTTAGTTCGACCGAACTCAACGAAAGAAGTGACGTCACGTTTTGCATATTTTTTGCATCTTTTTTCCTTTCTGAGCATGCATAGTCTCGGTCGTACGGAAAGAAAATCGGAAGTGGCATAGTTGTATGACAAAAATTTACTAGTCTGCACATCCAGCAATTGTCTGATGAAAAATATCAATCGGTTGTCGAAAAGGAGCTTACTAATGATAAGAATTTCGGACGACAGGCTGTCGAACGACAATTCCCGTTCGAATTTCGCATCGTGTGTACGAGCCTTTAGGCTAAGTTCACACTTGCTAAAAATTTTAACACTGACAGTAATGCTAACCAATGTGCCTATAGTGTTAGCACACATTTTTTAAATTTTGGATAGAGCAAGGGAGGTTATAACCCCTGTCATATTTTTTTTTTTTTTGCCATCTGTGTCCCATTGAGGAGATTTCCCTTCAGAGTACACGAGTACCTGTCACCAATCCATCAAAGTACCCGAGTACCTGTCACCAGCCCATCAGAGTACCCGAGTACCTGTCACCAGCCCATCACAGTACCCGAGTACCTGTCACCAGCCCATCAAAGTACCTGAGAACCTGTCACCTGCCCATCAGAGTACCTGAGTGCCTGTCACCAGACCATCAGCGTACCCGAGTACCTGTCACCTGCCCATCTGAGTACCCGAGTACCTGTCACCAGCCCATCAGAGTACCCGAGTACCTGTCACCAGCACATCAGAGTACCTGAGTACCTGTCAGCTGCTCATCAGAGTACCCGACTACCTGTCACCAGACCATCAGCGTACCCGACTACCTGTCACCTGCCCATCTGAGTATCCGAGTACCTGTCACCATCCCATCAGCGTACCCGAGTACCTGTCACCTGCCCATCAGAGTACCCAAGTACCCGTCACCTGCCCATCAGAATACCCGAGTACCTGTCACCAGCCCATCAGAGTACCCGAGTACCTGTCACCTGCCCATCAAAGTACCTGAGTACCTGTCACCAGACCATCAGCATACCCGAGTACCTGTCACCTGCCCATCTGAGTACCCGAGTACCTGTCACCAGCCCATCAGAGTACCCGAGTACCTGTCACCAGCCCATCAGAGTACCCGAGTACCTGTCACCAGCCCATCAGAGTACCTGAGTACCTGTCACCTGCTCATCAGAGTACCCGAGTACCTGTCATCAGACCATCAGCATACCCGACTACCTGTCACCTGCCCATCTGAGTATCCGAGTACCTGTCACGGTCCCATCAGCGTACCCGAGTACCTGTCACCTGCCCATCAGAGTACCCATCACCTGTCCATCAGAGTACCCGAGTACTTGTCACCTGCCCATCAGAGTATCCAAGTAGCTGTCACCAGCACATCAGAGTGCCCGAGTTCCTGTCACCAGCCCATCAGAGTACCCGAGTACCTGTCACCAGCCCATCAGAGTACCCGAGTACCTGTCACCTGCACATCAGATTACTCGAGTACCTGTCACCAACCCATCTGAGTAACCGAGTACCTATTTGTAGCCCATCAGAATACCCAAGTACCTTTTACCAGTCCATCAGATTACCCGAGTACCTGTCTCCAGCCCATCAGTGTACCTGAGTACCTATCTGCAGTCCATCAGAATACCTGAGTACCTATCTGCAGCCCATCAGAGTACCAGAGTACCTATCTGCAGCCCATGCCTCATAGAATATACCTCGGGTGTTTGCTTTCCAAAATGGGGTCATTTTGTGGGTAATTCCAATGTTCTGGTGCTCCAGGGCCTTCAAAAGTGTGATAGGTATGAATATTTTTTATTTATTAATTATTATTTTAATTATTAATTAATTATTTTATTTAAAATAGGAATGAAATGTTATGTGTAATTTATGCTCCTAGAACACCTGACGGTGCTCTCTGCATGTTGGGCCTCTCTATGTGGCCAGGGTGTGTCTCACACATGTGGTATTGCCATATTCGGGACGTGTAGCAGACTATATTACGGGGGGTTATTTTTGCCATATACATGCTATGTGTTTAAAATATCATATAAATTGACCACTTTGTGAAAAAAAAAAAAAAAAAAGTTTTCATTTTCTTTCCACGTTTTCCGAAGACCTGTGGAAAAAAATGAACCGTACAAAAGACTCATAATGCCTCATAGAATATACGTTGGGGTGTTTGCTTTCCAAAATGGGGTCATTTTGAGGGTAATTCTATTGCCCTATTGCTGCAGGGCCTTCAAAAGTGTAATAGGTGGTTAGCAAATTATATGTGTAATTTATGCTTCTAGAATGCCTGACGGTGCTCCCTGCATGTTGGACCTCTCTATGTGGCCAGGCTGTGTAAAAGTCTCACACATGTGGTATTTCCATGCTCAGGACAACTAGCAGAATATATTTTGTGGGGGAATCTTTGCTATGTACATGCTATGTGTTAGAAATGTCTTATAAATTGACCACTTTGTGTAAAAATAAAAGCGTTTTCATTTTCTTTCCACGTTTTTCAAAGTGTTGTGGAAAAAAATGAACCATTCAAAAGACTCATAATACCTCATAGAATATACACTGGGGTGTTTGCTTTCCAAAATGGGGTAATTTTGTGGGTAATTCCATTGCCCTGGTGCTCCAGGGCCTTCAAAAGTGTAATAGTTCATTAGGAAATGTGAAATTTCTGCTCCTAGAATGCCTGACGGTGCTCCCTGCATGTTGGACCTCTCTGTGGCCAGGCTGTGAAAAAGTCTCAAACATGTGGTATCGCCATACTCAGGGTGAGTAGCAGAATGTATTTTGGGGTGTAATTGGAAGTATGCATATGCTGTGTGTGAGAAATAACTTGTTGTTATGACAGTTTTGTGCAAAAAAAAAAATGTAATTTCTTAATTTTACCAAGAATTGTGGGGAAAAAATACAACTTTAAAAAACTCACCATGCCTCTTACTAAATACCTTGGAATGTCTAGTTTTCGAAAAGGGGTCATTTGGGGGGTATTTGTACTGTCCTGACTTTTCAGGGCCTCAAGAAATGAGATGGGCCGTCAGTGCATCAGATGTGATCAATTTTCAATGATTGGCACCATAGTTTGTAGACTCTCTAACTTTCACACAGACCAAATAATAGACACTTATTTGGGTTATTTTACCAAAGATATGTAGCAGTATAGGTTTTGGCCCAAATTTATGAACCAAAATTACTTATTTGCAAAATTTTTTGATAGAAACTAAAAAAAAGTGTTTTCTTTTCAAAATTTTCGCTCTTTTTTCACTTATGTCGCAAAAAAATAAAAAACCCAGAGGCGATTAAAGTGGTTGTCAACCTGTGACAACCACTTTAACCTACAGGTAAGCCTATGATAAGGCTTACCTGTAGGTGCCCTGCATATCTCCCAAACCTGCACGGTTCAGGAGATATGCAGTGTACTAGATGTGCTGAAGTCATTTCGGCACATGCGCAGTGAAGAAACGGCCTCCGTGCCGTTCCTCCACTGTGATCGTGCCGTGACTGGCGGCTCCCGCGCGCATGCCCGGGAGTGACGTCACGTGACTCCGGCCAGTCACAGAGCCGAAGTCACAGCCCCGGAAGGAAGAGGGACTGAAGATGGACGCTCCCTGGTGTAGGGACAGCGATGGATGTCGCAGGCTTCGTTTGCAGGTAAGTGACACATGATGGGCTACTATGTGATGCATAGTAGCCCATTATGTTTCTACTTTGCAGGGGAATATAGAGGAAGTAAAACCCATCAAGATTTACTTCCTCTTTAAATACCACTAAAAGAAAGCTCTATTTGTGTGAAAAAAATGATAAAAATTTTGTTTGGGTACAGTGTAGCATGACTGAGTATTTGGCATTCAAAGTGTGAGAGCACTGAATGCTGAAAATTGGTCTGGGCAGGAAGGGGGTATAAATGTCCTGTCTTGAAGTGGTTAAGATGTGTTTATGGCACATTTTTCATGTGTTTTTGATACATTTGCGTTGTGTTAAAAACCGATTGCCGGACACGCCCTCTGTGTTGTTTTTTTGTTTTCATTTTCATTTCATTGTATGGATTTTTGTGTTATTATCTCAGCTAGTAACGCTTTCTAAGCGCATCTCAAATTCGCTGTAAATGCCATAGGGGCCTTTGTGATGCGTTTGTAGCGTATTTACATTGGCATCAATGAAAGTGTTTTGGAAGCAGCAATGCCTGGCAAACGATACATGTTGGGTCAATTTTGATGCAATGCAACATGACGCTGATGCAACCATGTGAAAAACACTGGGCGCTGCAATGCAAACAGTTTTGAAAAGCGTTGGCGGAGCTTCAAAAATGCTCATAAAATTGCTTTTGAAGCTAGTGTAAACTCGTGTTACCCATACACTATATAAAAAAATCATTCCAACTTGTTTTTGAATAACAAACACTTGGTCGTGAGAGCAAATGATAGTTCCATCATGTAATGACCAAATTTTGAGCGATAAATTGTTCAATAGACATACATGGTTCTGTTTTTTTGTCCATTTTATCACATATGGGCAGTGCGAACAGTTCAGTTGTCGAAGGGCGAGAAACACCTTAACCTTTCAATTTACTGGTTGTTTGGCAGATGTTTTACAACCTGTTCCTTTGATTTTTTTGGCTCTGAAAAGTACAAAACAACTTTCTACTTGTGCCCATTAACTGGACGAAATATGAACATATGGTCCAAATGACAGCTTTTCAGATTTTTTTGTCTAGTATATGGGCACAATTAGCCTAAAGTTATGTTCACAATTGTGAAAAATACTAACTTGACTATAACACGAAGCAGTGCACCCATAGCCTTAATGCATGTTTTAACGCATTTAAGGTGTGTTAAACGTGCACTTCAGATGTCCTCCAAGTGATGTTTTTTCCACCTCACTGATATTCCATCTTCCACCTAATTGATATTCCATCTCCTACCTCATTGATACCCTACCTTCCACCTCAATGATATTCTACCTTCCACCTCACTGATATTCCACCTTCCACCTCACTGATATTCCATCTTCCACCTCACTGATATTCCATCTTCCACCTCACTGATATTCCATCTTCCACCTCACTGATATTCCACCTTCCACCTCACTGATATTCCATCTTCCACCTCATTGATATTCCACCTTCCACCTCATTGATATCCTACCTTACACCTCACTGATATTCCACCTTCCACCACATTGATATTCCACCACATTGATATGCCACCTTCCACGTCACTGATATTCCACCTTCCACCACATTGATATGCCACCTTCCACGTCACTGATATTCCACCTTCCACCTCACTGATATATCATATTCCACCTCACTGATATTATATCTTCCACGTCACTGATATTCCACCTTTCACCACATTGATATTCCAAGTAAATGATATTCCACCTTCCACCTCACTGATATTCCATCTTCCACCTCACTGATATTCCACCTTCCACCACACTGATATTCCACCTCACTGATATTCCACCTTCCACCTCACTGATATTCCACCTTGCATCTCATTGATATTCCACCTTCCACCTCACTGATATTCCACCTTCCCCACCTCACGGATAGTCCACCTTCCACCTCACGGATATTCCACCTTCCACCTCATGAATATTCCACCTCATTGATATTCCACCTTCCATCTCACTGATATTCCACCTTCCACCTCACGGATATACCACCTTCCACCTCACTGATATTCCACCTTCCACCTCACTGATATTCCATCTTCCACCTCACTGATATCCTACCTTCCACTTCATAGATATTTTACCTTCCACCTCACTGATATTCCACCTTCCACCACATTGATATATCATCTTCCACCTCACTGATATTACATCTTCCACGTCACTGATATTCCACCTTCCACCACATTCATATTCCACCTTCCACCTCACTGATATTCCATCTTCCACCTCACTGATATTCCACCTTCCACCACACTGATATTCCACCTCACTGATATTCCACCTCACTGATATTCCACCTTCCATCTCATTGATATTCCACCTTCCACCTCACGGATATTCCACCTTCCACCTCACAGATAGTCCACCTTCCACCTCACGGATATTCCATCTTCCACCTCATTGATATTCCACCTTCCATCTCATTGACATTCAACCTTCCATCTCATTGATATTCCACCTTCCATCTCATTGACATTCCACCTTACTGATATTCCAGCTTCCACCTCACTGATATTCCATCTTCCACCTCAACACTTGTCAAATGTGCTGTAAACGCTACCGTAAACTTGTATGAAAGGAGTTGACAAACTGCAGCTCACCCACCATCGTTGCACACGGGATACGGAGATCTCCCTGCTGGCAGCATCACAGCGGCTAGCGGTGAACGCTAGATCTGACTTCTCCCAATTGTGAGTAAGATCGGCACTTGGGTGCCATTAAGCTGTACGATATTACACATTGTGGTTTTCCTCTCTCCTTCTATATGGATGCGGGTTGAGACACGGAACAGCAACATTCATACCGGGCACCTCTGGGCCGGTTTCTCCCCCACAACAGGAGCCTATTACGGCAGCAAACAGGGCGGGTGCAAGAATTTTTGACACCCTAGGCGAAACCTCATTTTGCCCCTCCCCCCCCCCCTGGGGCTCTACCCCTGACTCCACCCCCTTTGCCCTGTCAATTTATATGATGAAGGTGGCGGAGGTAGAGATTTTTTGCAGAGCCTCTCTACCCATTTCTTTAGCCGTGGTCCACAGGCCCGCACCTGTG